>CM038217.1:126371638-126882322 GCA_021442155.1 Cymbidium sinense
CCAAAACTAAATAACCAACTAAACTAATAACCACAATAACTAAACTAATAATAATAATAACTAATAAAAAAATAACTAATATAATAATAAAATAATAACAAAAACTAAACTAATAAACTAAATAATTAATAACTAATACATCTATTAAATTAATAATAACTAAATAACAAACTAATAATAACTAAACTAATAATAATAAATAAAATAATAACTAAACCTAATAATAATAATAACTAATAGCTAATAACTAAAATAATAAACTAACCACTAACTGATAACTAAATAATAATAACCAAAAAAATAAACTAAACTAACTAAATAATAACTAAAAATAAACTAATAACTAATAATAAAATTAAATAACAAATAATAATAATAAACTAAATAGCTAAACTAATAACCAATAAATAAAACTAAATAACTAAACAAACTAATAAAATTAAACTAATATAAAATAAAAAAATAAATAACTAACTAATAAAATAAAAACTAATAAACAATAAAAACTAATAACCAAATAAAACCAATAATTAAATAAAACTAATAAACTAAAATGAATAACTAACTAAACTAATAACTAATAATAAAACTTAAAAATTAAGAAAAATAAAACTAATAATAACTAAAAGGTAAAACTAAGAAATAATAATAATAATAAACTAATAAACTAATAATAAAATAACTAATAACTAAACTAAATAAAAACTATCTAAACTAAAACCAAAATAACTAATAAAAATAAATAAAAGCTAATAAACTAAATTAACTAATAATTAATAAACTAACAACTAAAATAATTAACTAATACCTAACTAATAACTAAAACAAACTAACTAATAAACTAAAAAAACTAATGAAAACTAACTAATAACTAATAACTAAAAACCTAATAATAATAATAATAATAATAATAATAATAATAATAATAATAATAATAATAATAATAATAAACTAATAATTAAATACTAATAAAAAAACTAAATAACTAAACTAATAACTAATAAACTAATAATAAATAAATTACTAATAATAACTAAATAAATAAATAACTAATAATAACTAAATAACTAAGTAATAACTAAAAACTAATAAAAACTAATAACTAATAAAATAAACTAAATAACTAATAATAAACTAAACTAATAATAACTAAACTAATAAAACTAACTAACAAACTAAATAATAAACCTAACTAAAACTAATAAACTAAAAACTAATTAAACTAAATAATAATAAACTAAAAAAGCTAAAACTAATAACTAATAACTAATTAAAATTAATAATAATAGAAACCCTAAACCTAAAACCTAATAAACTAATAATAATTAATAACTAAAATAATAATAATAATAACTAATAAAACTAAATAAAAACTAATAACTAATAATTATAAACTAATTAATGATAACAAATAAATAACTAATAAACTTAATAATAATAATAAATAAAAATAAAACTAATAATAACTAAAAACCTAATAAACTTATACTAATATAACTAACTAAACCTAATAACTAACTAAAAAATAATAACTAAACTAAAACTAATAATAACTAATAACTGATAACCAATAACTAACTAATAATAAAACTAAACCAATAAGTAATAAAGTAACTAAAACTAATAAACTAATAAAACCTAATAATAATAATAACTAAACTAAACTAAAAGTTAATAAAACTAAATTAATAAATAACTAAATAATAAAACTAAAACCTAATAATAATAAACTAAAAAATAACTAAACTAATAACTAAATAATAAAAATAAACTAATAACTAATAATAATAACTAACTAATAACTAAAAATAATTAACCAAATAATAACTAAACTAAAAAACTAATAAAACTAAATAATAATACTAATAAACTAAAACTAATAACCTAATAAACTAAAACTAATAACCTAATAAACTAAAAATAATAATTAAAATAAATAAATAAACTAATAAATACTAATAATAACTAATAATAATAAATAAACCTAATAACTAAACTAATAATAAATAATAATAACTAATAACTAATAATAACTAAAACCTAATAACTAGACTAATAAATAAATAACTAATAAAAACTAACTAATAATAATAAATAATAATTAAACTAAAACTAACTAATAAAATAAACTAATAATTAAAAAATAACTAAAACTAATAATAATAATAACTAATAATAACTAAAATAACTAACTAATAATAATAATAATAACTAATAATAATAATAATAATAACTAAATAATAAAACTAATAATAATAATAAACTAATAACTAAACCTAATAAAAAAAACTAAATAACTAATAACTAATAAACTAATAAAACTAATAACTAATAACTAATAAAATAAAAAACTAATAAATAATAAAATAATAATAATAATAATAATAATAATAATAATAATAATAATAATAAAACTAATAAACTAATAACTAATAAATAATTAATAACTAAAAAACTAAACCAATAATAACCAACTAACTAAACTAACTAACCAACTAATAAACTAAAAACTAATAACCAATAAACTAAAACTAATATAAAATAAAAAACTAAACTAACTAATAACCATAAAACTATAAAACTAGAAACCAAAAAAATAATAACTAACTAATAATAATAAACTAATAATAATAATAACTAAAAATAATAACTAATAAAACTAATAACTAGTAAAACTTAAAACTAACTAATAATTAACTAAAAATAACTATTAACTAATAATGAAATTAATAACTAAAATCTAGTATAATTAACTAAAAATTAATAAAGTAAACTAATAAATAAAAAACTAAATAACTAATAAAAACTAAACCTGATAAACTAATAATAAAGCTAATAACACTAAAACATAATACATAAAACTTAATAACTAATAATAACTAATAATAAATTACAAACAAATAACTAATAAAATAAACTAACTAAACTAATAACTAACTATACTAACTAAACAAAACTAATAAAATTAAACCTAATAACTAATAAAAACTAACTAACTAAACTAAATAACTAATAACTAAAACTAATAATAAAAATTAAAATAAACTAAAAACTAAACTAAACTAACTAAATTAATTAAATTAACTAACTAAACTAATAAAAAAATAAAAAAATAAACTAAACTAATAAAACTAACTAACTAATAAAAACTAATAAAACCTAATAACCTAAAAAACTAACTAAGAAAACTAAATCCTAAGAACTAAACTAAACTAACTAATAAAACTAAAACCTAATAACTAATAACTAAACTAATAATAAACTTACTAACTAACTAATAATTAAATAAAACTAATAAACATAACTAAAAAATAATAACTAAAAAACTAAACTAAACTAATAACTAAAATTAATAACTAACTAAAACTAAAAACTAACTAATAATAAACTAATAAAACTAAACCTAACTAATAAAAATAAACTAATATAATTAAAACTAAAAAAACTAATAACTAAACTAATATACTAATAACTAATAAAAACTAACTAAATAACTAAAAAAATAAAACTAAACTAATAATAAACTAACTAAACTAATAAAATAATAAACTAATAATTAAACCTAATAACTAATAATAATAATTAATAACTAATAACAACTAAAAAACCTAAAAACCTAACTAACTATTTAAAAATTAATAATAAAACTAATAAAACTAACAAACTAATAATAAATAATTAAATCATTAAACTGATAACTAAATAAAAATAAATAGACTAATAAGAAATTAATTAACTAATAAATAACTAATAAAAACTAATAAAACTAATAATAAATAACTAAACTAATAACTTACTAATAAACTAACTGATAAATAATTAAATAACTAAATTAACAATAACTAAACTGATAACTAATAATAGCTAATAAAATAACTAATAATAATAAATTAATAGCTAATAAAATAATAATTAATTAATAATAAATAAATAATAATAATAAATAATAAAATTAATAATAATAACTAAATAAAAATTAAAAAACTAAACTAAAATGAATAATAACTAAAACTAACTAATAAATAACTAAACTAACTAAATAAAAACTAATTAATAACTAAATAATAACAATAAATAAAAAACTAATAAAATTAACTAAAACTAATAAACTAATAACTAATAATAAAAGTAAATAACTAAATAAAAAACTAATTACTAATAATAACTAATAAACTAATAACTAATAATTAATAAACTGTGGAATAATAATAATAACTAAACTAATAAAATAACTAAATAACTAATAAAAAATTAATAACTAAAACTAATAAAATAATAACTAATAATAATTAATAATAACTAATAATAAAATAACTAAACTAACTAAACTAATAACTAATAATAACAAAAATAAATATTAAATAAACTAATAAACTAATAACTAATAATAACTAATAACTAAACTAAACTAATAACTAACTAATAACTAATTATAACTAATAATAAAATAAACCTATAAAACTAAACTAAACCTAGTAAAAAAATAAATAATAATTAAAATGAGAAACTAATAATAATAATAATTAATAACTGATAAACTAATAAATTAATAACTAATAAATAATAAATAACTAATAAACTAAATAACTAACTAAAAAAATAATAACTAATAATAACTAATAATAATAACCAAATAATAAAACTAAACTAAAACTAAAGAAACTAACTAACTAAAATAACTAATAACTAACAGTAACTAACTAAATAAATAACTAATTAAAATTAATAAACTAATAACTAACTAATAATAATAAACTAATAAACTAAAAAACTAACTAATAACTAAATAACTAACTAAACTAATAATAATAAACTAATATTAATATTAATTAAACTTAAAAACTAATAACCTAATAACTAATAATAACTAACAACTAATAATAAATAGCTAAACTAAATAATAACTAAATAAACTAACTAAAAAAAACCAAACTAACAAATAACTAAACTAATAACTAATAACTAAAACAATTAATAATAATAGTAAACTAATAACTAATAATTAATAAAAGCTAAATAAACTACTAAACGAATAAACTAAACTAATAAAATAATAAATAATAACTAATAACTAAAACTATAATAACTAATAATAAAATAATAACTATAATAACTAATAACTAATAAGTAAAAAACTAAAATAATAAAACTAACTAACTAGTAACTAATAACTAAACTAATAACAAAACTAACAACTAACTAAACTAAAAACTAAAAATGAATATCTAATAACTAATAAACTAATAAACTAATAAATAAAACATAACTAAATTAAATTACTAATAACTACCTAAACTAATAAAAACTAATAATAAAACTAACTAATAATAACTAATAATATCTAAATAACTAAACTAAAAAATTTAATAACTAATAACTAACTAATAAAACCTAACCTAAACTAATAACTAATAACTAACTAATAAAAAAACCTAAACTAATAACTAATAATAACTAACTAATAATAACTAAATAAATAACTAAAAACTAAATTAATAACTAATAAAAACCTAAAAACTAAACTAATAATAACTAAAACTTAAAACTAATAACTAATAACTAATAAACTAATAATAACTAATAAAATTAAACTAATAAACAAACTAAAACTAACTAACTAAATAATAATATAACTAAAAAACTAATAATAATAATAATAATAATAATAACTAATTAACTAAACCAAAACTAATAAACTAAACTAACTAATAACTAATTAAAAACTAATTAACTAATCATAACTAACTAGTTAAACTAATTAATAATAACTAAAATAACCTAACTAATAACTAATAATAACTAAAAACTAGTAAACTAATAACTAACTAAAACTAATAAACTAATAATAACTAACTAATAACTAATAATAAAGCAAATAAACTAATAAACCATAACTAGTAATAATAAACTAACTAATAAACTTATAACTAATAAATAATAATAATAATAACCAATTAAACTAATAAACTAATAACCAAAGTAATAATTAATAATAATAAAACTAATCATAAACTAATAACTAACAAAATAATAAATAACTAACTAATAACTAACAAAACTAAAAAGGTAATAATAAATAACTAAAAAAATAAAAAACTAATTCTAACTAAGTAATAATAATAACTAATAACTAACTACAACTAATAACTAAAAAAATTAACTAAACTAAAAAAGTAAAACTAACTAATAAAAAATTAATAAACTAAACTAATAACTAAATAATAATAACTAATAAAACTAAATAACTAACTAACTATTAAAAAAAACTCACTAATAAATAACTAAATAAAAAACCTAATACACTAAACTAATAAAAATAACTAAATAAAACTAACTAATAACTAACTAAAGCCTAATAACTAATTAAATAAAACTAATAAAAACTATCTAAATAACTAATAACTAAACTAACTAATAAAAATAAAACTAACTAATAAAATTAATAATAAGTAACTAATAATAAAAATAATAACTAAACCTAATAGTAAAACTTATAATAAATAACTAATAAAACTAAAAAACTAAAATATAAAACCTAATAAACTAATAAAAAAATTAACTAAAAACTAAACCTAATAACTAAACTAAAAACTAACCAACTAATAAACCTAATAATAATAAATAATAAAGCTAAATAAAATAAATAATAACTGAAAATAACTAATAATAAACTAATAAAACTAAATAATAAATAACTAAAACCAATAACTAATAATAACTAATAAATAAATAACCTAACTAAAACTTACTAACTAATAATAATAATAATAATAATAATAATAACTAAATAATAAAACTAATAATAATAATAATAATAAACTAATAACTAAAACTAATAAAAAAACCTAAATAACTTATAACTAATAAAACTAATAACTAATAACAAATAAAATAATAAAAACTAATAAATAATAAAAAAATAATAATCAAACTAATATGAACTAAACTAATAACTAATAATAAACTAAACTAATAAAAATTCTAAACTAAACTAATAAAACTAACTAACTAATAAAAACTAATAAAACCTAATAACCTAAAAAACTAACTAAACTAACTAAAAAACTAAATCCTAATAACTAAACTAAACTAACTAATAAAACTAAAACCTAATAACTAATAAACTAATAATAAACTAACTAATAACTAAATAAAACTAATAAACATAGCTAATAACCAATAAACTAACCAAAACTAATAACCAAAAAATAAAATAACTAAACTAAAATACCAAAAAATAAGTAAAACTAACTAATAAACTAAACTACTAATAAAAAATAATACCAACTAATAAAACTAAATAACTAACTAACTATTAAAAAAACTAACTGATTATAAATAACTAAATAAAAAACCTAATACACTAAACTAATAAAAATAACTAAATAAAACTAACTAATAACTAACTAAAGCCTAATAACTAAATAACTAAAACTAATAAAAACTAACTAAATAACTAATAACTAAACTAACTAATAAAAATAAAACTAACTAATAAAATTAATAATAAGTAACTAATAAAAATAATAACTAAACCTAATAAAACTTATAATAAATAACTAATAAAACTAAATAACAAACTATAAAGCCTAATAAACTAAAAAAATTAACTAAAAACTAAACCTAATAACTAAACTAAAACTAACTAATAAACCTAATAATAAATAATAAAAATAAAATAAATAATAACTAATAACTAATAATAAAAACTAATAAAATTAAATAACAAAATAACTAAAACCAATAACTAATAATAACTAATAAATAAATAACCCAACTAAAACTTTAACCAATAATAATAATAATAATAACTAATAATAAAACTAATAATAATATTAAACTAATAACCAAAAACTAATAATAAAACTAAATAACTAATAACTAATAAACTAATATAACTAATAACTAATAAAAATAAAACCTAATAAATAATGAAAAAATAATAATCAAACTAATATGAACTAAACTAATAACTATAATAATAACTAATAATAAACTAAAAACTAAACTAATAACTAATAATAACTAACTAAACTAACTAACTAACTAATAAAACTAAAAAAACTAATAACTAATAAACTAAAAACTAATAAAAAAAATAAAAACTAAACAAACTGATAACTAATAAAACTAATAAAGCTAAAAACTAAAACTAATAACTTACTAATAATCACTAATAATAACAAATTAATAATAATAACTAATAAACCTAATAACTAATAAAACTAATAGCTAATAAAACTAAAAACTAACTAAAAGCTAACTAATAACTAACTAAAAATAACTAATGACTAATAACAAAATTAATAACTAAAAATTATTAAAACTAACTAAAATCTAATAAAGTAAACTAATAACTTAAAAAATAAAAAAATAATAAAAACTAAACCTCGATAAACTAAAAATAAAATGAATAACACTAATAACTAATAATAACTAATAATAAATAACTAATAAAATAAACTAACTAAACTAACTAAATAAAACTAATAAAACTAAACTTAATAACTAATAAAAACTAACTAACTAAACTAAATAATTAATAACTAAAACTAAACTTAAAACTAAACTAAATTAACTAAACTAACTAACTAAGCTAATAAAACTAATAAAAATTCTAAACTAAACTAATAAAACTAACTAACTAATAAAAACTAATAAAATCTAATAACCTAAAAATCTAACTAAACTAACTAAAAAACTACATCCTAATAATTAAACTAAACTAATTAATAAAATTAAAACCTAATAACTAATAACTAAACTAATAATAAACTAACTAACTAACTAATAACTAAATAAAACTAATAAACATAACTAATAACTAATAACTAACTAAAACTAAGAACTAAAAAATAAAATAACTAAACTAAAAAACTAAAAAAAGTAAAACTAACTAATAAAAAACTAATAAACTAAACTAATAACTAAATAATACTAACTAATAAAACTAAATAACTACCTAACTATTAAAAAAACTAACTGATAATAAATAACTAAATCAAAAACCTAATACACTAAACTAATAAAAATAACTAAATAAAATTAACTAATACCAAACTAAAGCCTAATAACTAAATAACTAAAATTAATAAAAACTAACTAAATAACAAATAAATAAACTAACTAATAAGAATAAAACTAACTAATAATAATAAATAATAATAAATAATAACTAAAACCTAATAGTAAACTTATAATAAATAACCAATAAAACTAAATCACTAAACTATAAAACCTAATAAACTAATAACTAAATAAACTAATAAACTAATAACTAAACTAAAATATAACTAACTAACTAAAATAATAAATAATAAATAAAATAACTAAATAAAATAAATAATAACTAATAATAACTAATAATAAACTAATAAAACTAAATAACAAAATAACTAAAACCAATAACTAATAATAACTAATAAATAAATAACCTAACTAAAACTTACTAACTAATAATAATAATAATAATAATAATAATAATAATAATAATAATAATAATAATAATAATAACTAAATAATAAAACTAATAATAATAATAATAAACTAATAACTAAAACTAATAATAAAAACTAAATAACTAATAACTAATAAACTAATATAACTAATAACTAATAAAATAAACTAATAAATAATAAAAAATAATAATCAAACTAATATGAACTAAACTAATAAACTAATAACTAATAACTAATAATAAACTAAAAACTAAATTAATAACTAATAATAACTAACTCAACTAACAAACTAACTAATAAAACTAAAAAAGACTAATAACTAATAAACTAAAAACTAATAAAAAAAATAAAAACTAAACAAACTGATAACTAATAAAACTAATAAAGCTAAAAACTAAAACTAATAACTAACTAATAATAATTAATAATAATAACTAATAAACCTAATAACTAATAAAACTAATAGCTAATAAAACTAAAACTAACTAAAAGCTAATAACTAACTAAAATTAACTAATGACTAATAAAAACTAATAGCTAAAAAATTATTAAAAACTAAAAAATCTAATAAAGTAAACTAATAACTAAAAAAATAAAAAATAATAAAAACTAAACCTGATAAACTAAAAATAAAATGAATAATACTAATAACTAATAATAACTAATAATAAATAACTAAATAAATAACTAATAAAATAAACTAACTAAACTAATAACTAACTAAACTAACTAAATAAAACTAAACTAATAACTAATAAAAACTAACTAACTAAACAAAATGACTAATAACTAAAACTAAACTTAAAACTAAACTAACTAACTAAACTAATAAAACTAAAAATTCTAAACTAAATTAATAAAACTAACTAACTAATAAAAACTAATAAAACCTAATAACCTAACTAAGCAACTAAAAAACTAAATCCTAATAACTAAACTAAACTAACTAATAAAACTAAAACCTAATAACTAATAACTAAACTAATAATAAACTAACTAATAACTAAATAAAACTAATAAACATAGCTAATAACTAATAACTAACTAAAACTAATAACTAAAAAATAAAATAACTAAACTAAAATACTAAAAATAAGTAAAACTAACTAATAAAAAACTAATAAACTAAACTAATAACTAAATAATACTAACTAATAAAACTAAATAACTAACTAACTATTAAAAAAACTAACCATAATAAATAAAATAAAAAAAAACCTAATAAACTAAACTAATAAAAATAACTACATAAAACTAACTAATAACTAACTAAACCCTAATAACTAAATAACTAAAACTAATAAAAACTAACTAAATAACTAATAACTAAACTAACTAATAAAAATAAAACTAACTAATAAAATTAATAATAAGTAACTAATAATAAAAATAATAACTAAACCTAATAGTAAAACTTATAATAAATAACTAATAAAGCTAAATAACAAAACTATAAAGCCTAATAAACTAATAAAAAAATTAACTAAAAACTAAACCTAATAACTAAACTAAAAACTAACTAATAAACCTAATAATAATAAATAATAAAATTAAATAAAATAAATAATAACTAATAATAACTAATAATAAACTAATAAAATTAAATAACAAAATAACTAAAACCAATAACTAATAATAACTAATAAATAAATAACCTAACTAAAACTTACTAACTAATAATAATAATAATAATAACTAAATAATAAAACTAATAATAATATTAAACTAATAACTAAAACTAATAATAAAAACTAAATAACTAATAACTAATAAACTAATATAACTAATAACTAATAACTAATAAAATAAAACTAATAAATAATTAAAAAATAATAATCAAACTAATATGAACTAAACTAATAACTAATAACTAATAATAAACTAAAACTAAACTAATAACTAATAATAACTAACTAAACCTACTAACTAGCTAATAAAACTAAAGAACTAATAACTAATAAACCAAAAACTAATAAAAAAATAAAAACTAAAACAAACATAAACTAATAAAACTAATAAAGCTAAAAACTAAAACTAATAACTTACTAAATCACTAATAACAAATTAATAATAATAACTAAAAACCTAATAACTAATAAAAACTAATAATAAAACCAAAAAAACTAACTAAAAGCTAACTAAATAACTAACTAAAAATAACAATGACTAATAACAAAAATTAATAACTAAAAATTATTAAAACTAACTAAAATCTAATAAAGTAAACTAATAACTTAAAAAATAAAAAATAATAAAACTAAAGGCAAAACTAAAAAATAAAAAATGAATACCACTAATAACTAATAATAACAATAATAAATAAAAAAATAAACTAACTAAACTAAATAAAACTAATAAAACTAAACTTAATAACTAATAAAAACTAACTAACTAAACTAAATAACTAATAACTAAAACTAAACTTAAAACTAAACTAAATTAACTAAACTAACTAACTAAGCTAATAAAACTAATAAAATTCTAAACTAAACACTAAAACTAACTAACTAATAAAACCAATAAAAAATCTAATAACAAAAATCTAACTAAACTAACTAAAAAATTACATCAATAATTAAACTAAACCAATTAAAAAAATTAAAACCAATAACTAATAACCAAAACCAATAATAAAACTAACTAACTAACTAATAACTAAATAAACTAATAAACATAACTAATAACTAATAACTAACTAAAACTAAGAACTAAAAAATAAAATAACTAAACTAAAAAACTAAAAAAGTAAAACTAACTAATAAAAAACTAATAAACTAAACTAATAACTAAATAATACTAACTAATAAAACTAAATAACTAACTAACTATTAAAAAACTAACTAATAATAAATAAATAAAAAAAACCTAATACTAAACTAATAAAAAATAACTAAATAAATTAACTAATACAACTAAAGCTAATAACTAAATAACTAAAATTAATAAAACTAACTAAATAACTAATAAATAAACTAACTAATAAAATAAAACTAACTAATAAAATTAATAATAAACTAAATAAAAAAAATAATAACTAAACTAATATAAACTTATAATAAATAACTAATAAAACTAAATAACTAAATAATAAATCCTAATAAACTAATAAAAAAATTAACTAAAAACTAAACTAAATAACTAAACTAAAAATTGACTAACGAATAAACTTAATAATAATAAATACTAAAACTAAATAAAATAAATAATAATTAATAATAACTAATAGTAAACTAATAAAACTAAATAACAAAAATAACTAAAACCAATAACTAATAATAACCAATAAATAAATAACCAACTAAAACTAATACTAATAATAATAATAATAATAATAATAATAATAATAATAATAATAATAATAATAATAATAATAACTAAATAATAAAACTAATAACAATAAACTAATAACTAAAACTAATAATAAAAACTAAATAACTAATAACTAATAAACTAATAAACTAATAAAATAAACTAAAAATAATACAAAAATAATAATCAAACTAATATAACTAAACTAATAAACTAATAACCAATAACCATAATAAATAAAAACTAAATTAATAACCAATAATAACCAACTAACAAACTAACTAATAAAACTAAAAAAAAAAAATAACTAATAAACTAAAAAAAACTAATAAAAAATAAAAAATTAAAAACTAAATACAATAATAAAACTAATAAAACTAAAAACTAAAATTAATAACTAACTAATAATAACTAATAATAATAATAAAAAACAAACTAAATAATAAATAAAACTAATAACTAATAAAATAATAAACTAACTAAAAACTAACTAATAACTAACTAAAAATAACTAATAACTAATAAGAAAACTAATAACTAAAAATTATTAAAAACCAATAAAAACTAATAAATAAACTACTAACCAAAAAAATAAAAAAAACTAAAAACTAAAAAACTAAAATAAAACTAACTAATAAACAATAAAACTAATAAAAACTAAAACTAAAACTAACTAATAAAAAACTAAACTAACTAAAAACCAAAACTAATAACTAAACTAAACCAACTAATAAAATAAAACCAATAACCAATAACTAAACTAATAATAAACCAAATAACAAACTAATAACTAAATAAAAACTAATAAACATAACCAATAACCAATAAAAACTATAATAAAACTAAACTAATAACTAAAAAAACTAAACTAAACTAATAAATAAAATTGATAACTAACTAAAACTAAAAACCAACTAATAATAAACTAATAAAACTAAACCTAACTAATAATAATAAACTAATAAAACTAAAACTAAAACTAAAAAACTAATAATTAAAGAAATAATAATAATTAAAGTAATAATAACCAATAACTAAACCTAATAATTAATAATAATAAATGAGCTAATAATAACTAATAACTTAGAATAACTTAAAAACCTAACTAACTAGCTAATAACTAATAATAGAACTAATAAAACTGATAAACTAATAATAAATAAAAAAATAACTAAACTAATAATAAACTAACTAACTAGTAAATAACTAATAAAAACTAATAAAATTAATAATAAATAACTAAACTAATAACAAAAACTAATAAACTAAATTAACTAATAAATAACTAAATAATTAATAATTAAATAATAACTAAACTAATAATTAATAATAACTAATAAAATAACTAATAATAATTAACTAATAACTAATAAAATAATAATAAACTAATAACTAATAAATAATAATAAAAAATAATAAAAAATAATAATAATTAAATAAAATACAAAAAAACTAAACTAAAACTAATAATAACTAAAACTAACTAATAAATAACTAAAGTAACAACTAAATAAGAACTAACTAAAAACTAAATAATAATAATGAATAAATAACTAATAAAACTAACTAAAACTAATAAACTAAAACTAATAATCAAACTAACTAACTAAATAAAAAAACTAATAACTAATAATAACTAATAACTAAAACTAATAAACTAAATAATAATAATAACTAAACTAACTAAACTAATAAAATAACTAAATAACTAACTAATAAAAAACTAATAACTAAAACTAGTAAAATAATAACTAGTAATAACTAATAATAACTAATAAAAATAACTAAACTAACTAAACTAATAACTAATAACTAAAAATGACTAAAATAAATAATAAATAAACTAATAAACTAAATAACTAATAAAATAATAATTAATAAAAACTAATAGCTAAATTAAACTAATAACTAACTAATAACTATTTAAAACTAATAATAAAATAAACCTAAAAAGCTAAACTAAACCTAATAAAATAATAATTAATAATTAAAATAATAAACTAATAATAATAATTAATAATAATACTAATAACTAACTAAAATTATAATAATTATAATTAATAACTAATAAACTAATAAACTAATAACTAATAAATAACTAATAAACTAACTAACTAATTAATAAATAAAAACTAATAATAACTAATAATAATAAACTAAATAACTAAAAACTAATAAAATTAAATAACTAATAACGAATAAAAATTAATTAAATAAATAACTAATTAAAACTAATAAACTAATAACTAACTAATAATAATAAACTAATAAATTAAAACCTAACTATAATAAAATAACTAACTAAACTAATATAATTAACTAATAATAAACTAAACTAAAAAACTAATAAATTAATAACCCGATAATAATAAATAACTAAACTAAATTATAACTAAATAAACTAACTAATAAAACTAAACTAACACAACAAATAAAACTAATAAATAACAATAAATAAAAACTAAAAAAACAACTAATAACTAAAAAAATAATAAGTGATAATAAAATAATAACTAATAATAAATAATAACTAATAACTAAAAATCTAAGATAATAAAACTAACTAACTAATAACTAATAACTAAACTAATAACTAAACTAATAACTAGCTAATAACTAAAACTAATAACTAATAACTAATAAACTAATAAATAAAAATTAACTAAACTAAATAACTAATAACTAACTAAACTAACAAAAATTAATAATAAAACTAACTAATAATATATAACTAATAATAACTAATAACTAATAACTAAATAACTAAAATTGATAATAAATAAATAACTAATAACTAATTAGTAAAACCTAACCGAAACTAATAACTAATAACTAAATAATAATAAACACCTAAACTAATAGCTAATAATAACTAACTAATAATAACTAAATAAATAACTAAAAAACTAAACTAATAATGAATAAAAACCTAAAAAACTAAACTAATAATAACTAACTAAACCTAAAATTAATAACTAATAACTAATAAATTATTAATAACTAATAAAATAAAATTAATAAAACTAAACTAACTAATAAACCTAAAGCTAACTAACTAAATAATAATAAGACTAAAAACTAATAATAATAACTAACTAAACTAACTAATAATAATTAAAAAGCTGATAACTAAAATAACCTAACTAATAATGAACAATGATAAACTAATAATAACTAACTAAACTAAAACTAAACTAATAACTAACTACTAATAACTAATAAAACTAATAATAACTAACTAATAAAACTAATAACCAAAAAATTAATAATAACTAAAAACTAATAAACTAAAAACTAACTAAAACTCATAAACTAATAATAACTAAACTAATAACTAACTAATAACTAATAATAAAACTAAAAAACTAAAAAACTAATAAATAACTTGTAATAATAAACTAATTAACAATTTATAACTAATAAAAAATAATAATAATAATAATAATAATAATAATAATAATAATAACTCAACTAATAGAGAACTAATAAAAACTAAATGAATAACAAATAATAATAAAACTAATAATAAACTAATAACTAACTAAATAATAAATAATTAACTAATAACTAACAAAACTAAAAAACTAATAATAAATAACTAAAAACTAATAATAACTAATAAAACTAAAAAAAAACTAAACTAACTAACTAATAATAATAACTAATAACTAAAATTAATAACTAAAAAAATTAAATAACTAAACTAAAAAACTAAAACTAACTAATAAAAAAACTAATAAACTAAACTAATAACTAAATAATAATAACTAATAAAACTAAAGAACTAACTAACTAATAAAAAAATAAGTGATAATAAATATCTAAATAAAAAATTAATAAAAAACCTAATAAACAAAACTAATAAAAATAACTAAATAAAACTAAGTAATAACTAACTAAAACCTAATAACTAAATAACTAAAATAAATAAAAACTAACTAATAATAATAAACTAACTAATAAAACTAATAATAACTAACTAATAATAAAAATAAAAACTAAACATAATAATAAATCTACTAATAAATAACTAATAAAACTAAATAATTAGATAATAAAACCTAATAAACTAATTAAAACTAAATAAAAACTAAACCTAATAACTAAACTAAAAACTAACTAACTAATAAACCTAATAATAATAATAATAAAACTAAATAAAATAAATAGTAACTAATAATAATTAATAATAAACTAATAAAACTAAATGATAAATAACTAAAGCTAATAAACCAATAACTCATAAATAAATAACCTAACTAAAATGAACTAACTTATAATAACTAATAAACTAATAAAAAAATAATGAAAACCTAATAACTAATAATAATAAAATTAAAACTAATAACTAAACTAATAAATAACCATAAAAACTAAAAACTAATAACTAAACTAAATAACTAATAAAACTAACTAAAACCAATAATAATAACTAACTAATAAAACTAAACTTTCTAAAATAAACTAATAATAACTAATAACTAAATAACTAAACTAAAAAACTAAACAATTAATAACTAAAATAATATTAAAACTAATAAAAACTTAAAAACTAACTAGCTAAAAATAAGCTTAATAACTAATAATAAAAAACTAACTAATAACTAATAAACTAATAATAATAATAATAAACTAAAAAATTAACTAACTAAAGAACTAAACTAATAATAACTAATAATAAAAGCTAATAAAGTAAATAATAACTAAAATTAAACCTAACTAAAATTAATAATTAGTAATAACTAACTAATAACTAATAATAACTAATTAAAAACTAACTAAAACTAAACTAAATAACTAAACTAATAAACTAACTAATAAAATAATAAATAACTAAAAACTAATAATAAATTAAATTAACTGAAAAAAAACTAAGACTAAACTAAATAAATAAATAATAAATAATCTAATAACTAATAACTAACTAATATATAATAATATAATAATAATAACTAACTAATAAAACTAAAATAACTAACTAATATCTAAATAATAACTAAATAATAAAACTATACTAAACTAATAACTAATAACTAATAATAATAATAATAAATTAATAATAAACCATATAAAAACTAATAAAATAAAATAGCTAATAATAAACTAATAATAATAACTAACTAATAAATAACTAATACAAACTAATAATAATAAACCTAAAAAATAATAAACTAAGTAAAATAAACTAAACTAAACTAACTATAATAATTAATAAAAATAACTAAAATAATTAAACTAAAATCTTATAAAATAATAATAACTAATAACTAATAAAAATAACTAAAACTGAACTAATAACTAATAACTAAACCTAATAACTAATAATTAAAAAAATAAAACTAATAAACTAACTAAATAAAACTAATAAAACTAAACTAATAACTAATAATAACTAACAAATAATAATAATAAATAATTAATAATAATAATAATAATAATAATAATAATAATAATAATAATAATAATAGTTATTACTAACTAATAATAATAATAACTAAATAAATAACTAAATAAAAACTAATAATAAATTAAATAACTAATAATAACTAATAAAGCTAACTAACAAAAACTAATAAAATAATACACTAAAACTAAATAAACTAAAAACTATTCAATTAATAAACTAATAAACTAATAAAAAAATAACTAACTAATAACTAATAAACTAATAAGTAATAAAACCTAACTAACTAAAACTAAATAACTAACTAATAACTAAACTAAAAAACTAATAACTAATTAAAACTAATAAACTAACTAATAACTAAACTAAAACTAACCTAACTAATAACTAATAATAAACTAAACTAACTAACTAATAAATAAACTAAAACTAATAACTAATAAACCTAATAATAACTAAATAAACTAATAACTAAAAAAATAAAACCAATAAATAACTAACTAATAACTAATAATTAAAACTAACAAATACTAAAAAAACTAATAACTAAAACTAACTAATAAAAACTAATAACTAAAACTAAAACCTAATAAAATTAACAACTAACTAACTAATGACTAAATTAATTACTCACTAAAATTAACTGATAAAATTAATAACTAACTAAAACTAATAAAATTAAACTAATAACTAGTTATAATTAAATTAAAAACTAAACTAATAACTAATAAAGAATAATAATAACTAAACTAATAAAAAAACTAAATAACTAAATAACTAATAACTAATAATTAATAAATTAAATAAACTAATAACTAATTAACTAATAACTAATAAACTAATAACTAACTAATGATAACTAATAACAATAAAAACCTAACTAATAACTAAGTAATAAAAACTAACTAAACTAAATAATCAATAACTAATAATAAACAACTAAAGTAAATAATAATTAAATTAATAACCTAAAATAATAACTAAAACTAACTAACAAATAATAAAATAACTAAAACTAACTAACTAAACTAATAAAACTAACTAAAACTAATAACTAACTAAAACTAATAAAATAAAAACTAAATAATAAAATTAACTAACTAATAAATAAATAACTAATAATTAAACCACAGCCGTCTGCACACTTTATATTGCATTGTATTTCTCTTTATGCAGGTTTCAAGACCCCACTAATGCCACATAGGGTGTAGCGGGTGTGAGAAGAAGGATGTGGTGTCATAAGACACCACTCGCTATGCTCATTAGGGCATACCGAGAAAGCCAAGATACTCCTAATGCAGCCCCTACATGGGGATGACGCCACGAGGCTCCGAAATTATGCCTGATTTTGGATTAAATTTGAGACTTATGCAAACTTAAATGAAAATCATTTAAACTTAAATCAAATTAAAAATGCATAATAAATATGAAGGTATATATTAAATTAAAGAAAAAATAAATGGAGAATACTTAAAAGGAAACTAAAAAAAGAGATATATAATAATGAAGTAAAATACTTACTTTAAACGCAAGCAAATTCCCTTCCTTTCTTCAAAATCTTTAAAGGCTATGGAGTATTTTTCAAGCAAATGATATGAAAGGTAACTCCCCCTCTTAGCCTTATTTATAGAAAAATAAAGCTATCTTTATGGGACCCACTTATAATTAAACTAACAACATATATAAAATATATCACAACAACCTTGTTCCATGTTTGTTATCAAAACAAATGCAAGTGAACTTAAGGAAGTTAATACTAAACTCATAACAAACTTGTAATAAATTTGAAGTCTAATTTTCAAATAAATAAGGAATTTAATATGAAGTTAAGGATAAATCTAAATTAGGTCTAACAACTCTTGTTGTAGAAAGCATGAAAAGTCCTTAAATGATAAAATTAGAGCAGCTTGAAGCTTTCTTTTGGGTGAACTTCATACATATAAACTTTTATGAATACAACTGCATGAAGTATGCTTGCATATATATCCTTTTAGGTCAAATATTTTAAAATATAGACAAATGCTTGAATGAAAATAAATTTATTACACATATCTAAAATGAATATATTCTTATTCAAAGCTTGTGCAAACTTTCAAATAGAAGCCACTGAATCCGCAATACTCAAATGTAAGCAGGTAGAAGGCACCATTTAAAAATTCAAAGTAAAAAATGCCATCAGATGTGCAACACTTTGTACAAACGAACAGAAGGCATTAATCAAGGCATTCTTAAATACACCCGCATGGGATCCGATACTATGCTGAATGTTTAGATTCAAGTGTCTGAGAATGTTGCGTGGGTTATTTTTCGGTTTAGTCTTAGGACTGAGTCCGGGCTAATAAAACCTAAAAATCTACTATATAAATCTCAACTTAGTGAAATATCTGAGAGGCTAATTCTATCATGTGACAGTAGATCTGATCCTCTGTTAGGAGCTAAACAAAGTTGACAGGATCTAAAGTTCTCAAGTATATTCGAGTCAATCAATTAATTGCCCTGATGATGGCTGTGTTGAATGGTGATTTCAATCGGAGGGGATACTTTCATCAAAATGTGATTATAAATTCAAATCAGATTAATTCAAATTGAGTGTTAATCTAAAAAACTGTTTAAATAAAACTCAATCATTAAAAGCTTAAAATAAAACTCAATCTATCCACCATCCGTAACTATTTATCGGAGGTGACAAATTAAGAAAACTCTAGCTCACAAAGGAGTCTATGTCAAATCAAGTATTCTACTATGTTCACTCCCAATCAATCTCTTGCTAGTAAGGATGTGGCTCGTGTCTTCTAACATTGTGGCTTCACCAATAGGCTTCCTTGAAAGCTTATGAGACCTCTCATCGTGGTTTGGCCAATAAGGCTCCATTATTACGATTATGATCGTTATATGCTCCCCAATAGCTCGCTCGGGTTGTGAATTAATAATTTTATATTATGACATGACTTTATGTCAAGCTATTTAGGCCCCCTGTCGGTGTGAAGTTTTGGCAGCATTTCGACAGCATCCCGACGTTATCCCCATGTAGGGGCCTACCTCGAGTATGCTGAGCCTGCCCACCATGCCAGGAAAGGTGTGTATGGGTGGTATAAACTACGGTCGAATATGCCATCCCACCATGCCAAGAAAGACATATATGGGGCTCTAAGGTGCATGATGAAACACATATTTTCTCGCCATGCCAAGGAAGGCATGTACGAGTACTTATATTGCTTTCAAACATAACTTTTCTCACCACATCAAGAAAGATATGTATGAGTACTTATTGTAAATAACTTTAGTGAATTCGCATTCACATCTATGGTTTATATAAAATGAAATTGAAATTAAGAATAAAGCCGTGAACCTTAGAGAGAGATTGAACATATAGAAGGGTGGTTGATTTGAGGAATAGGATTTAAATTAAGTTCAATCCAAACTTTATCAAGCAGTGAAGGTGGACTCATTAGATTCTAGAAAACCTACCTCTCTTTTATTATGTCTTATTCTAGCAATAGGGTGATCATTTTGTAGCGGGACTGTGGTGTTTATTTCCAGTTGATGTGTATATCTATGTATAGGGAGATACCACGCAGATCTGAGGATGTACTTATTGAAGTGATCGGGTATGACATTAAAGAATAATCCACTATCTTGAAAGATAGAAATCATTACCTATGATGGACCTAATCAATTAATAAGGACTCCTAAGGCATGATGGGACTTCGAATGTACCAGAAATTTTCTCTTACTTTATACGGATGAATAAAGTAGGGTTTATTTAAACTGGGTTCTAAAGTTTTCTATGGGGGCATGCCCCTATAGTTAATTACATCCTTAGGAAGGTGAATTCTTTAGGAATACTCTCGATTAAAGTAGGCAATTATTATCTCCAAAGAATTCAAAGATATGACTATCAATAAATTGACTATATTTGGAAGATCAAATGAGATAGATTGAAAGGAAAGACTTATTATCGAAGATAAAAGAAGATGAGTAGGGAATGTTCATGATACTAGGAAGCCTAGTGAGCATTCCAGACTATCCTATGGTTGGACTTTATATGTTTGAAATTGAGGAGAATTAAATTTCTAAGTTGAAATTTTATTAGAAATTAATGACTTATAATTTCACAATACAATATTGTGAAGATATCTAAGAAGTGAGGATTTATGCTTTTATCTCCAAAGGGAAACAACAATCTCGGATCCTAAATCTAAGGAGCTTTGGCGAGGGCCAAAGCACGACCTAAATCTAAGGTGAAAGTGGGTATATTATTTTCCTCCACAAGAGAGGGTATACTACCCGACTGCTGCATTTATAACCACTTGGAGTGACAGCCAATTAACTCCTGCTATATTTTAAAACTATGTGGTCAAGTCAATTGTTTTGTAAGATAGTTAGGTTGTTATTATTTAGAAAGAAACTAAAGTCCTTATACCCACTCCCTAAGATATTAGAGCATGAGTGGTATGAATAATGACTTAGTTTAATGCAAATCTTATCAAATTGTATTTGATTTTGGACTCTTTATTTTGACATAAGCTATAAGATTTTATATGCCTAAATGTATGGTGGAGTTGACTATGGGCCAAATCAAAAGAGAAAGAGGTGTTTTCCATCATAGGCTGTCAAAGGTCAAGCCTTGTTACTATCACATAAAGATGAAAACCCTCGCTTTGCAAGAGTGAAATAAAATGATATGCATGATATTAGGCATTCAAATAACTTGCTAAATATTTTATTATCTTGATTAAGTGCCTAAGCTTTATGTGGTTATGAGTTATTTTAGAAGTTTAGTTATGAGTTATAGTTGGGTAGAAAATTTATTGTTATCCGAAGAGCCTAATCGCATCCAGGCCATACAACAATCACCAATCATAAATAAACTATGAAGAGACATTCTTTTTCTATTACATAATATAAACAAATCATCAAATAATTTATAACCTCAAAGTGAAAGAATAAGAGGCCCATGCGATCGGGTTTCACTGTACAACCTGAAAAATAAATGGGTAGCCAAGCTCTACCTTTATACAACTCGATATATGAAAGAATAATTACAATTTAATTACAACAAATGAATGGGATCTATAGGGGATCTTCAAATCTTCAGAGCTCCTTCTATCTTTCAATTCCTTCTTTCATTTGGTTGGGCAAGCTCCATAGGATCACATGATATATAAGACTTAGTTTTGTAACCAACATTTATCCTAACTCCCCATAACACTAATCCTAATTTCTAATGAAAAATTACATTAAAAATAGAAAAAATAAATCTAACTACACCTGCAAAATAAGTGTTAGTTGAACACATCATACAATTCAAGTAGTTATATGAATAATTTAGACTTAGCACCTTGCACATGGGTAGCTAAGTCCACCTGTCATAATGTAGATTATGCTTAGGCATTAAGAAACCTACATAGCAAAATATTTATATTTTTATTACAACAACCCCTTAAGCATAATCTCTCGTAGAAAACATGATTAGGCTAACCACAACCTAACATCCAGTCTACAACATTATATCACAAAATAAAATATACATCAAATCATACACCGCCCTAACACAAAGTTAGAAGTGGTGACTTAATCTAATGTGTGTGTTAAGGCTTGTGTGGTATGTACTAACTAGGCTTTAGAGTTAAGATTTCCTAAGTATGAAAGACATTTAATTATCAAGGGTGGTTTCACTTTAAATGATTTAATTAATTTGCAAATTTTACTTAATATTTTCTTTTGTTTCATTTGACCTACACAAAAAAACTAAGTGTTATGAAGAGAAAGAAAGAGAGGATCAGTCTCTTTTATCTCTACCTTAAGTCACATCTAAAGTAATTTAATTAATCAATTCTCTTTAGTGAATGACTTATTATATGTTTTAATTAATCCTAAGTTTAGGTTCACTTTAAATATACTCATTCAATAAGAAAGGCATCTTAAGGTTAGTTGGAATGAATTACTATCACATAACACATATTTGTTTATTTCTTTCCATCATATATATCATGCATATGATTAAATCATAGCTATACTTGTAATTTGTATCTTAGCACACTTAAATGATGAATGTGAGTAAATGTATTTGGAATTGACATTTTATTTGGTTGAATGATTTTGTCATATTAATTTAAAGCTCTATCTAAATTCTTATGCAAAAGTATAAGGAAAGAACCTTAAATTACATGATTAATCAACTCAACCAAATAAACAAAGTACAAATGCATGTCTTTTTAATAGAAAAAGGGGGTTTTCATTCATTAGCTAAGTACACATCCACATGTATAAAAGTTTTAAGCAAGTTTATCGCCATTATTCTACCCCAAGGGAAGGAGGTAGGAACCTCCTTGGGGCTACTTAAAGTCGTGCATCCAATGTCCACTAATATGACGCTATCAGATATACATGTGGATGTATAAACAACTACAAGAATAGAAAGCCATGCAAAAATTGTATTTTGATTTAATTGATTTATTTTGTGTAAATGAATTAAAGCTCTATCTAGATTATAATGTCCAAATGCATAAGAATGAAATCAAGCAGGTACATCGCCATTATTTTGCACCAAGGGAACAAGGTAGGAACCTCCTTGGGGCTGCTTAAAGCCGTGCATCCCTGGAATGTCCAGACTAATATACCGCTAGCATTGTTACTTATGCAAATTAACATATGAATGTAGACTTTATTTCATACATAAATTTATATTCACTTGCATTTTCTATGTATATGTAACTAAAATTATAATACACGTGTATATTCATTCGCTAATAAACTTTTGAAAATATATTTGATATTTAATAGTGATACTAGCCACACATATTTTTTAATTTAAATCAACACATGTAATTTGACATAAAGGAAATCATTTTTATTTGATTAATTTGAAAGACATGAATGCATGAGTATAAGTGGCATATAATATTTAACATGATTGGATGGAAATAAAACAACACAAGCATGTGATTTTATTCAAATCAATTAACTCCTAGAGACAATCAAACTAAATAACATTTTTTAAAACAAACCAAAGTTCTTTAATGTCATTTAATTTTCATGTTTGATTTGATTTAAGAAATGTGAAAGAGGTTTGCTAATCCTAATCCCATTCCCCATATGTGAGTTAATTTGGTTTAATGAAGAATATTCAGGTTTATTTTATGTATTAATTATGTTAGGGTATGAATTAAGTCAATTAATTAACTCTTACCTATGTCACATTAAGTTAATTAACTAATTAATAATTAGCCAATATGATATGCAATCACATAAAAATTAAATTTGCAATATTTCTAAGAAATGAAAGGGGCGTAATGCAATTGGCTTATGATTAATGATTAATTAGGCTTAAGGGATCTCACTTAACTACTTTTATGATTTTCTCACATATGTGAGCTAACCATAATTCCATTAGCTCTCTCTTTGAACACCCAAAAGAGCTATCAAAGATTTATTAAAGGTTATTATATGTGAATAAATTTTAAATTAGGTTAATTAAGCTCATTAATCCATTTATTTAAGCATTAAGCATGTTCAATTAATGAAGTAAAATTAACTTTAGGAAAGATATCAAGAAAGAGGCCTTAATCTTAAGCCCTAAGTCCCATATTTTGTCACCTAAGCTCTGATTTTATTTTGAGGATTAATTAATTAAGCAATTAATTACTTCATTAACCAGCAATTAATTTGATTCCAAAAAGTAAAGAAAACTCAAGAAATGAATTAGGAAAAATATCCCAATCACATTTCCTAAACTCCCTTACTATTCAATAGAAGTAATTAGGCTTAAATAATTAATTAAGCCACTATTCATTCACAAATTATCATTAATTAAATTAAGAAAATGATTAAGGCTTAATTAATTAATTTTCCTAATTAAGCAACCAATAAAATCCTAAAAATATAAGGGAGGCAAAGGTCATCCCCGAAAATATCCATAGAAAATTTGAGATTAATTGAGTGACTAATTAATGAGTAATTCAGCTAATTAGATTTCCAATAAAACCTTAATTAAGCTAAAATCACTACTCAAAATTAATTAATAATAATTTTCCAAGATTCTACTCTGAAATATCTTCAAAATGAGCCTAAGTTTGTATTTTTTTTAGAAATTTTCTAGGATTAGTTATGATTTTAGAAATTTCGTGCTTAAAATAGATTATTTAAGCTTAATTAAAGCCTTAATCCGGTGCACGCGGTGACGCATGCTTTTCATGTAGCGATGGGATTGGCTATTTAAGTTGTCATATCCATTGACTTGGATTACTTGGATGCGCTAACTCGTGGACCGTCCGATCTAAGATCGGATGGCCATAATTCGATCCATGATTTAGGAAAGGAATCAGGTGATCTAACACGGGATTAGATCATGACAGTCCATTTCGATTACATGGAATGGATGGTCTGTGATTCGTCTCGTTCGTGAGTGGCAAAAGACGGATGTTGTCCAGCTTTTCCTGTTCGATCTGAGCTCACCCGAGCTTGGATTGCCTCCAAATTGATCCCACACCTTCGGGGAGGGGAGGGACACACATCCAACGGCTAAAAATGCATGACATTCAAATTTTCTTCAGAAAAGACCAGACGATTTTCAATATAAAGCTTAGTTTTGCAAAATTATCTCACCAGAGCTAATGTCTGGTGGTGGGATCGACGGAGGTAGCTTCGCCTAGTTGAGGTGAGGCACTATTGAGAAGCTTGGGGTTTGATTTGGTGTAGAGCTCTCGGTCGATCAAGCCACAAACATAGGAGCCTCAACTTCAATCGAACTATGGTCTCCGGTGATCAGTGAGGCTTGGAGATGATTCAATTGGCTTTGTCGAAATAAGAGGATGGTGTGGGTGCAATGAATTGGTATTTGATCAAGTAGATGAGGAGTATTGCTCGAAAAGAGGTTTTCATGTTTCAGCTTTGCTCGGGAAGGAGAAATGTCGATTGAGGGAGCTCGAGGAGGCTCTGTAGGATTTGAAAACTCCTTAGGGACTCACACGAAGTGAATGGAGTCTTTTGTCGCTCGAATTGAGGGGGTATATCCCTCAATTGCACTTGATGGATGGACAAAATTCATCCCTGAAAATCCACTGATTCGTCACCATTGGGTCATCGGAGGGGTCATCGTTAGCTCCACGTGGCACGCCAAGAGTAGAGGAAGTGGTGGCAGGTGTCTCAAGGCTTGATACGGGGAGATTGTGTGTTGATTTTCCTTCCTTGCATCCATTGGGTTTGGCCATGAGCAGGAGTGGCTTGGCTTGCTTGCCTTGGTCCATGGAAAGTGGTAGGAGGCTTAGATTGGGCTAAGGGAGTCAAGGAATGCCTCATTTAGCAAGTGGAGGGCTCTCATGGGAGAGGCAAAGTGGACTTTGCCTCTTATGGAAAGAATCTAATGCAAATGAGCTGGTCCAATGGTCAATTCCCTTGGGTTGGGTCCCACTTGGGTTTAGGCTAGTTTGGGGCTGACCTAGGGTTAACTTTGGTCGGGTTAGGTCAGCCACCAATGTTCCATAAGGTGGCTTTGGGTGATTTGCTTCATATGGTAAAAATAGGTTATTTGGGTTAGGTTGAGTTGGGTTGACCAATTTGTCAAATTGGATCAAACCAAGACTTGGGTTAGGTTCATATGATGATTTGGGATGTTTTGGTTCAATTGGTTTTGATTAATTTGGCTTAGATTTGATTTTGGCTCATTTCGATTCAAATAGGTCAAATGGCCTAAGTTGACCAATTTGGCTAATTTGACCAAATTGAGTTGGGTTGGGTGTTGAGTAAAGTTCAATTAGTTAATTGAAAATGATGCAGTCTTTTGTTTGGTTTAATTTGAGATTAATTTATATTTTTGCCAATTTGACCCATTAGGTCAATTTGTGCTAAGTTAGGTCAAGTTGACCAATTGGTCAAATTGGGCTCAATCATTGCTTTGGTCAAGTTCAATTAGTGATTTGGAATGACCTTGAGCCATTGGTTGCAATCAATTTGGATCAAATCATGATTTGACCTATTTTGGCTTTTTAGGCCAATTTGGGTCAACTTAGGTCAAATGGCTAATTGGACTTGGTTTGGCTCAATTGAGGGTTTGATCATGTTCAATCATTAATTATGAGTGGGTTTGAGTCAATAGTTTCAATCAATTTGGTATATGGTGGGTTTTGCCTAGTTTGGGTTTCATTTAGGCTAAAGGTTGACTTGGTCAATGAGCTAGGTTGACTTGTTTGACCTAATTCAAGACAATTAATTAACCTAGGATAATTGTTGATCATGATATGGGGTTTGGATTGGCTTAGTTCAATCCAATTTGGGTTGAATTAGAACTTGGCTCAATAAGGTCTTTTAGGTCACCATGGGTCAAGTGGACCTAAATAGATCAATTGGCTTGATCATGGCTTGATTCAAGTTTAATTGGACTCACATATGGACTTAGGATGGAAATATAAATCCAATTGCAAGTGGTTTGATGCCCTATAGATTTTGGTTCATATGACAATTTGAAGTCAAAAGGGGTCAACTTGGGCTTGACTTGGGTTGACTTGGATTTTGATTGATAATTATAGTTTGTGCTTATTTTTGGAACAATGATTGAAGGAATGATTAAATCATGAAGAAATTCATGGGTTTTGAGTTGATTTGGATATTATTTAGCCAAGTTCAAGAAATTGGCTAAAAGGGCTAAAATTGAAAATTTGATTTGATTTGGGCTTGGTTTTTGCCATTTGGATTTATATTTCATTTATTTTTATAAATATAAATGAAGATATAAATGATTCATGAGAAAATCACTTGAGTTTGGAGTGATTTGGAAGCAAATTTGATCAAATTGAGGGATGTTGGTCAAAAGGGCTTAAGTAGAGAATTGATTTGGTTTGGTTTAGTTTGATTTGATTTGAATAGTTTAAATTTATATTTCATTTATATTTATGAATATAAATGAAGGAATGATTGATTTATAATGAAATCAATTGAGTTTGGGTTACTTTGGATTGAGATTTGGTTAAGCTTATGGAGGTTTTGGCAAAGCATACAAAGATTGTTCATATAGCTTAGAAAGGGGTTTTGGAGTTTGAATCCAATCATGGGTTTCAATCATTTGGAGTTGGATTTGATTTATGATTTGGGTTGGGATTTTATTTGAGATTGGATTTATGATCTTGAGAAAATCAATTGAACTGGGGTTGATTTGAATTTGGTTAAGGCTAAGTCCATAAGATAAAATCAAAGGGCTTAGGAGAGGATTTGGAATTTAAATTTAATCATGGGTTTCAATCATTTTATTTGCGATTGGATTTAATATGGAATTTGAATTTGAGGTTTTGTTTAGAAAGGAACCAAGGATTGGGTTTAAAGCTATAGGGTAGACAAGTCTTCCTAAATCTCTGAGGCATAACCTATTCCTATGGCTAGCTCTTTTAAGTATCTAGGCTTAGGTTAAGTGTTCACCTAATCACTAGAAGTGTCTTAAGACTAAGAATTAGTGTCTACAAGAGTCCTAGATCTATGATGAGGAAGTTGAGAGCTTACTCTCAAAATTCAGGTCAATAAGGACATAAAAAAGATTTAGGCTAATATAAACAAAAATCAACACAACATAATTTTCAATCTTATAAGATTTAGTCTCTAATACTCCATTTATTTTTCAAATATTAATTGGGTTGGTAGAAACACTCCAATAAGATTTGTCTTACACTATCAAACAACAAGAATTATAACCTTAATTCCTATAGAATTTTGCTTTATATCCTTCAAGCCTTAACCAAAATCCTTAATTAGATTGATTTAGGCAATGGGCTTAAATTAGCCTGGATTCCTTAGGCCCACTACACCTTTTTAAACCATAAGCCAAGTAGAATAAGATAACAATGGGAGGTGGGCTAAAAATATTGTGTACAGATGTTGTTGTTGTGGGATTTTGAAGGAAAATGAAGGTAGAAAGTTGGGGGAAGAGATGGCATATGGGAAAGAGCAGCAGTCAGAGTGACGTGATGATGGTTTGGTTCTTTTGGCCAATTTTTTATTAATTAATTAATTTTTTTTGCAATCCTGGATGAGTTTCAGGTAGATGTAGCTTCTATAGATATGACGGACTGGAGACTTACTTGGATGTATTCAATCTTCCTCGATAAGAGATCGAAAGAGGAGGAGATTCGAGAAGCAAAGCAAGAAGAAGGATGCAAAAGTGAATCGAGCTAATCTCTTGTGAAGAGAAGAAAGTTATGGATTTTAATTTTATGGATTAAAGAAGGGATAAGAGCCTATATAAAATCATGATTGTTGTTCAGATTTACTATAGGGAGCATGTTCACAGGATTTAGACAAGCTGAAGCGCATATAAAGCAACTGAGAGAACAAGCGAAGGTTACCTTCACCACTTTTTTTCCTTCAATTGCCAAGAATAGAAGGAAAGATGGGAGGGGCAAGGTGTAGAGTACACTTGCTTCGGATTGGATTCTTACCTAAGAGGAGAACGAGAGATGGAGAGCTCGGTTGGCCTTCAATCAAGAGAGAGTGCCGAGCAAATGAGGGAGTTGCGGCGCAAAACGGGAGTATCGGGCTTTGAATAATAGCGTTATGATATTAGAGTTGGGTAATAGGAGTATTTATAAAGGGTACTTTTCATTTAAGTGATTAAATCTAGGCTAATTCAAAAATTTATGGTGACATAATTACATGTGCAATATATATGTCAGTCTTAGATTATTCTAATGTTCTAGATGCAACGACGCAGCCCGTTTCGCAATCGGAGGCCGTTTGGTTCAAATTGGCATCAAATTAGAGTCAATTTCAATTCAAAATTGTGCGTCATCGCTTCCAATCGCTCAATATTTACACTAACTCATTCGAATTGAGTGCAAACAATCCCATTTGATATATTTCGATATTTTGACCCTAACAATATGATCAATTTCATGAACGAAGGTCATTTTGGCATCATCATAGCTTCGTGACCTTGATATGTGCATAAGCGCTTTGACGACCCCCCTTCTTGATCGGTCGACCGCTGAATTATTTAATATGTATATTCTGATCATTTTCAATATTCTGAATGCGATGATAGAGTCTGTTGGTCAATTAGAGAGCATTTCTGCTAATTTTTGGTGTCATTGAGTGTATTTAGTTCCTTTTTATGCTCTGAAGCTCGTTGAATTCACCTTGTGAGCTCAACTTAACTTATGGCGCACGCATGGCGGTCAACAAATGCCCCCAACAAATGTGATTCATGCATAGAGTGAGTCATGTTTGTTGAAAACTGGTTGACCCTCTATGTTGGCCATGGCTCTTGGATTACTTTAGTTTCAATTTCAATAGCTTCACTGAAGAGCTTCTTCCACCATATACTCTCTACTTCAATGGGTTCGCTAGAGGTCTCTTTTTTGTGTCTTCATAGATTTGGATTTCTATTGATCTCATTTTTAGGATGAGCTCTCAACCCCTCCATCTTTGACATAGGACTTCTCTTAAACATTAAGAGATTAGGTGGACACTCAACATAACCCTAAAGACTTAGAAGAGTTAGCCAAAGGAATAGGTCATGCCTTAGGGGTGTTAGGAAAACTTACCTATCCTATAGCTTGAACCAACTGCTCACTTCCTTCCTTCAAGTCAAATTCCAAATCAAGTCTAAATCAACTTCAAACTTAAATCAATTCCAACTTAATTGATTTTTTCAAATTCAAACCAATTCCAAATGATTGAAGCTTATGATTGAAATTCCCAAGTTCAAAAATCCTTCTTAAGTCACATTGATTCTATCTTATGGACTTAGCCTAAATCAAATCTAAATCAATTTAAATTCAAGAAATTTTCAAATATCTAAAAATAAATTCAAAAATCAAATCCAAATTCAACCAAAATTCAACATAAGCCTTTCAAGTCAAACTCTTGAACTTAGGCAAATCAAACACAAATAAAGCCAAACCCTTATTTTTTTTTTCATGATTCAATCAATCCTTCAATCAAGAATTCAAATATAAATACAAACTTCAATCATCAATCCAAAGATAAATTCAAAATTTAAATTCAACCAAAATTCAGCCTAAGCCTTTCAAGTCAAACTCTTGAACTTAGCCAAATCAAACTCAAATAAAGCCAAACCCTTGATTTTTCTTCATTACTCAATCAAACCTTCAATCATGAATCCAAATATAAACACAAACTTCAATCATCAATCCAAAAATAAATTCAAAATTCAAATCCAAATTCAACCCAAATCCAACCTAAGCCTTTCAAGTCAAACTCTTGAACTTAGCCAAATCAAACTCAAATCAAGCCAAACCCTTGATTTTTCTTCATTATACAATCAATCCTTCAATCATGAATCCAAATATAAACACAAACTTCAATCATCAATCCATAAATTCAAATTTCAAATCCAAATTCAACCCAAATCCAACCTAAGACTTTCAAGTCAAATTTTTGAACTTAGCCAAATCAATTTCAAATTAAGCCAAACTCTTGATTTTTTTCATGATTCAATCAATCCTTCAATCATGAATCCAAATATAAACATAATCTTCAATCATCAAACCAAAAATAAATTCAAAAATCAAACCCATGCCAAACTCATGTTCACCCCTTTGAACTTGAAATTGTCAAATGGATTTATATTTCAATCATAAGTCCATATGTGAGTTCAACCAAACTTGATTCAAGCCTTAATCAAGTCAATTGACCCACTTAGGCTCACTTGACCCAAAGTGACCTAAAGTATCCCTTTTGAGCCAAATTCTAATCCTACCAAAATTGGATTGAACTAAGCCCAACTAAGCCTCACATTGTGAGCAACAATCATCATAAGATGATCAATCACTCAAATTGGGTCAAACCAAGTCAAACCTAAGGGTTGACCAAGTCAACACTTAGCCAAAATGAAACCTAAACAAATCAAAATCCACCATAGGCCAAATTGATTGAAACCATTGATCAAAACTAATTCATGATCAATGTTTGAACTTGACCAAATCATCATTTAAGCCTAACCTAGCCCAATTGACCACTTGACCCAAGTTGACCCAACTTGACCTAAAAAGTGGAAATGGGTCAAAACTTGATCTAAGACAAATTGATTGAAACCAATGGGTCAAGTTCATTCCAAATCACTTGTTGAACTTGACCAAAGCCTCAATTGGCCAACTAGACTCAACCTAGCTAATTGACCTTGAACCCAACTTGACCTAAAAGTTTGAATTGAGCCAAATCCAAATATAAACCAAATTGATTGGAAACAAAGATACCAATCTATTTCAAATAACCAACCTATGACCTAACCCAAATAGGTCAAATGGGTCAAATTGGTCCATTTGACCTAAATGAAATCAAATGAACCAAATTCAAATATAAATCAAATTGATTGGAAACAGAGATACCAAATCAATTGATATGGTCGTATGAACTTGACCCAACCCTTGGTTTGACCCAATTTGACCATTTGATCAACTTGACCCAAGTCGACCCATTTTGACCTAAATGGGTCAACATGAGCCAAATCATATCAAGACAACTACAAATTCATTGAAACTTGGCCCAACCCATTTTTCAATCATACCAAACATATTTAAACTGAAATCTATTCCAAATGACAATTTTACCCCTAGGTCAAGGGGTAACCTATGGCCAATTCCACTTGGATTTTGGTCATATCCTTCTAGTGACCACTTGGCACCCTCTTAGTGGACCAAGTGGACACTAGTGAGTATGGTTCACTTGACCCAATGGGTTTGAGTGAGCTAAACCCAACCCCAAGGTCAAAATTGACCACCCCCTCTCATTTTGAGCACATGGGATCACTCCCACGCTCCAAATCAGCACATGACACTACTCCACTACCTCCCTCTAGCCAAAATGAACCATGTGCAAGTTCAAACAGCCTAACCAACTCATCCAATCTTGCTAATTGGATAAAAATGGCAAAAGGAAGCTAGGCCATCCGATTCACCTTAGGGGAGATATATTCCACCTAATTTCATTTCATTCCAACACTCTCACACTCGATTGAGCTTAGGGAACTCAGACCAAGAATTTGCAAGTTTCCCCAAGCTTCCTAGAGCCATCTCCATTTCTCCTCTTCTCGATTTCTTAAAGTCAAAAACAAGGGAGCTCCACCATTTTTCAATCTGATCCTATACATAATATCAACCCAATTCCTCTTGCAAGCACTCTGAGAGAACCCAATCGAGTTCATCCAAGTCTTATTCCAAGCTCCAAAGGAAAGGGAGAGGGGACTTTGATCAAGGCTGTGAGCATTTGAAGGTGAGCTTAGTCCATAGGAAGATCCACTCAACCTCAACACCTCAAACCTTCAACAGGGCTTCGTCTCTGCTAGACGAAGCTACCTCGACGGTTAGGAGCACCAATGATAGCCTTCAGCGAGATACTATTCAAAATAGAGCATAATTTTAATTTTTCTTGGTCCTATTCGAAGGAAAGTTTCACCCCATGAGAATTTGACTGTTAGATCTTCATCCCCTTACTTCTTAAAGGTGTGGGTTGAGTTTGAGCTTAATCCAAGCTCAATCGAGCTTAGGTCTTACCCTAGAGAGTGGACGATTCCCCTCTCCCGCAGGCAAGCTCGATGACGGATCATGGGCTGTCCATCCACGTGTTTTGGATGGACGACCATGATCAAGCTGCGTAGGATCCTCTGATTCACCCCTTAAGAACCGCAGGCTCGATCTCAATCGTCTGATCTTTAATCGGATGGGTGAGGAGAAAGTGCATAGCACCGTCACTGACGCAACATTATGATGTGATAATTTAAGTGACGAATCCCACTATGCCACATGGAAAGCACATGCCGCGTCAGCGGTCAACGTGGCGCCGACAGAATTAGTTATATAATTAAGGATTTAATTAATGGATAATCACTAAAACTTCAAAATAACATAACTAACTATAGAAAAATTAGAAAAATACAAAATAAAAAGCATTGTGAAAATAATTTAGAGAGGAATAATCTAAAATTATTTTTAATGGATTTTGAATAGTGCATTTTCCTTAATTAAAGTTTTAGTGAAGACTTAATAACCCTAATTACTTTCTAATTACTTCATTAATTCATTTCAAATTTCTCAGGTGCATTTAGTGGGATGACCTCTACCTCTCTTAATTTTGTTGGGATTTATTGATAAGTTAATTAGGGAAATCAAGTAATGAATCCTTAATCACTCTTTTTATGTTGTTAAGCTTAATTAAGCATATGAACAGTGGCCTAATCCTTTTATTAAGTCAATTAAGCCTTGCTTAAGTGAAGAAGAGGTTTATAGAATGGATTTTAGGAATTTTTCCTAAGCCATTCCCAAAACCCCTTTCCTTCTTTAATCCAAACTTAATTAAGGGCTAATTCATTAATCACCTACTTAATTTACTTCATAAAACTTTCAAAATATTCCAGAACTTAACTAGTTCATCTTGGGTAGGTGCTTAGGTGTTCAATAACCTAAGTAGATTAAGGAAATCAAAATCTAACCCACATGTGTGGGAAAGGTTATGAAAGTACTTAAATTAAACCCTTTAACTTAATTAATCACTAATTATAAGCCAATTGCATTAGGCCATTTCTTTCCTAGGTGCATTGTTGATTTAAATTCCTTGTGTGATTTTATGTCATACATTAGCTCATAATTATTTGATAAAATATGTTAAAGTGGTGTAAGTAAAGGGGTAATTAATGCACTTAATTCACACCTTAACCTGAACAAAATATAAAAATCATGTAATGGTTTTAAAATTAAACTAAAACAAAATACACATGTGGTAAATGGGTTTGGACCAGCAAACCTCTTCCATTTCCTAAATTTAAATCAAACTAAAAAAACTAAAAATCTCTTTGAAATAAATTTGATTTACTTTAAATAATTCTATTTCATAAGATTATCTTTAGGAATTAATTAGGGTAAATGAATCTACATGTTTTCATCACTTTATTTCTTTCCTATCATGCTAAATATGTATGTCATATGAAAATCATGCATTCATATATTTTAAAAATTAAATTAAAAATGAAATGTTTCTTTTATGTCAAATTGCATGTTTTGACTAAAGTAAGAATATGAATGGCTATTATGACTATTAAATCCAAAAATTATTTTCAAAACTCATAAATCATATATCATAACTGAAAGGTATGCTACTTATAATTATTTATACGTTTGCATGTGAGTATAAAATGTGTTATGTGATTTCCCCTCTCTTTCTTAACATAGAATTATATAGGATTTGCAAAGTGTATAGTCCATTTGAAAAGGGCATAACATTGTTAAAATCCTTTCCTATATACTCCTATGTCATGACTTAAGAAGGAATTCCACATCACACATATAAACTAAATAAACAAACCAATTAAACAAACATAAACTTTTGCATGATTCTCTTTCCATGCATTTATTTTTGTACATGCACATGTATTTAAGAAAAGTGGTATATTAGTCTGTACAACCCCAGGGTTGCGAGGCTTTAAGTAGCCCTAAGTAGTTCTTGTACCTTACACCCCTGGTGTTAACAATGGCGCTATACTCACTAATATCTTTTATACTTGTAAATGTGCATATGAAAAATGGATAAAAGAATCACTCTTTTCTACATAACAAAATCATGCATCATGAAACATTCTAAATTTTCTTAAACAAATTCTCTTAGCATTCATCATTAAGGTGTGCTAAACACTTTCATTTGCATGTATAAATATGCATAGGATTCATCCATATGCATGTTACACATGTTGGGAAAGAAATGAAGTGTTGTGTGTTTTGTGATAGTATTTCACTTTACTTAATGTTAAAATATCTTTCTTTTTGAATATGTTTGTTTAGGGAAAATCTAAACTTAGGATTAACTAAAATACATAATAAAATATTCACAAAATAAAAATCAAATATGAATCTACCTTAAAAATTACTTAAGGTAGGGAAGACAGAGAAGTTCTCTTCTATTTTTCTCTCTTTACAACTTAGTAATTAATTGTAGGATTCATTCAAACCAAATCAAAATATAAAATAAAATCAACCAAAGCAACTAAATCACTTACATGAAACAAACAATCTAAGTTGAACATTTTCATACTTAGAAAACTTCAACCTTAAAGCATAGCTTAGCATACCACACAAACCTTAAAGCCTAGCTAAGCATACTACACAAACTTTAAATAGCACACACATTAAGGTAAGTCACCACTTCTAGCTTTAGGTTAGGGCGGTGTATGATTTGATGTTTACTTTTGTTTTGTTAATGTTTTAGTATGGAAGTTAGGGTGTATCTGCATAGACTGAATGGTAGGACGATCTTAGTCTAACCATTGCCTTCTGCAGGGGATTGTGCTTAAGCAAATAAAAAAATAGCTTTATGTGTGCTTATACCCCTAAGCATAATCCAAAATAGGCCAGTTGGACTTGGTTACCCATGTGTGGGGTGCTAAGTCCAATTTATATATATACATGCTTGGGATTGTTTGGTTTGCTTAATTAATCTCTATTTTGCAGGTTTTAGTTATATTTCTTTTTTTCCCATTTTTATGTAATTTTGTAATTAAAATTTTGGAATGATTGTTATGGGGTATTAAAATGAACATTAGTCATAAGACTATATCTTATGTACCATATGAAGCCTTTGAAGCATCCATATTCTAACCAACCAAAAGAAGAAATAAGAATGAAGACCCCCATAACAATGAATTATTTTTTGATTGTATTTAATTCACTTGTAATATGGGTTGTATATGGGTAGTTCTACCCAATTTATTTTGTCAATTCACCCACAAATAACCTCTAATTCTTTTTTGCTAGCTTTATAAATTGATTGATGTTTGTTTAGCTTGTGCATTAAGATGGCATCTTTTTTTAATTTATTCCTTGCTTTGATGTATGGCCTGGATGATGATTAGGCTCTTAGAAAAATAAATTTTATATCCAACTAATCAATTAAAACTAAAAATAAAATTATTCATAATCTCATCTAAAGCTTAGGCTATAAATCAAGATAAAATAATTAGCAACCCCTTAGCTAAATATTGTATTACTTTTCTCTCATCATGCATAAAATTGTATATTATTTCACTCTTGATTGGAGAGCTTCCACCTTTGCCAGAGAACTTGGCTTGACCTTTGAGATCCATGGTAGGAACACACCTCCTTATCTTGCTGATTTTGGCCCATAATCAAATTTCTCATGCATTAGGCATATGAATCCTAAAGCTTGTGTCAAATTGATTGTCCAAAAATAAAAATAAAATGTAATAAAATTTGCATTAGATTTTAGTCATTCAATAAAGCCCTACATGATCTAGTTTCTTAGGGAGTGTGTTTAAAGACTTAGTCTCTTTCTAAATAAACAACAGCTTAGCTATCTTCCTAAAGCATTTGACTTGCCTACATATTTTAAAATCATTGGAGGAGTTAGTTTGCGGGCACCCCGAAGCAGTTGTAAGTCTAACAGTCTGGTGGTTTACCCTCTCTTATGGAGGTAAACCAAATACCCATTTTTGCCATAGATTTAGGTCGTGCTTTTAGCCATCGCCAAAGTTTCCTAGATTTAGGTTCAGAGGTTTCTACTTACCTTTGCGAGCCACGGGAATAAATCATCACCTCTTAGGCATTTCCATGACCTTGTATCATAGAATTGTAAGCCCTAATTTTCTAATAAAAATTCAACTCAAATAAATCAATTAAATTTCAAAAATGTAAAGCCCAATCATAGGGTAGTTTGGGGTACTTACTAGGCTTCCTAGTATCTTAAGCATCCTCTACTTCTCTTCATTTTTCTTTGATAAGATCTCCCTCCTCCTAATCGATCCCGCTTGACTTTCTAAAAATAAACCAATCGATTGATAGTCCTATCTTTTGAAATCTTTGGAGACAATGATCATTTACTTTAATCGAGAGTATTCCTAAAGAATCCAATTCCTTAGGATATAATTAACTATGGGAGCTTGCCCCTGTAGGGAACCTAACGAACCCAGTTTAAATAAATCCTGCTTTACTTTTTTATGTAAAGTAGGGAAAGGATCTCTGGAACATTCCGAAGACCTATAGTCCTTAGGAGTCCTTATTAAGGTGATTAGGTCCATTATAAGGCAGTGACTTTTATCTTTCGAGATAGTACACCTTTCCTCAATGCCATACCCCATCACCTTAATAAGAACATCCGTGGATCTACGTGGTGTCCCAACAAAGTGTTTATATATTTATATTTTTATTTATCGTCTTTTCCAAAAGGGAAGGGGATAAATGAAGGCAGGAATATCTAATAAATTTTTCTCACAGATTTTTTTGGCAACTCCGCTGGGGATGGTTCTTCTCTCCATCTTTGGTAAATGACTATTGTCTCCAAGTATCGATAGGGGTTTGTACTTTTGTATGAATCTAAGACTATCTTTCTTTTTTGTTGGCACTTAGCTTATTTTATTCTTAAGTTAAGTTAGCCAACATCTTTAGGTTTTAGGACCTCACCCCATGTTGGTCTTAAAACCCCCGTTAGGTTCTCCAATGGGTGAAAATAAAAATTTAACAAAAAAGAAAATGATCAAAGACTTCCTCCATACCATTCTTTATGGTAAGGAAAGGTTCATTTCAAAAATAAAGATAAAATAAATCCTTCATAAAAGTCTTGCTTTTCAAAAGCACTTTTTCAAAATACACTTAATAAAATATTTGCACTACATCTAACAATTTTCATATTGTTACATGTAGGGATATTTTAAAAATAAAACCAACAATCATACTTTTCGAATGCACAAATGGACTTCTTCACTCAATTCATTTTGATGAAGACTTCATTTTCAAAAAAATAAAATTCCAACAATCATTTTTTTTTTTGAAAGCAAAAAATTTTAAAGATGGGCCTTTCCATTCAATACATCCAAATATGTTGGATGGATGTTACATCTTCAAGCAAAATCACAACTTTGAAATTCCACTCAGCACATTCCACAAGTGTTAAGTTGGAATTTTCAACTTTCAAAAAGCACATATGAAACCTCCTCATTCAATATACCCACATTTATTTAATGGAGGTTTCATTTCCAATCAAAATCAAAAATAAACTTTCAAAATGCACATATGAAACCTCTTCATTCAACATACCCACGTTTATTGAATGGAGGTTTTATTCTCAATCAAAATCAAAAATAAACTTGCAAAAAGCACATATGAAACCTCTCCATTCAATATACCCACATTTTTTGAATGGAGGTTTCATTTCAAATCAAAATCATAAATAAAATTTTCAAAAGGCACATATGAAACCTCTCCATTCAATATACTCATATTTATTGAATGGTGGTTTCATTTCCAATCAAAATCAAAAATAAAATTTTCAAAAAGCACATATGAAACCTCTCCATTCAATATACCCATATTTATTGAATGGAGGTTTCATTTCCAATTAAAATCAAAAATAAACTTTCAAAAAGCACACATGAACATCTTCATTCAATATACCCAAATTTATTGAATGAAAATTTTATTTCCAAATAAAATGACACTACTTTGAAAGCCCACTTAACTATTCCATATATGATTAGGTTGGGATTTCCACTTTCAAAAATTGATTTCCATCTCACATATCCAAAATTTTTAAATGAAAATTTCTCTATTCAAAATCAGCAAAACAAAAAAAATTTTCAAAACACATTTGGAACTTCATTTTTAGCGTACCATATTTGCTAAAGTGAAGTCTCCATTTTCAAAACAAAATTTGTAACTCATTTTTGAAATTTCACTTAGCATACTCTAATTTGCTAAGTGAAATCTCCATTTCACACAATTTTCAAAATACATTTGGAACTTCATTTTAACATACCATATTTGCTAAGTGAAGTCTCCATTTTCCAAAAAAAAAAAACAATAAACAAAATTTGAAACACATTTTTGGAATTTCATTTAGCATACTCAAATTTTCTAAGTGAAATCTCCATTTCACAAAAATTTAAAACACATTTGGAACTTCATTTTAGCATACCCAATTTTGCTAAAGTAAAGTCTACATTTTCAAAACATAATTTGCAACACATTTTTTGGAATTTCATTCAGCATACTCAATTTTGCTAAATAAAATATCCATTTCACAAAATTTAAAATACAATTGGAATTTCATTTTAGCATACCCAAATTTTCTAAAATAAAGTTTCCATTTTTGAAACAAAATAAAAAATAAAAAGCACATTTGGATTTCCTTAGCATACCCAAATTTTCTAAGGGTCCTCTTTTTTAAAACAAAACCAAAACATAAAACACATTAGGAATTCCTTTGCATACCTAAATTTGCTAAGAATCTTATTTTTATAAAACAAAATCAAAAGAAATACATTAGGATTTTCTTAGCATACTCAAATTTGCTAAGGATCCTATTTTCAAAAAAATTTTAAAAAACAAAACACACTTGGATTTGTCATTTAGCATACCCAAATTTGCTAAACTAGAATTCCATTTTGAAATCGCAAATGATTCAAAAAATAAAGCAAACAAAGAAAAAAAAGAAATTTTTTTCAAACACCTCACTTAGCATACCCAATTTCTAAGTGAGTAAATTCCAAAAATCTCATATCAAAAACAAAAATCAGTTGACCCTTTACTTTAACATACCCAAATTTATTAAATAAAGGGTCCTCAAAATCAAAATTCAAACATGAACCTATGAAAACATCTCCCTAAAAATATTTGAACCCACTTTCAACATACCCAAATTTGTTGAAAGTAGATTCAACATTCAAGAATCCTCTTTTCAATCAAATCTCAAAATCTCTTCTAAATCCTTTCAACCCCAACTTAACAATTTCAAGATGATGAGTGTGGGTTCAAATTATAAATTCAAATTCAAAAATCAACAAAATAGGAATCTAATTTAAGTTTGTTTTTAACATTGTAGACTTTCGGGCCATTTTCAATTCAATGCGATGTAAAGTATGTGTTCACGTTTCCTCATGAGATGGACTTGATCGCCATCCCACTATTTGACTATGCCAACCTCATTCACTTTGGTTGAGCTTGGGGCGGCAGATTACATGTAAAGGAACCCCTTCACGATAGAGCACGAATCGGTCATCCGTGATTGAGACATGCCATCCGACTGAGATATTTCATTGAAGAGGAAGGTCACAGCTTCCCACAATGGCCAATGCCGGTCGGCCCAAAGATCGGTTGTTCCCCATGCTACCCTAGTTAGGGCCAACACCCACTCACTAGCACCCTCTAAGGGGAAGGCTCCCTAATCCCAAGGATTGTCTCCCTTGCTTTTGAGGTTGGGTCTAGCTCTTACTCTACTTAACCTACCAGACCCAACAAAGAAAGAAGAACCTCATGATAAAGCAGTATCACACTCACATTGCTAGGGAGTTAGAGGCAACTACTCAAACAGATCCATCGCAGTGTGATCCATCGTAAGCCAACAAAATCCATCAAAATAAATAAATTAAAAAAATAAAATTAATCTTGACTATCTTTAAGCTAATTTAGTCCCCTAAATGGTATTCAATTCAATAGCCCCTGTGGATTTGTTTCAGCAATAATGTAACCGAACGATGGTTCCTTATTTTGGAAGTTGTGAGTCCCCGCACTTTCTTCTTAACTTGACCATTGCAAACTGAAAGTCACCCCTTTGGTTGGATAGTTCTACTATGTGGTTGGTAAACTACTCCCTTTGGATTGGTAAATCTGTGTTAGCTCTAGGCCTCCATGGCCTCTACTCAATGCAGTCCATCGCAAACCAATGGGATCCATCAAAATAAACTAAAAAAAATAAAATCAATCTTTCAACTATGTTTGAGCTGATTTAAGTCCCCCAGCGACATTCACTCAATAGTCAGCCCTAGGTTGAGTTCAATCTGTTGCCTCACCAATGGATTACCCCAGCAACTGATCCTTACTTTGGAGGATGTAAGTCTACTACACTTTCCTCCTAGTACAACTGCTGCACACTGAAAGATAATCCTTTTGGTTGGCTTGTCCTACTATATGTTTGGTAGACTATCCCTTTGGATTAGTAAATCTGAGTTAGGCCTAGGCCAACATGGCCCCTACTCAGTGCGATCCATCGCAAACTAACAAGGTCCATCTCAAAATATAAACTTAAAAATCTGAAACAAATTCAACCCTCCTCCCCTGGTGGAGTCAAACTAAACAAACAGAACAAACCCAATCAATCTCCCCAAGTGGAGTCAAAACAAAATAATTAAAAGAAACAATAAAAAAATGCAACTAAATAATTAATAAATCAAATCAATTTTCTCCCCAGTGAGATTCAAATCAAATCAAACCTCTCACCCCCTTATGGATGACTTGAACCTATTTCCCTAATGGAAGGTTCGCATACTCTATCCCTAGTGGATTCCTCCTTCTCTCTCTTATGTCCTTGACATGAGTAGATTCATGTTGCACTAAGCTCTGGATCCCTTCTACACCTTGGGATAGGAATAGATCATTTTTGTTAGTGCTTGTGATCTTTCGGTGTTGTTGATCATTTCGATCAACACAAATATGTGCGATATACCTTGTCAGTCACACCACCCATATTGGGTGCCCTTTGTTGACCGCATTTTTAGGATGAGTTCTCAACCTCTCCATCTTAAATATAGGACTTCTCTTAGATGCTAAGAGTCTCCTTAGTCTTAAAACACTTTTAGTGATTAGGTGGACACTCAACCTAACCCTAGATACATAGAAGAGTTAGCCATAGAAATAGGTCATGCCTTAGGGGTGTTAGAAAAACTTACCTACCCTATAGCTTGAACCAACTACTCACTTCCTTCCTTCGAGTCAAATTCCAAATCAAGTCTAAATCAACTATAAAATTAAATAAATTCCAACTTAATTGATTTTCTTAAACTCAAACCAATTCCAAATGATTGAAGCTTATGATTGAAATTTCAAGTTCAAAAATACTTCCAAGTCACTTTGATTCTATCTTATGGACTTAGCCTAAATCAAATCTAAATCAATTCAAATTCAAGAAATTTTCTTATAACCATTTATATTATCATTTATAGTCACAAATATAAATAAAATATAAATTCAAATATCCAAAAATAAATTCAAAAATTAAATCCAAATTCAACCTAAGCCTTTCAAGTCAAACTCTTGAACTTAGCCAAATCAAACTCAAATCAAGCCAAACCCTTGATTTTTCTTAATGATTCAATCAATCCTTCAATAATGAATCCAAATATAAACACTAACTTCAATCATCAATCCAAAAATAAATTCAAAATTCAAATCCAATTCAACCAAAATTCAACCTAAGCCTTTCAAGTCAAACTCTTGAACTTAGCCAAATCAAACTCAAATCAAGCGAAACCCTTGATTTTTTTCATGATTAAATCAATCCTTCAATCATGAATCCAAATATAAATACAAACTTCAATCATCAATCCAAAAATAAATTCAAAATTCAAATCCAAATTCAACCCAAATCTAACCTAAGCCTTTCAAGTCAAATTCTTGAACTTAGCCAAATAAATTTCAAATCAAGCCAAACTCTTTATTTTTCTTTATGATTCAATCAATATTTCAATCATGAATCCAAATATAAAATAAAATTCAATCATCAAACCAAAACTAAATTCAAAAATCAAACCCAAGCTAAACTCATGTTCACCACTTTGAACTTGAAATTGTCAAATGAATCAAAACACATTTGACTTCAAACCACTTGCAAATGGATTTATATTTCAATCATAAGTCTATATGAGAGTTCAAAAAAACTTGATTCAAGACTTCATCAAGTCAATTGACCCACTTAGGCTCACTTGACCCAAAGTGACCTAAAGTATCCCTTTTGAGCCAAATTCTAATCCTACTAAAATTGGATTGAGCTAAGCCCAACTAAGCCTCACATTGTGAGCAACAATCATCATAAGATGATCAATCACTCAAATTCAGTCAAACCAAGTCAAACCTAAGGGTTGACTAAGTCAACACTTAACCAAAATGAAACCTAAACTAGCCAAAATCTACCATAGGCCAAATTGATTGAAACCATTGATCAAAACCAGTTCATGGTCAATGTTTGAACTTGACCAAGTCATCATTTGAGCCTAACCTAGCCCAATTAACCCAACTTGACCTAAAAAGCTGAAATCGGTCAAAGTATGATCTAAGCCAAATTGATTGACACCAATGGGTCAAGTTCATTCCAAATCACTTGTTGAACTTGACCAAAGCCTCAATTGGCCAACTAGACCCAACCTAGCCCAATTGTCCTTGAGCCAACTTGACCTAAAAGGTCAAATTGAGCCAAATCTAAATATAAACCAAATTGATTGGAAACAAAGATACCAATCCATTTTAAATAACCAACTAAACTTAAACTAACCTATGACCTAACCCAACAAGGTCAAATGGGTCAAATTGGTCAACTTGATCCATTTGACCTAAATAAAATCAAATGAACCAAATCTAAATATAAACCAAATTGATTGAAAACAAAGATACTATGGTGAAAATTTTTATATAATTTCTCTGGCTTCATCTATCCCTTCCTTAAAAGAAGGACATATATATATATATATATATATATATATATATATATATATATATATATATATATATATATATATATATATATATATATATATATATATATATAGATCCTCGCTATTCTTTGTGGGATCGTGAATATTAAGGAGAGGTGTACTATCTCAAAAAGATAGAATTCATCACCCTACAATGAACCTAATTACCTCAATAAGGACTCCTAAGGACTATGGGTCTTCGGAATGTACTAGAGATTCTTCCCCAACTTTACATGAAAAAGTAAAGTAGGGTTTATCTTAAACTAGGTTTATTAAGTTCCCTACAAGGGCAAGCCCCTGTAGTTATCCTAAGGAACGGGATTCTTTAGGAATACTCTCGAGTAAGGTAAATAATCATTATCTCTAAAGATTTTGAAAGGATAGGACTATCAATCGATTGGCTTCTTTTTAGAAAGTCAAGTGGGATCAATCAAAAGGAGGGAGTTTTTATCGAAGCCAAATGGAAATAAGTAGGGGATGTTTAAGAAACTAGGAAGCCTAGTAAGTATCCTAACTACCCTATGGTTGGGCTTTACATTTTTGAAATTGAATTAATTTGTTTGAGTTGAATTTTTATTAAAATTCTATGGTTTATAATTCCATGATACAAGGTCACGTAAATGCTTAAGAAGTGAGGTTTTATGCTTATGGCCCGCAAAAAAGAAGTAGCAACCTCTGAACTTAAATTTAGGGAGCTTTAGCGAGGGCCAAAAGCACGACCTAAATCTAAGGTGAAAATGGGTATCCTCCATAAGAGAGGATAAATCACCCGGCTGTTGGACTTACAACTGCTTGGGGGTGGCCACCAACTAACTCTTCCTACGATTTTAACATATGTAGGCAAGTCATATGTTTATGCAAGATAGTAAGGTTGTTATTTATTTAGAAAGAGACTAAGTCCTTCAACACACTTCCTAAGAAACTATATCATGTAAGGGCATGCTTTTAATGACTTAAATATAATGCAAATTTTTCATATATTTTATTTTTATTTTTGGACAATCGATTTGACGTAAGCTTTAGGATTCTTTATGCTTAATGCATGAGAAATTAGATTATGGGCCAAAATCAGCAAGATAAGGAGATGCATTTCCACCATGGCTCTCATAGGTTAAGCTAAGTTCTCTGGGAAAGGTGGAAGCCCTCTAATCAAGAGTGAAATAATATGCTTTTTATACATGATGTTAGAAAAGAAAGTACACATCCAGCTAACGGATTACAAATTTTTTATCTTGATTTTAACTTAGGCTTTAGATGAGGTTCTGAGTTTTTTATTTTTAATTTTGAGTTGATTAATTTGGTAGAAGATTTATTTTCCCATAAGAGCCTAATTATCATCCAGGCCATACATCAAAGTAAGGAAGAAACTAGGAAAAGATGCCATCTTAATGCACAAGTTAAGCAAACATCCATCAATTTATAAAATTAGTGCAAAGGAATAAAAGACCATTTTTGTTCTAGCTCCACCGCACAAACTCGAAAACCAATTGAGTAGCTGAGCTCTACCCTTATATAACTCAGATTACAAGTGAATAAATTATAATAAAGTAAGGAATTCATGTTATGGGGATTTTCATTCTTCATTTCTTCTTTCTTCTTTTCTTATTTTCTTCTTTCTTCTTTCTTTTTCTTTTTTTGGTTCCTTATTTTGGATGGTTGGAATGTGGTTGCTCCAAAGGCTTCACATGGTACATAAGATAAAATCTTATGACCAATGCTCATCCTAATACCCCATAACAGTCATTCTAAAATCTTAATTGTAAAATAACATGAAAAGGAAAAGTAAATTTCACTAACACCTGTAAAAAAGAGATTAGCTAAATAAATCATACAATCCCAAGCATGTATACGTATAAATTAGACTTAGCTAAATAAATCATACAATCCCAAGCATGTATATGTATAAATTGGACTTAGCACCCCACACATGGGTAACCAAGTTCACCTGGCCTATTTTGGATTATGCTTAAGGGTATAAGCACCTGCACAGCAAAAAGCAATTTTATATTTTTATTACAACGTCTCTTAAGCACAATCCCTTGCTGAAGACAATGATTAGACTAAATCATCCTACCATTCAGTCTACACACATACACCCTAACATCTAGATTAAAATAAAACATCATAAAATAAAAATAAATATCAAACCATGCACCGTTCCAACCTAAAGCTAGAAATGGTGACTTAGTCTAATGCGTGTGCTTTAAAAGGTTTGTTTGGTATGCTTAGTTAGGCTTTAAGGTTTAAGTTTTCTAAGTATAAAAAAGTTCAACTTAGAGGGTGATTTCAATTTAAGTTGTTTAGTTATTTTTGATTAATTTTATTTTGTGTTTTGATTAGGTTTGAATGAACTAATGTCTAATTACTAAGTGTTGTAAAGAGAGGAAAAGAGAAGGGAACATCTATTTCCTCCCTACCTTAAGTAGTTTCTAAGGTAGATTCATATTTAATTTTTTTTAGTGAATATTTTATTATGTGTTTTAATTAATCCTTAGTTTAGATTTTTCCTAAACAAACATATTCAATAAGAAAGACATTTTAAGATTAAGTAAAGTGAAATACTATCACAAAACACACATCACTTTATTTCTTTCCCAACATCTGTAACATGCATATGGATGAATCGTAAGCATATCTATACATGAAAGTGGGAATGCTTAGCACACCTTAATGATGAATTCTAAGTAGTGTTACTTAAGAAAATTGGGATGCTTTATGATGCATGATTTTCATTAAGTAGAAAAGAGGGGTTTCTTTTTATCCATTTTTCATATGCACACATACATGTATGAAAGCCATAAGTGAGTACGACATCATTATTAGCACCAGGGGTGTAAGGTATAAGATCTACTTAGGTTTACTTAAAGCTTCATAACCCCAGGATTGTCCAGACTAATATACCACTTTCCTTAAATACATATGCATGTACAAAAGAAATGAATGAAAAAAGAAAGATGCAAAAGTTTGTGTTTATTTGTTTGATTTGTTTATGCAATTTATATATGCAAGTGTGGATGTCCTTCTTAAGTAATAACATAGGAATGAATAGGAAAGGATTTAATCAAGTGTTATGTTCTTTTCAAATGAACTATACACTTTGCTAAATCCTATTCAAAATTATACTAAAAGAAAAGAGAAAGAAAATCACACTATGCAGATCTTTATACTTCTACTCACATGAAAACTTATAATAATCATAAGTAGCATACCTTTTAGCTTTGATAATTGATTTATAAGTTTTGAAAATAATTTTATCTTTAATAATGATAATAGCCATTCATATTCTTACTTTAGCCAAAACATGCAATTTGACATAAAGGAAACATTTCATTTTTAATTTGATTATTAAAAAGCATGAATGCATGAATTTCATATGGCATACACATTTAGCATGCTAGGAAAGAAATAAAGTGATGAAAGTAAGTAAATAAATTTACCCTAATTAATTCCTAAAGATAATCCTATGAATAAGATTATTTAAAGCAAATCAATTTATTTGTAAAGAGAGTTTCAATTTTGTTTGAGTTTGATTTTAATTTGAGAAATGAGAGATGAGTTTGCTGGTCCTAACCCATTCCTCCACGTGTGAGTTATTTAAGTTCAATTTTTAGGTGATTAGATCAATTTTATGCTTTGGTTAGGTTAAGGTATAAATTAGGTGTGTTAATTACCCTGTACCTACACCACTTTAATATATTTAATCACATAATTATGAGCCAATGATATGACATGAAACACACAAGGAATTTAAATCATCAATGCACCTAGGAAAGTAAGGGTATAATGCAATTGGCTCACAATTAGTGATTAATTAAATTAAAGGTTTAGTTTAAGTACTTTCATAACCCTTCCCACACATGTGGGTTGAATTTTAATTTCCTTAAGCCACTTGGGTTATTGAACACCCAAGAATCTACCCAAGATGAATTAGTTAAGTTCTGGAATTTTTTTTATTTTAAAATTTTGATTAATTAAACCATTATATTAAATGATTAAATTATCTAATTAATTGTGTACCTTAATTAGACTTTAATCCAAATGAAATAAGCTTAGGGAAAAAGATATGGGAAAGAACCCCTAATCTCATTCCCTAAGTCCATTCACTGTCCTAAGGTAATTAGAAAAATTAATTAGTAAATTTATCACTATTTAGAAGGTTAGTTAATCATTTAATGGATTAAGAGAGTAATTAGGGATGAGCCAAGCAATTATCCTAATTAAGCTATTAATAAATTCCAAGAAAATTATGGGAGGCAGAGGTCATCCCATTAATCAACTCTAAGAAGTTTGAAATTAATCAGTGGAATAATTAGGGAGTAATTAATGTAATTACATTCCCCATAAAACCCTAATTCAAAAAAATATCACTATTTAAAATCAAGTAAAATTAATTTTAGAATATTTTTATTTGATTTACATTTCTAATGCTTTTTATTTTGTATTTTTTTGATTTTTCTATAATTAGTTATGAATATTTGAAGTTTCCAAGCTTATTAGGTAATTAATCCCCTAATTATATGGCTAATCTCATCGGCGCCACGCGGAGGCTGATGTGGCATGTGCTTTCCACATGGCATGATGGGATAGGCCACTTAAGTTGTCACATCATAGTGCTGCATCAACGGTGGCACTACACGCTTTCTCCCTATCTGTTCGATCTAAGATCAGACGACTGAGATCAAGCCTGCAATTCTTAAGGGGGAAATCAATGGATCCTATGTGTCTTAACCATGGCTGTCCATCCAAAATGCTTGGATGGATGGCCCATAATCCGTCCCTAATCTTTCCAATGGGAGATGGCCACCGTCCATCTTCTAGGGCAAGATCCGAGCTCGATTAAGCTCAGATTGAGTTCAAACTTAACCCATGCCGTCATCATGCAAGGGAGATCAAATATAATGATAAAATTCTCATGTGGTGAGAATTTCTTTCACCAAGGACCAGACCATGGATAATTTAAGCTTGGGTTTAGGGCATACCTCACCGGAGGCTATCACCGATGCTCGAATCTCTTGAGGTAGCTTTGTTTAGTGGAGATGAAGCCCTGTTAAAGATTTGAGGTAGTTTGGTTGAGTGGATCTTCCTATGGACCAAGCTTCCTTTCAATTGGGCTCAGCCTTGATCAAGATCACTCTTCCCTTGCTTGGAGAAGTTGTGTGAGGGCTTGGGTGAGCTTGATTAGTTCCCTTAAGGTGCTTGCAAAGTGAATTAGACTGAATTTTAGTATTGGCTAAGTTGGAATTTCACTTGAGCTCCCTTATTTTTGGTTTGAAGAAATATGAAAATGGGGAAATGGAAAATGCCTAGGAAACTTTGGGGGAGCTTGCAATCACTTCCACTGAGTTCCTATGCTTCAATCAAAAAGGAGAGAATAGAATTCAAGTGAAATTAAGGGGAGTATATCTCCCCTTGAAGGATTGGATGACCGCAAGCTCCTTTATCATCTTGATCCAATTAACCTCTTTGAGTGGGTTCGTTAGGCTGTTTAGGGTAGCATTGCAATCAGTTTGGTCATAGGGAGGTAGTGGAGGAGTTCCATGTGCTTAAAATGAGTGGAGGGAGGATTGCCATGTGCTTATTTCCATGGGGGTGGTCAGTTTTGACCTTGGGTCAGGTTTGGCTGACCCAAACTCAATGGGTCATGTGAACCATGTCAATTAGTGACCATTTGGTCCACTAAGAGGATGTCAAGTGTCCATGAAAAGGAATTGATCAAATTCCAAGTGGTTTTGATTTTAGGTTACCCTATGGCCTAGGGGTAAAATGGTCATTTGACCTTAATTTCAATTTCAATATGTTTGGTGTGATTGAAAAATGGGTTAGGCCAAGTTTCATTAAATTTGGAGTTAGTTTTATATGATTTAGCTCATGTTGACCCATTTAGGTGAAAATGGGTCAACTTGGGTCAAGTTGACCAACTGGTCAAATTGGGTCAAACCAAATGCTGGGTCAAGTTCATATGACCATTTGAAATGTTTTAGTATTGTGGTAAAATTTTTAAGTTTCTAAAAGAAAATGTATACTTCCATCTTCACTCTATACATGATAAAATGAAGATAGAAATATACTTCTCTTTTTATGCATTTTTGACACCACGTAGATCCGCAGATGTTCTTATTGAGGGTGATTGGGTACAACATTGAGGAGAGGTGTACTATCTCAAAAGATTGAAGTTACCACCCTACAATGGATCTAATCACCTCAACAAGGACTCCAATGGATAATGGGTTTGCATGTATACCAGAGATTCTTCTCCTACTTTACATGAAAAAGTAAAGTAGATTTTACTTTATACCGGGTTCGTTAAGTTCCCTATAAGGGCAAGCTCCCATAGATAAGTGCATACTAAGGAAGGGGATTCCATAGGAATATTCTCGATTAAGGTAAATGATCGATGTCTCTAAAATTTTAATAGGTAGGACTATCAATCGATTAGTTTATTTTGGAAGATCAAATAGGATTGATCAAAAAGAGAGATTTATTATCGAAGCCAAAGGAAGATAAGTAGGAGATGCTCACAATTCTAGGAAACCTAGCAAATATCTCAAACTATCATATAGTTGGGTTTTATATTTTTGAAATTGAATTATTTATTTGAGCTGAATTTTTATTAGAAGTTTAGGGCTTATAATTCGATAATACAAGGTTATGAAAATTCTTAAGAGGAGAGGATTTATGCTTATTTCTCATAGAAGGGAGAAGCAATCTCAGAACCTAAATCTATAGAGCTTTGGTGAGGGCCAAAAAAGCACGACCTAAATCTGAGCCAAAAATGGGTATTTAGTTTGCCTCCATAAGAGAGGATAAATCACCCGACTGCTTGGACTTATAATCGCCTGGGGGTGGCCACCAACTAACTCCTCCTATGAGTTTAAATTCATGTAGGTAAGTCATATGCTTTATGCAAGATAGCTAGGCTATTATTTATTTTTGAAAGAGACTAAGTCCTTAAACTCACTCCCTAAGAGACTAGATCATGTAAAGGCATGAGAATGACCTAAATCTAATGCAAAAATATATTACATTTTATTTATTAATTTATTTTTGGACAATAATTTGACTTAGGCTTATAGGATTCATATGCTTAATGCATGAGAAGTAAGATTATTGGCCACAATTTGTGAGAAGGGAGGAGGTGTGTTTCCACCATGGCTCTCAAAGGTCAAACCAAGTTTCTCTGGCGAAGGTGGAAGCCCTTCAATCAAGAGTGCAACAATATGCTTTTCTACATGATGTTATGAAAGAAATACTCATCCAATTAAGGGGTTACTAATTATTTTATCTTAATTTTAAGTTAGTCATTAAATGAGGTTATGAGTTGTTTATTTTAATTTTGAGTTGATTAATTTGGTAGAAGATTTATTTTTCCCTAAGAGCCTAATCATCATCTAGGCCATACATCAAAGCAAGGAAGAAACTAGGAAAATATGCCATCTTAATGCACAAGTTAAACAAAACATCAAACATTTTATAAAGCTGACGTAAAAGAATAAAAGGCCATTTGTGGTTGGGCACCATCAACAAACCCAAAAATAAATTGGGTAGCTGAGCTCAACCCTTATACAACCTAGATTACAAATGATTTAATTTATAATCAAGTAAAGAAATTCATGTTATGGGGGTCTTCATTTCTTATTTTCTTTTTTATTCATTCTTCTTTCTTCTTTTGGTTCCTTCTTTTAGATGGTTGGAAGGTGGTTGCTCCAAAGGCTTCACATGGTACATAAGGTGTAATCTTACGACTAATGCTCATCCTAATCCCCCATAACAATCATTTCAAAATCTTAATTACAAAAATACATGAAAAGGAAAAGTAAATCTAACTAACACCTACAAATTTGAGATTAGCTAAACAAATCATACAAGTCCCAAGCATGTATATTAGACTTAGCACCCCACGCATGGGTGACTAAGTCCACCTGACCTATTGGATTATACTTAGGGGTATAAGCACCTGCACAATAAAAGTAGTTATATTTTTATTACAGTGCCCCTTAAGTGCAATCCCCTACAAAAAATAATGATTAGACTAAATCATCCTACCATTCATTCTACGCACATTCACCCAAACATCCAGACTAAAATAAAATAACATAAAATAGAAGCAAACATCAAACTATGCACGCCATAACCTAAAGCTAGAAGTGGTGACTTAGTCTAATGTGTGTGGTATGCTTAGCTGTGGTTTTAAGGTTTGAAATTTCTAAGTATGAGGATGTTCAACTTAGATGAGTAATTTCATTTAAGTGTTTAGTTGATTTGGGTTGATTTTATTTGATATTTTGTTTAGGTTTGAATGAACCTATAATTAATTACTAAGTATTATAGAGAGAGAAAAAAGAGAAGTGAACTTCTCTTTCCTTCCCTACCTTAAGTAATTTCTAAAGTAAATTCATATTTAGTTTTGTTTAGTGAATAATTTATTATGTGTTTTAATAAACCTAAGTTTAGATCAACTCTAAACAAACCTATTCAAAAAGAAAGGTATTTTAAAGTTAAGTAAAGTGAATTAATATCACAAAACACACATCACTTCATTTCTTTCCCAACATTTATAACATGCATATGAATGGATCCTAAGCATATCTATACATACAAATGGGAATGTTTAGCATACTTTATGATGAATGCTAAGTGAGTTACTTAATAAAATTTGAATTCTTTATGATGCATGATTTTCATTAAGTAGAAAAGAGGTTTTCTTATCCATTTTTCACATACACACATGTATGTATGAAAAGCATAAGTGAGCATGGTGCCATTGTTAATCAAGGGTGTAAGGTACAAGACCTACTTAAGGCTACTTAAAGCCTCGCAACCTTTGGGTTGTCCAAACTAATATACCACTTTCCTTAAATACAAGCATATGTACAAAAGAAATGAATGGAAAAGAAAGATACAAAAGTTTGAATTTCTTTGTTTAATTTGTTTATGCAATTTATATGTGTAGGTGTGGATGCCCTTCTTTAAGTGATAGTATAGGAATGAATAGGAATGGAGTTAGGCAAGTGTTATGTTCATTCAAATAAACTATATACTTTGCCAAATCCTATTCAAAACTATGCTAAAAGAAAAGACAAGGAAAAGTACACTATGCACATCTTCATATTTATATCCACATGCAAGCTTATAAATAATTATAAGTAGCACACTTTCAATTTTAGGTATTTGATTTATAGATTTTGAAAATAGTGTTGAATTTAGTAGTGATAATAGCCCCTCATATTTTTAATTTAACCAAAATATGCAATTTGACATAAAGAAAATATTTCATTTTGAATTTGATTTTTGAAAAGCATGAATGTATGAAACTCATATGACATACACATTTAGCATGTTAGGAAAGAACTAAAGTCATGAGAGCATGTAAACACATTCATCCTAATTAATTCCTAAAGATAATCTTATAAAATAACAAAGCTTAAATCAAATCAAATTATTTTTAAAGAAGGTTTGATTTTGTTTTGAGTCTAATTTAATTTGAGAAACATAAGCTGAGTTTGCAGTTCCTAACCCATTCTCACATATGTTTGTCATTTTAAATTCTTTTTTAGGTGATTAGATCAATTTTATGCATTGATTAGGTTAAGATATGAATTAAGTGTGTTAATTACCCCTTACCTACACCACTTTAGCATAGTTAATCAAATAATTATGAGCCAATGAGATGACATAAAATAACACAAGGAATTTAAATCAGCAACACACCTAGTAAGAAAGGGGTCTAATGCATTTGGCTCATGATTAATGATTAATTAAACTACGGGGGTTTAGTTTTAAGTAATTTCATAACACCTCTCACACATGTGAGTTGAGTTTTGATTTATTTAATATACTTAGGCTCTTGAAAACCTAAGCATCTACCCAAGATAGATTAATTGAGTTTTGAAGAGTTTTAGAATTTTATGAAATTAATCAAGTGGGGGGGGAGGGGAATTAGTGAAATTAACCCTTACTAAGGTTAGAAAGAAGAAAGGGGTTTAAGGAATATCTTAAGAAAAGTATCCCAAAATTATTTCATAAATCTCATATTCATTTAAATTAAAACTTAATTGACTAAATCAGAGAGTTATACCACTAATTATACCCTCAATTTAGCCTAATTACATTAAGAGAGTGATTAAGGAATGAGCTAACAATTCTTTTAATTATGCCACCAATAAATCTCAAGAAAATTAGGGGAGGTAGGAGTCATCCCACTAATTATGTAGAAGAAGTTTGGGATTAATCAGTGGAGTAATTAGGGGGTAATTAGCAAAATAACATTCCTTATAAAACCCAAATTCATAGAAAAGTACTATTCAAAATTTATTGAAATTATTTTTAGAATATTCTATATTCAATTATCTATCCAATGCAATTATTTCATATTTTTTTGATTTTTGTAGGCTTAGATATAAATTTAGGAAGTTTCCATGATTAATTAGAATATTTAATAGCCTAATTAAATATTTAATCCCGTTAGTGCCACATGGGCCGCTGACGCGGCATGTGCTTTTCACATAGTGTAACAGGATTGGATATTAAAGTAGTCACATTGTAGCACCGCATCAGCGGCGGCACTACGCACTTTCTCCTCATCCGTTCAATCAAGGATCAAATGGTTGAGGTTAAAGTCGCGGATCTAAAGGGATAAAATGTGGATGCTTTGTGTTTTAATCACGACCGTCTACCCAAAATGAGTGGATGGATGGCCCATGATCCTTCCCTGTTCTTCTCTGTGAGGAATGGACACCGTCCATCTTTTATGAGAAGATCCAAGCCCGATTGAGCTCGGATTGGATTGAAACTCAACCCACACCATCTAGAGGGAAAGGGGATCACATCTAACGGCTAGAATTCCATGGGATGACACTTCACAAAGGACCAAACCACATTGAATTTAAGCTCAATTTAATGCCTAACCTCACCGGAGGTGATCACCGAGGCCCGATTGAAGATTTAATGGAATTAGGGGGAGTATATCTCCCCCTTGAAGGATCAAACAATCGTGAAGGATCTTGCCATTTTGATCCAATTGAGCTTATGCAATGGGTTTATTAGGCTATTAGAGGTGTCCTTGAATTTAGTTTTGGCCAGAGAAGGAGTGGGCGAGGTGGCCATGTGCTTTAATTGAGTGGAGGAGCGATTCCATGTGCTGAATTTCAAAGGATGTGGTCAGTTTTAGGTTTGGGTTGGGTTTGGCTGACCCAAACCCATGGGTCATGTGCAATAGGTCCATTATTGACCACTTGGTCCACTAAGAGGATGTCAAGTGTCCATGAAAAGGAATTGACCATATTCTAAGTGGTTTTAATTTTGGGTTACCCTATGGCCTAGGAATAAAATGGTCATTTGATCTTGATTTTAGTTTGGGCATGTTTGGTATGTTTGAAAAATGGGTTAGGCCAAGTTTCATTGATTTTGGAGTTGGTTTGATGTGATTTGGCTCATGTTGACCTATTTAGGTAAATAACAACAAGTTGACTAATTGGTCAAATTGGGTCAAACCAAGGGTTAGGTCAATTCCATATGACCATTTGAAATATTTTGGTGACTTTGGTCTGATTTAATTTGGTTTATATTTGAATTTGGTTCATTTGAGTTCATTTAGGTCAAATGGATCAAGTTGACCAAATTGACCCATTTGACCTATTTATGTTAGTTCATGGGTTGGTTCATGTTTGGTTGGTCATATGAAATGGATTGGTATCTTTGTTTTTAATCAATTTTAGTTAAGTTTGAATTTGGCTCAATTTGACCCTTTAGGTCATGTTGGGTTCATGGTCAGTTGGGCTAGGTTAGGTCTAGTTAGCCAATTGAGGCTTTGGTCAAGTTCAACAATCATTTTGGAATGAACTTGACCCATTGATTTCAATCAATTTATCTTAGATCAAGTTTTGACACATTTTGACTTTTAGGTCAAGTTGGGTCAACTTGGGTCAAGTAATTAGGCTAGCTCAAATGTTGACTTGGTCAAGTTCAAACATTGATCTTGAATGAACTTAGATCATTGGTTTCAATCAATTTGGCCTATGATAGATTTTGGCTATGTTGGGTTTTATTTTGGTTAAGTGTTGACTTGGTCAACCCTTAGGTTTGACTTGGTTTGGCCTAATTTGAGTAATTGATCATCTCATGATGATTGTTTATCATGATGAGAGGTTTAGGTGGGCTTGGTTCAATCCAATTTGATTAGGATTATAATTTGACTCATAAGGGTACTTTAGCTCACTTTCGGTCAAGTGAGCCTAAGTGGGTCAAATGACTTGATTAAAGCTTGATTTGAGTTTGATTGAACTCACATATAGACTTATGATTGAAATATAAATCCATTTGCAAGTGGTTTGAAGTTAAATAGGTTTTAATTCATTTGATAATTTTAAATTCAAAGGGTGAACATGGGTTTGACTTAGGTTTGATTTTTGAAATGAGTTCTGATTTGGTGATTGAAGTTTGTGTTTATATTTGGATTCATGATTGAAGGATTGATTGAATCATGAAGAAAAATCAAGGGTTTGGTTTGATTTGAAATTAATTTGGCTAAGTTCAAGATTTTGACTTGAAAGGCTTAGGTTGGATATTGATTGAATTTGAGTTTGATTTTTGGAGTTGGTTTTGTTATTTTATATTGCATTTATATATGTGAATATAAATGAGAATATAAATGGGTTATGAGAAAATTTCAAAGATTTGAAGTGATTTGAACATGATTTAGGCTAAGTGTTTAAGAGAAAATCAAAGTGACTTAGGAAAGCTTTTGAATTTGGATTTGAATTTTGGGTCTAGTTTGATTGATTTGAATTTATATTTCATTTATATATGAGAATATAAATGAGAATATAAAGGGTTTTGAGAAAATTTCATGAATTTAAGGTGGTTTGAATTTGATTTAGGCTAGGTCCTTAAGAGGGAATTAAGGACTTAGGAAATATTTTGAACTTGAAATTGAATTTTGGATTTAGTTTGATTGATTTGAATTTATATTTTATTTATATTGGTAAATATAAATGAGAATATAAATGAGTTCTGAGAAAATTTCATCAGTTTGAATTGATTTGAACATGATTTAGGCTAAGTCCTTAAGAGGGGATTAAAAGACTTAGGCAAGATTTGGAATTTCAATTTTGGGCTTCAATTAGAAGTTTCAATCATGGGTTTCAATCATATGGCATTGATTTGAGTTTAGGAGAAATCAATTAAGCTGGAATTGATTTAGGTTTGATGTTGATTTGATTTGGAGTTTTGACTTGAAAGAAGGAAGTGAGGAATGTGGTTCAAGCTATAGGGTAGGCAAATTTTCCTAACATCCCTAAAGCATGACCTATTCCTATGGCTAACACTTCAAAGTCTCTAGGGCTAGGTTCAGTGTCCACCTAATCACTAGATGTGTCTTCAGACTAAGGATCTCTTAAAGTCTAAGAGAAGTGTTATGTCTAAGATGGAGGGGTTAAGAGATAACACTTCAATTGATTTTCTCAAAATCAATCAATCATTTAATCATCATTCCAAGTTCTACCTAAAATCACAATCAAAATCATCAAGTAAATCATTCAAAATCAAATGGAAATTAAAATTAATTCATTGATCGATGCTAACAAATCATGAGATAATTTAACACAAGTTATAATACCTAAAAATTAAAATTCAAATTTGCTCAAAAGATTATTCACAATTTTAATAAATTATTTGAATCAAATGCAATTTTAGTCAAATTTAAGCCTAAATTAAATCAAATCATGATTTGAATATTAATTCACTAATATATATATAATAAATAATAACCAACAAATAAAAATTAAATATACGGATAATCCATTGAAATTTAAAATAAACTACAAAAAAGAGAGAGATAAATTAAACCAATTTTAAATATCAAATAAATTTTGGTAAAACTTAAATCAAAATAATTAATTTATTAAATTATGAATTTATGTTATAATCAATAAATATTAATCATAATTAAAATTATCTTATGGATATAACTTATAAAATTTCATTCAATTATTTACTAAAGTCATTAAAATTATGTCAAAAAAAAATTAAAATCATAATAATAAATAAAAATCAACTTTCACCAAGTTAAAAAAAAAATGAATAAAAAAAAGGAAATGCAAAAAATGAAATTTTTTTTTATTAGAATACCTACTTCACGTGATCATGATAACACAAAATAAAGAAACGCAAAAATAAAAAAATAAAAATAAAAGGGAAACGTGAGAGTAGTTTGGAGGAAGATAAAACAAAGTATCATCTCTCTCTCTCTCTCTCTCTCTCTCGCGGTATCCTATTTTCCCTATCACTGACAACCCAATAAAAAAAAGAGAAGGCTGAGGGCTCTCTCCATCAAGCCATTATGATATCGTCGCAGCATTTTTTTTGGCTGGGTTCTCCCTTGAAGCAAAAAAGTCAAGCACCCTCTCCGCTCTACACATCACGCATGAGATTTCTAGATCTCATCCGATTCCCATCCACTGGACAGAGCTTCCTCTCCTCCTTTGCGGTGGCCGTAACTCCTTTCCCAACTTTCTTTCCCATATCAATCTCTTAATGGCTTCTCTATGGATCCGATCACCGCTTCATGCGTAAAGGCTCCTACACCGACGACTTCCTTCAGCACGTCACGCTAAACTTCATCCTCGCAAGCGACATTTCTTCCGTCGCACTCTCCTGGTTCTTCTGGCTCGTCTCAACCCATCCGCCGCCGAGCAGGCAATCTCCGAGCTCTACTCCGCTCCTCAGACACCTGGCTCCAATGACTTAAAAGCCTGGTTCGACTCCCGCTTGCCTTGAGCTCAACGCCTTTATACCTCAAAGCCGCCTCTTCCGACGCCAGATCGTACCTCCTCCCCGGAGGACTTAAAGCATGTCATCGCTGATGACGTTCTCCCGACAACAACACGTTCATCCTGCTGGCTCCGCATCACATACTCCATCTACTCAACCGGACGGATGAAATCGGCGATGCTAATTGCCTTAACGCGCCGACGACGGCAGCCGGGTTCGAACCGCCGACTTCTTCAAGTTCGTGATTTAACGCCGCCCCGGGTGCCTAGGCAAAGACCTTGCCTATCTTCAGATGAAGTCCATCGCAGCCTGCGTTCTTCGCTACCACCTTGCACTTGTCCCAAGCCACCGCATGGAGTAGAAGATGTCGCCCAGGACCTTGCATACATCGCACCAAATCCTGCTTGATCTGCAGATAAATCATAGAATTAGTACATCAGCGGCCATGAGTGAGCTTATAGATACTTGGCGAGGAGGTACTTAACAAGCATCTCAACAGGATTTTGTTTCTTCTAAACGAAGTCACCTCTTAGTTGGAATCCACCGGATATTAACCGGTGAGGTATAATTCTTAAACACTTAAGAAGCCTTAGGGATCTCATATTTGATGTTCAATGCGAAGCCGTTAGAATCAATTTTAGAGCGCACTTAACCTTTTAATTCTTTCGACGAGAGTTTAGAGATAAAAGCAAGACTATTCATTTCATGTGTTTGAAGTGAATAGTTTTGATTAAGAATCGAATGGATGATTTCACCTATTAAGTCATGATTAACTCGCGAGTAATTTGATTTTTGATCAAATGATCACGATTAATCTAAATATTTCATTTAGAATAAAAAAAAAAGAATTAATCAATCTTTAGATTTTCAAACAAAAAAAATGTAATAAAAAAAAGTGGAAATTAAATTATCATAAAATCTAAGTAAAACTTAATATAAAAAAATGATTAAAATATAATTAAACCAATAAGTCAAGTAAAATTATGAGCAAATATCATAATCAAATCAAATAAACATAAAATTAAATATAAACTTTAAAGTTATTAAATCATATCCAATTACTCTTAATTTCAAACAATATCAAAAAAAAAAAACTCAAATAAATAATCTAAATCAAGTCATTAAACTAAATCAAGAAAGATTCTCATCAATTTAATATATTATCAAATCAAATCTCATTCAACCTATTTAAATAAAATAAACTAATTAACTATACAATATATGAAATCAAAATGCAAACCAAACTTTGATGAACATGACAAATGGATGTGATTAAAAATAAAATCCCAATTACAAAGAATCAAACCCAATTAGAATCAAAAATAAAATCTTAATTAATCTAATCCAATCAAACTACAAATAAATGAACCACAATTGAATTAAATAAACATAAAGTTAAATCACATAACCATGATCAAAGAAAAGAATTAAATATTTAAAAGGATATTGAATTATCAAGTTGCAATTAAACTAAAACATCTAATAAAAAAATAATAATTAATCAAATACTTAAAATAAACTCAAATTCTAGATCAAATCACAAAATCAAATGAATTTTCAAGGACTTTAAGATATTCCTTAGGAATTAGGATGTAGAATAGCGTGAGTCCTATCTACAGATGGAATTCATCCTACTCTTCATTCTTGAGAACCTAAATATCATTTCAACCAAATAAAACTGAAATAAAATTAAGAGTCAAATCATTAAATCATTTATATTGAAATCACCCAAAGGTAAAATTTAAATTCAAACTTCAAATTGGAACTTAAACTAAAGAAGCCTAGTAAAATCTTGCTACACAAGCCTTAAGCACACATATTAGAATACTAAGTCACTACTTCTAGCTAAGTGAGTATGTATGATATTGTGTTTTATTTTGATGTAATATTTTAGACCTGGATCTAAGGGTGTATATTTCGTAGACTGGATGTTAGGTCGTTATTAGCCTAATCATATTTTCTGCAGGGGGTTGTGCTTAAAGGGGTCGCTATAATAAAAAATATATATAAATGCTTTTGATGTGCATGTTGCTTAGCCCCTAAGTGTAACCCATGTTAGGACAGGTTGGCTTGGTTACCCATGTGTGGGTGCTAAGTCCAAATTATTCATATAACTCTTTGGTAAGTGTTTAGCTAACATTTATTTTTGTGTGTAGCTAGATTTACTTCTCCTATTTTTGATGTAATTTTGAATTAGAATTAGGATTAGTGCTATGGGGATTAGGATGAGCGGGCCGAAGACTCCCTGGGGTGCTGTGATGCCTTTGGAGCAAATCAAATCAAAGAAGGAAATGAAGAAATGAAGAAATGAAGAAAAGAAGACCCCATAGATATATATATTTTGTAATGGGTTGTATAAGGAGCTACCATCTTTTCTTTTCTTTTTCGGTGTACGCGAACCCATAAGTGCCTTTTATTCTTTTACTGGTAGTCTATAAAATTGTTTGATGTTGTGTTTAGATTGAGCATTAGAACAAGATGCTTTTCATAGTTTGTTTTGAATGTGTGGTGGATGCTAGACTCTTAGGATAAAATTAATTTTTCTACCCCAATTAACAACTCATAACTAAAATTTTAAAACAACTCATAACCTCACATAAAAGCCTAGGGATTAAATCAAGATAATAAAATTTTAGTAACCCCTGGATGGATGAATGTATAATATCATGCATATTCTTTCACTCTTGTTAAGAAGGAGCTCCATCTTTGCAGAGAATCAAGGCTTAACCTATGAGAGCCTTTGGTGGAAGACACCCCTTTCTCTCTTGATTTGGCCTATAATCAAATTCTCATGCATTTAGGCATACAAAATCCCATAGCCTGCATCAAAACAAAAAAGTTCAAAATAATCAAATAAATTTGATAAAATTTGCATTAGATTAAGTCATGGATTCATACCACTCATGCTCTAGTCTCTTCGGGAGTGAGTCTAAGGACTTAGTTTTCTCTCTAAATGAACAACAGCCTAGCCATCTTATAAAGCATAAGACTTGCCTACATGGATTTAAAGCGTAGGAGGAGTTAGCTGGCTGCCACTCCAAGCGGTAATAAGTCCAATAGTCGGGTGATTTATTCTCTCTTGTGGAGGTAAATCATATACCCATTTTCGCCTTAGATTTAGGTTGTGCCTTCATTTTGTACCAAAGTTTAGAATCGGGTAGTGCTTTCCTTCGGCTACAAGCATAAATCCTCACCTCTTCATTTCCACAATCTTATGTTATAAGCCCAAGAATCTAATAAAATGTCAACTCAAATAATCAACTCTCTTCAATTTCAAAATATAAAGCCCAACTATAGGTAGATTGGAATGCTCACTAGCTTCCTAGTATCATGAGCATTTCCTACTTTCTCCCTTTGGATTCCAAAAATAAATCTTCTCCTTGATCTATCCCATTTGATTTTCTAAAATAGCCAATCATTTGATAGTCTTAACTTTGAAATCTTTGGAGACCTTAATTATCTACTTTAATCGAGAGTATTCTTAAGGAATTCTCATTTCTTAGGATGTAATTAACTATGGGGGCTTGCCTCCATAGGGAACTTAACAAATCCGGCTTAAAATAAATCCTATTTTACTTTTCCATGTAAAGTAGGGGAAAGATCTCTGGTATATTCAAAGACCCATCATGCCTTAGGAGTCCTTATTAAGTGATTAGGTCCATTATAAGGTGGTGATTTCTTTCGAGATAGTACATCATTCCTTAATGTCATACGATCACTTCAATAAGTACCCCTAAGATCTGTGGTGTCCCACATCCCAAAAAATAAACACCATGATTTTTCCGGTGACTCTGGGATAGTTTCTCTCTCCATCTTTAGTAAAAAATTATTGTCTCCAAGCATCGATAGTGGACTTATATTTTATATAGGCCCGAGACTATCATTCTTTCCATTGGCACTTAGCTTATTTCATCCTTAAGAAAAGCTAACCAACATCCTTTAGGTTTTAGGACCTCACTCCCTGTAGGTCTTAAAATCCCTATTGGGTCCCCCAATAGGTAAAAGTAAATTAACTAGAGAAAGGAAAAATAACCAAACATAAAATTTTGAATCTCTTACCACTAGCTTTGTGAAGCAAGTTTCGTCCCATGCTTAACAAAATTCCAATAAAATCTAAAGCAAAAAAATAAATAATAATAATAAATAATAATAATAATAATAATAAATAATAATAATAATAATAATAATAACAATAATAATAATAATAATAATAATAATAATAATAATAATAATAATAATAATAATAATGATGATAATAATAATAACACCTTTTACAAAAATTTTCAAAAGTCTTTTAAAAATAAAAATCATATGAACCCCATTTAACATAATCCAATTTGTTAAAGGGAGACTATCTCTTTAAAATCAAAATTAAACAAAAAAAAAATCATTTCTCCAAAAAAAAAAAACTTTTAAATCTCTTTCAAAATAAAATTAATTGAACCACACTTAGCATACTCAAATTTGTTAAGTGAAGGTTCATTTTTCAAAATCAAAATCAAATCAAATAAACCTTTTCTTCAAAAAAGAACATCAAAACTATATTTTTTAAAAAAAAAAACAAAATAAACCAAATTCATTTAACATACTCAAATTTGTTAAATCATAGTTCTCTTTCAAAATCAAAATCAATCAACACCAAAGAAAAAAAAAATTCCTAAATTTTTGAACCTACCATCATTTGGAAAGTAAAGTTTCAAAATTTATTAAGCCCTAGTCAAAGAGCTCTGAACCTACAGTCATATCAACATTTGACAAGTGAGGTTCCAAAGAAATTCTCTTTAGAATCTCTACAAATTGAGATCTAATTATTTGAACCCCTTTATCATACTCAAATTTGATAAGTGTGGGTTCAAATTCTTTAAATTTATCAAGAATGTCTGAATCAAATTTGGCATAGAGTTTGAAAACCTTAAGACAACTTATGATAATGCAATATTCATTATTATCGGTCACAAAGTTATGAATCATAAAAACTTTTATGATGAAATTCAATTTAAAACCAAGATGTGGATTCTCACCCTAAAGGAGAAAGGCCATAAAGATTCCTTCAAAATAAGAATGAAATTGACAAGGATTTTGAGCTTATTATTCTAGATAAGTATGACTCAAATGACTTGAATCCTAATTCCCAAAAGAAGACAACTCTCAAAATATCGATCGTAATTCATAAAATAGCAGTGTTGATGGACTTTATGCTTTAATGATTCTAACTCGGGTAGAAATGCCCCCACTCTATGCTTTCATGGTGTCACTGCCAATAAAGAGTTAGAATCATCAAATTTCAAAGGTCTAATGGGACAAACTTTGAAAAAAAAAAGAAAGAAAGAAAAAGAAAAAGAGAGAGAGAGAGAGAGTAGAGTAGGTAGACATCAATTCTACCTCTCTTTCAGAAGATATCACAGAAGTTAATTATTACAGTGGCAGGGTCCTACCACTTTGATCAACACCATAGGAAGAAGCAAACCAGTCGTTGGAAATAATCAAATTCTAAAACTTTCTTAAGATACACCTCACCCAAAAATAAGGGCATCAAAGCTCAAGGTTAATCTTAACATCCTAGACTATCTTGGAAGGTCCCACTAAGCTAAGTAATAAGTGCACTCACATTCTCTAAAGAGATAGAAAAGTATTTGATTCTTCCTTGCTCAGTTAGTGGCAACCTCCTCAAGTCATATTCAATATAGAATATCCTATGGAAAAGAAAGACAAGCAATCTCCTCCAGAGAACTCAATATTGACAAAGACTCAAAAATAAAGGGGGAGAAAGAAAATAAGAAAAAAAGAGAAAAAGTAAAGCACCAATAATATACATTGATTTAAAATCCAAAAAAAATAAATCATATGTATGAGGTGTAAATTCAAAAAAAAAGGAGAATGACAAGAAGAAAAAGAGAAAAAGTAAAGCACCAATAATACATATTGATTTAGAATCCAAAAAATAAATCATATGTATGAGGTGTAAATTCAAAAAAAAAGGAGAATGAGAAGAAGAAAAAGAGAAAAAAAAGCGGCATCAATAATACACATTGATTTAGAATCCAAAGAATAAATCATGTGTATGAGATGTAAATTCAAAAAAAAAAAGAGAGAAAATAATACATGAGATAAATTTTGAGTCAAATTTTGACAAATCTCTAGAGTTAGATTGTAAAAAATAAATAAATAAATAATTAATTAATTAAATAAAGTTCTAAAAGGAGGATTCATGTATGATATGACTAGAAAGTTAGCAGGTATGCGAGCACATTGACTACAATTCTACTATCTCATGATATTATTATAGGATTGGAAGTTAAGAGTTGCTCCTAACCTCTAGCAAAAAAAAAAAAAAAGTTATTATGAGATTTCAAATTTCCACTTCGTTTCTTTTTCTTCAAGCTCAAAGAGGATTCAATGCTTGTAGATAGACCTTCGAATGAGGTAATAAAATTATCTTTTGCCTAGTCTACCTACTTTGCTCAAACAATTTTGAAAATTTTCAAGTAGAGAATGCACTCCCTGAAAAAAAAAAATTAACCTCAGAACATAAAGAGAGTCTACCCACCCTCCCAACATCCATATATGATAAGTTAGAAGAAAAATGCCAACGACTTGGTTAGGTTACTTTTGTAGTTTAAAGACTGCTTTACCTAAGACCATTATAAAGTGCCCAATACATCTCCAAAGGTAGCAGTCAATAAACTCAAAATTGAACCTATTGCTATTCCTATTTTAGAAGCTTTTGATGCGAAGAAGAGGATCAAAGTTTGAAGTTAACCTTATTGAAGAAGAAAGATACTACCATGATTTCTCAACATTATTCCCAGTCAAAAGGAAGAACATTCAAATCCACACATATGTCAATTTTGAGGATCTAAGATAGACATGTCTTGAAGATGAATTCACATTACCTATATCAAATTTAATAGTGAACATAGCCTCTTTGCATGTAGTCTCCTCATTCAAAGATGGGTCAAATGATGCCGGAGGATGAGAGGTCGTTTGCATTTATAATTTCCATCAGAATTTACTGCTATAAGGTCATGCCTTTCAGCTTAAAAAATGCTGGAGTCACATACCAGTGGGCTATGACTCGAATCTTCAACGAACTCATTCATCACCAAGTCGAATGCTATGTTGATGATCTCGTAGTCTAAAGCAAAGAAAAGGAAGACCATCTTTATGATCTGAGTAGTTGTCTTCGATTAATTATGATACTACAACCTAAAGATGAATCCCCTAAAGTATACAATGAGGATGGCTTTAGGGAAGTTTCTAGGGCTTGTAGTAAAGCATCATGGGATAACAAAATTGATTTAAAATATATTAGAGTGATATTAGAGATGCAACCTTCAAAAAAGAGAGAGAGAGAGAGAGAGAGAGAGAGAGAGAGAGAGAGAGAGAGAGAGAGAGAGAGTAGGTAGACATCAATTCTACCTCTGTTTCAAAAGATATCACAAAAAAAAGAAAAAAAAAGAAAAAAAAAGAGAAAAAAATAATAATAAAGAAAAATAAATAAGGAGGGTTTCAACACAATTAAAATCATTTCAAGAAAGGTTGTCGTGTCTAAGATACTTAATCTCTCTTTTTTTGTTTTGGTAGGTGTCAATCATTCACTACTTTTACAAAGAAAGTATATCAAGTTCTGAAAGATGATAAGTTTCAATACTCATTCAAAAGCATAAGGTTATATTTCATGACACCTCCATTATTGGCCCCTCCATTCGCCTTAGGCCACTAGTTTGAGGCTATCTCCATTTAGGGTACAACTCTTCTTGTTAAAATTTATCATCAATAATAAAATTTCAAAACTCTATGCACCGATTGAAAAGATTGAAGGTCTTGCAAAAAAAAAAGAGAAGAAGGAAGAGAGACCTCAATTAATGTTGAATATAGATGGTTTAAACTCTTTCAAAGTTAGTCTATCTCAAAACTCTCCAAATCAAGATTTTGTTTTGATTATTAAAAGGCCTACTTTGGTGCTTCGAAGGATGAAAAGTAGTTTAAACCACTATGATAAGAGAGTGTTTGTATTTATATGTCAACAAACATTACTTCAAAATCCATTACACTCAAAATCAAAATTTAAATTTGGAGAATAATTCAAGTAATTGGAATGAGAATTTTCTTTCATTCAAATAGAAATTAGAGCATAATATTTGAGAAGCCTTGGTGAATTTCCTTCACTAAGGATGATCAATTACTTTGACCAGGTCCCAAGGATTTTGGAGAAAGAACACTACTCCTAGTTGTTCTTGTTTCATTTTCACATACCTAAAGAAATTTCAAAAAAAAAAAATCAAAGTCAATTCCTTAATGAAGTTATGTTTTCAAATCTACATTGATTAAGTCCAAATTCAAAAAAAAATATATAATAATAATAATAAAATAAAATAAAATAAATTTAAAAAAAAAATCAATCTACTATCACCCTTCAAAATTCCTCATCAATCTAAACATTCCTTCAAACATACATATCTTTCTCTCGGGCTATTTTGATGTGGGAGCAAGCCCCCTATGGCACTCACTCATTAGCTGCTCTAGGTCGGGTTTGATTTGTTGCCCAAAGTAACCGATCACCCCAGTGGTCATTTGTTGGAGGATGTGAGTCCCCGTACTTTCTTCCTAATTTGACCATTGCAAACTGACGAGCGCCTTGTTAGTTTGGTAGGCTACACTGCCCTGCTAGTGAACCACCTTGTGTTGGCTTTGTTTAAGAAGATGTGAGTCCTGTCTTTCTTCTGAACTAGCCACCATACTCGACTAGGTCGAGTTTCCGAGGTTTAGGTGTAAGAGTCCCAAGTGGCATCCTATTCCTTCATATCAAACACAAATACACATATCTTTCTTCTGCTACTTTCATGTGGGAGCAAGCCCTGGCACTCACTCATGCTCTAGGTTTTGATTTATTGTCCAAAGCAACCGATCACCCCGGGTCATTTGTTGGAGGATGTGAGTCCTGCACTTTCTTCTAATTTGATCATTACAAACCGCGCCTGTTGGTAGTCTTCGCCCAGCCGAAGCTACCTTATGGTTGATCTGTTTGAGAAGATGTGAGTCCTCGTGCTTTTTCTTGAACTAATCATCATGACCTAACTAGGTCAAATATATTTGAGGTTTAGGGTAAGTCCCTAGAGGCTTTTTCTCTTGACTACATTTGAGTCGATATAAGCCCCTGCATATCACTCGGCCTAGGTCGGATGGCACCTATCGAAGACAGACTATCCCGAGTGGCCCGCTTTAGAGAGATGTAAGCCTACACGCTTTCTTTCTAGGCTGATTGTTGCAAACCGATGGGCACCATAGGTTGGTTGATGTTCGCTATGTCGTGACTCACATGGGTACACCACTCTTGGAAGATGTAAGTCCCGTGCTTTCTCCATGAGTTGGCCAATACCTATGTGATATATGACTAGCCATGTCATTTTAGGTGTTGGATTGAAGCCCCATTGCCCCTTCCCTGTGGGCATTCTATTTGGATCACGCCCTTTGAGACCCCATTTAGACACTACCCGTGTTACTTTTGGATTGGACGGTCACCCTTTCACGGTACCCCTGTGGTTGGAGAATTTGTTCGGATGCGTAGATTCTCCCTTCAAGAACTCAGAGGTCTAGATATAAGCTCCTTCTCAGTTTGATCCCTCGCAAACTAACAGGGTCCATGATAAAACAAATTAAATAAATAAATAAATAATTTGCTTGTGGATTAGGAATTCAAGCCCGCAGTGGCCCCTTTCCCAAGTAGGCATCCTATCTTTAGGGTAGTGTCAGTAAAACTCCCTATAGGAATTGCCTGACTACCTGAGTTGAGATAAATCCCCGGGTCGATACTCACTCCGTAGTCGCCCTTAGGTCAGGTTCAACTTGTTGTGCCACCAACGAGTTACCCCGGCGGTCGTCTTTGCTTTGAAAGATATAATTTTATTACGCATTCTTTCCAACACGATCGTTGCAAACCGATGGGCAGTTCTTAAACTCAGTCTTCATTTTGTTGCGAAGCAACCAATCACTAGTGGATTCTTGTTTAAAGATGTGAACCCTGGCTTTCCAAACTTTGGCCAAATTAAAGTTTTGGTTGGATTTTACTAACGCTGTGATTAGTTTTTGATTTGTAAATTTAAGATACTTTGAAGATGAGTATAGCTTTCTTCTAGTAGGTTTATTGGCAGACTTGTGACTAAAAATTGGGTGGCATTGCTTGTTAGTAACCATATAAATATTTTTAACCATTATCTTAACCAATTTACTTAGGGGGTTCGAGTGGGTTATCCCAATAGACCCCGCTTTGGAAGATGTAAGTCTACTACGCTTTCATCCTAGCATAGTCATTGCATATCAAAAGGCAACCCTCAGGTCGGATAGTCCTACCTTATGGTGGTAGACCCTTTAGACTTATAAATCTAAGAGTGCCAAGGCCTCGGCCTTTTTTAGTGTAGTCCATCGCAAAACACAGGTCCATAATAAATAAATTTGAACCAACCTAGTGGAGTCAAATTAAACATATCAAAAATCAAATTTCTCTATGAGGTGAAATCAAATTGCCTCTCGGGAGTTAAATCTAAATCAAATCAATTGAAAGTGTACATCCTCTATGCCCTCAATCTAGAACTCTTCTCCCAAGAGACATAACAAATTAAACCAACCTCTAGTGGAGTCTAATCAAACAAATCAAGAAATCCAATTAAATTTTATCCCTAGCGGATACACACCAAATAAATCATATTCACAATCAAACTCATCCATATCCAGATAACTTGAACTGCTTTCCTAGAGGAAGGTTCATGTACTCAATCCCTAGTGGATTCTTTCTTACTCTCTTATGCCCTTGGCATAAAGAGAGTTGCATTGCACTAAGATTATGATTCTATCCACCTTTCAGGTCTAGGTATAGATCACTTACGTTGTTTGTTGCAACCTTTTGAATGTTATTGATCTTTTTTCAACGCCAATACGCTGTGCTATACCACACCTATGGGGTCCTTTGTTGACCTCACTTTTGAGTGAGCTCTTAACATCCTCTTAGACTTAGGAATCTTGACACTAAGATTTCCTTAGTCATAAGACACATCTAGTGATTAGGTGAACTAACTTTTAGAGACTTAGACTCATAAGATTAGGCTATGCCTGGGTTTAAGGAAATTACATCATATAACATAAACACAATCTAGATACACTTTCTCAAATCAAACTCACTCAATTCAAATTCTCAAATTCAAATTCAAATTCATCTAAATTTGACTCAAATGATTGAAACCAAAATCAAATCTAAATTCATCATATCAAACCTACAATCAAACTCAATGTCAAATCTCAATCAATATCAATTGATTTTCAAAGATCAATTCAATCTTTGATCAATTTATCAAAACTCAAACTCAACTTCAAACCATGATCCAAATCCAAACCCTTAAGCCAATTTCTTAGACTTAAGCAAAATCTCATCCAAATCAAACTTAATCAATTGATTTTCTCAAAATCAATCAATCCTTTAATCATCATTCCAACTTACCTAAAATCACAATCAAAATCAAGTAAATCATTCAAAATCAAATGGAAATTAAAATTAATTCATTGATCGATGCTAACAAATCATAAGATAATTTAACTCAAGTTATAATACCTAAAAATTAAAATTCAAATTTTCTCAAAAGATTATTCACAATTTTAATAAATTATTTGAATCAAATGAAATTTTACTCAAATTTAAGCCTAAATTAAATCAAATCATGATTTGAATATTAATTCACTAATATATATATATAATAAATAATAACAAACAAATAAAAATTTAATATACGAATAATCCATTGAAATTTAAAATAAACTACAAAAAAGAGAGAGAGAGAAATTAAACCAATTCTAAATATCAAATAAATTTTAGTCAAACTTAAATCAAAATAATTAATTTATTAAATTATGAATTTATGTTATAATCAATAAATATTAATCATAATTAAAATTATCTTATGGATATAACTTATAAAATTTCATCTAATTATTTACTTCAAAGTCAATGTCAAAAAAAAATTTTAAATCATAATAATAAATAAAATCAACTTTCACCAAGTTAAAAAAATGAATAAAAAAAAAAAAAATGCAAAAAATGAAATTTTTTTTATTAAAATACCTACTTCACGTGATCATGATAACACAAAATAAAGAAATGCAAAAATAAAAAAATAAAAATAAAAGGGAAACGTGAGAGTAGTTGGGAGGAAGATAAAACAAAATATCATCTCTCTCTCTCTCTCTCTCGCGGTATCCTATTTTCCCTATCACTGACAACCCAATAAAAAAAAGAGAAGGCTGAGGGCTCTCTCCACCGAAAAAATATTTCGCAGCTTTTTTTTTGGCTAGGTTCTCCCTTGAAGCAAAAAAGTCAAGCACCCTCTCCGCTCTACACATCACGCATGAGATTTCTAGATCTCATCCGATTCCCATCCACTGGACAGAGCTTCCTCTCCTCCTTTGCTGTGGCCGTAACTCCTTTCCCAACTTTCTTTCCCATATCAATCTTAATGGCTTCTCTATGGATCCGATCACCGCTTCATGCGTAAAGGCTCCCTACGACGACTTCCTTCAGCGTCACGCTAAACTTCATCCTCGCAAGCGACATTTCTTCCGTCGCACTCTCCTGGTTCTTCTGGCAGTCTCAACTCATCCCGCCGAGCGGGCAATAATCTGCTCTACTCCGCCCTCTCAGACACGCGGCTCCAATGACTTAAAGCCTGGTTCGACTCCCGCTTGCCGAGGAACTCCGAGCTTGTATACCTCAAAGCCGCCCTTTCAGGCGCTCAGACTGTACCCTCGTCCGGAGGACTCAAAGCATGTCGCCGGCGATGGCGTTCTCCGAACAACCGTTCATCCTGGCTCCATCACATACTCCATCTACTCAAGGGATGATTGTGTGGTGACGCCTTGAATTCCGTAGCGGCTCTCGACGGACGGCGGGTTGAACCGCCGCCGACTTCTTCAAGTTCTGGCATTTTAACGCGCCCCAGTGTACTGCAAAGACCTTGCCTATCTTGAGATGAGTCCATCGCCAGCGTGCTCGCCTTCACGCACTTGTCCCACCGTGTGGAGTAGAAGATGTCCCGGACCTTGCATACATCGCGCAAATCCTTGATCTGCAGATAAATCATAGGATTAGTACATGTGACCATGGTGAGCTTATAGATACTTGGAGGAGGTACTCAACAAGCATCTCAACGGGTTTGTTTCTTCTAAAGCGAAGTCACCTCTTAGTCGAATCCACGGATATTAGCGGGTATATAATTCTTAAACACTTAAAAGCCTTATCTCATATTTGATGTGAATCTGCGGCGTCGTTAGAATCAACTTTTAGAGCTCGTGCAACCTTTTCTTTGAGAGTTTTGAGGTAAAAGTAAGACTATTCATTTCATGTGTTTGAAGTGAATAGTTTTGATTACGTCGAATGGCGTAGTGATCTGATTTCATCTATTAAGCCATGATTAACTCGCGAGTCATTTGATTTTTGATCAAATGATCACGATTAATCTAAATATTTCATTTAGAATAAAAAAAGAATTAATCAATCTTTAGAATTTCAAACAAAAAAAATGTAATAAAAAAAGTGGAAATTAAATTATCATAAAATCTAAGTAAAACTTAATATAAAAAAATGATTAAAATATAATTAAACCAATAAGTCAAGTAAATTATGAGCAAATATCATAATCAAATCAAATAAACATAAAATTAAATATAAACTTTAAAGTTATTAAATCATATCCAATTACTCTTAATTTCAAACAATATCAAAAAAATAATAATAATAAAATAAAACTCAAATAAATAACCTAAATCAAGTCAAATTAAACTAAATCAAGAAAGATTCTCATCAATTTAATATATAATCAAATCAAATCTCATTCAACCTACTTAAATAAAATAAACTAATTAACTATACAATATATAAAATCAAAATGCAAACCAAACTTTGATGAACATGACAAATGGATGTGATTAAAAATAAAATCCCAATTACAAAGAATCAAAACCCAATTAGAATCAAAATAAAATCTTAATTAATCTAATCCAATCAAACTACAAATAAATGAACCACTGAATTAAATAAACATAAAGTTAAATCACATAACCATGATCAAAGAAAAGAATTAAATATTTAAAAGGATATTGAATTATCAAGATGCAATAAAACTAAAACATCTAATAAAAAAATAATAATCAATCAAATACTTAAAATAAACTCAAATTCTAAATTCTAGATCAAATCAAATAAATCGAATCAAATGAATTACACAAATTCAAATGGGCTGATCAAGATATTTAAGGACTTTAGTTAGATTCCTTAGGAATTAGGATGTAGAATAGGGTGAGTCTACATTCATCCTACTCTTCATTCTTGAGAACCTAAATATCATTTAAACCAAATAAAATTGAAATAAAAATGAAAAGCAAATCATTAAATCATTTAGATTGAAATCACCCAAAGGTAAAATTTAAATTCAAACTTCAAATTGGAACTTAAGCTAAAGAAGCTAGTAAAGTCTTACTACAAGCCTTAAGCACACACATTAGAATACTAAGTCACTACTTCTAGTGCTAAGTTAGGGCGTTGTATGTATGATGTTGTGTTTTTGTTTTGTAATGTAATGTTTTAGGGGATGTTAGGGTGTATGTTTAAAGGATGTTAGGCGTTATTAACTAATCATATTTTTAGGGTTATGCTTAAAGGGGTTATAATAAAAAAAATATATACATACCTATGCGGTTGTTTAGCCTAAGTGTAACCCATGTTAGGGCAGTGGACTTGGTTACCCATGTGTGGGTCTTAAGTCCAAATTATTCATATAACTGCTTGGATTGTATGGTATGTTTAGCTAACATTTATTTTGCAGGTGTAGCTAGATTTACTTTTCCTATTTTTGATGTAATTTTGCATTAGGAATTAGGATTAGTGCTATGGGGGATTAGGATGAGCAGTGGCCAGAAGGCTTAGTCCCTGGGGTGCCTTATGATGCCTTTGGAGCAAATCAAATCAAAAGAAAGAAATGAAGAAATGAAGAAATGAAGAAAAGAAGACCCCCATAGCATATATATTATTTTTGTAATTCGGGTTGTATAAGGGTAGAGCTCGGCTACCCATCTTTTCTTTTCTCTTTTCAAGGTGTACGACGGAACCCGACCGCACAGGCCTTTTATTCTTTTACGGTAGTCTATAAAATTGTTTGATGTTGTGTTTAGATTGCGCATTAGAACAACATGCTTTTCATAGTTTCTTTATGATTGATGTTTGAATGTGTGGCCTGGATGCGGTAGGCTCTTAGGATAAAATTAATTTTTCTACCCCAATTAACAACTCATAACTAAAATTTTAAAACAACTCATAACCTCACATAAAAGCCTAGGGATTAAATCAAGATAATAAAATTTTTAGTAACCCCTTAGCTGGATGGATGAATGTATAATATCATGCATATCATATTCTTTCACTCTTGTTAAGAGCTTCCATTTTTTCAGAGAATCAAGGCTTAACCTATGAGAGCCTTTGGTGGAAGACACCCCTTTCTCTCTTGATTTGGCCATAATCAAATTCTCATGCATTTAGGCATACAAAATCCCATAGCACAGTGTCAAAACAAAAGTCAAAAGAATCAAATAAATTTGATAAAATTTGCATTAGATTAATGGATTCATACCACTCATGCTCTAGTCTCTTGAGTGAGTCTAAGGACTTAGTTTCCTCTCTAAATGAACAACGACTAGCCATCTTGCAAAGCATAAGACTTGCCTACATGGATTTAAAAGCATAGGAGGAGTTAGTAGGCACTCAGGATAATAAGTCCGGTCGGGTGGTTTATTCTCTCTTGTGGAGGTAAACCATATACCCTTTTGCCTTAGATTTAGGTTGTGCCTTTGTTTTGTACCAAGGCTCCTTAGTTTAGGAATGAGGTATGCTGTTTCCTTTGGGCTACAAGCATAAATCCTCACCTCTTAGGCATTTCACAATCTTATGTTATGTGGAATTATAACAATCAATAAAATGTCAACTCAAATAATTAACTCTAATTTCAAAATATAAAACCCAACTATGGTGGGTGGAATGCGAATGCTCACTAGGCTTCCTTATCATGAGCATTTCCTACTTTCTCCCTTTGGATTCCAAAATAAATCTTCTCCTTGATATCCCATTTGATTTTCTAAAGTAGCCAATCCTTTGATAGTCTTAACCTTGAAATCTTTGGAGACCTTAATTATTTACTTTAATCGAGAGTATTCTTAAGGAATTCTGATTCCTTAGGATGTTATTAACTATGGGGCTTGCCTCCATAGGGAACAATTAATGAACTTAAAATAAACCCTATTTTACTTTTCCATGTAAAGTAGGGAAAGATCTCGGTATATATTAGAAGACCCATCATGCCTAGGAGTCCTTATTAAGTGATTAGGTCCATTATAGGGTGGTGATTTCTATCTTTCGAGATAGTACATCTTAATGTCATATACTTACCAATAAGTACCTGTGTATCCCACATCCCAAAAATAAACACCACACTCTCCAAATCTTCAACATTGTGAACTTCCCGAAGAGTAACTTCCCTGAAATATTGGGGAGGCATAGGAGTGACTACGAGCGTAGTCTCCACTGTCATTGGATCGATGATTATTTTCAAGTATGTGCACTGCACTTTGGCTTCATAAGAAGATTCAAACTCATAATCAGAGTCAAAATGGTCCTCCTCATTCGACACTTTTTTTTTAAGATTTATATGAGCTTCTAGATTTTGCAGGAGCACATTGCTCTTCATCTTTAGTATCACTACCCAAATGAGGGACAATTCTGTTTATTTTGGACTTGCTCTTCATATCCTTAGAGATATTTGGGGCGATCTCTTTTCTTTTAGTTGATTTCTTTTCACCATTCTTCTTAACTTGTTCTTTTGTAGATTTTGAAGTAGATGTAGTATTTTCTAGCTATACTGCTAGCTTTGGCTCCTTCGGAAAGAAGTAGTTGGCAACTTGGTATATCTTCATTTCATGTACCACAAAGGGTTGCATATCACCCACAATCTTTCATTCTTCTCCATCTTTTGTATATTTCATACACTGATGCAGTGTAGACGGGACGATGCCGCATTCATGAAGCCATGGTCAACTCAAAAGAGCTCTGAATGAAGTGTCTGCATCAACCACATGAAATTTGGCTTTTGTGTAGAGGCCTCCAAATCTAAGAGGGAGGATGAATGACCCAACAATTTTCTATCCTTTATCATAGAAACCTTGGACTAGAACTTTATCTCGTCCTAGATGTTGTACATCTAGAGATAGCCACCTGAAGGTCCTTAAATTCATAAGATTCACTGAGGAACTAGAATCAATTAGGATTCGAAGTATCATAACTCCATCCCTTTTAGTGGTAACATATAGAGGGTGATTGTGCTTTGTAGTTCCAAACAAGAGATCTTCTTAAGAAAATGTGATGGTCGGAGGATCTTGAGCATGCAAAACCTCCTTTAGGTAGTGTTCAGTGAAATACGCTTCAAACTTCTCTGGCTCTTTAAGATCTTCAATCAGAGTATTATGGAGATCTTCTGACATTAGAAATGTTTCATATACACTGAGCTGTGTAGAAATTTTTCTTAAGTGGGATAGAATGTTATAATCAATTCCCTTATTTGAAGAAGACTTATTATTTGCATCTTTAGGGGTGACCTTCTCATTAATTTCAATTTCTTTTTCTTTATCTTTATTCATTGGCCCTTTCTTCTATTGAGGTGTAGAACTCAACCACTCCTCAACTATACTTGAGCTACTTCATTTGACCCTAAGTATTCAAACGAGTTAGTCACTTCACCATGTGATTTTAAAGATTGAGAATCACCCAATTTCATATTTTTTTATGCATGACAACAAGCCTGCTTCACCTTCATTTGGGAGATAGAGTTCCCCTGAGCTATCACCAGCTTCATATACCATTAAGCAGGATTCAATGGGAAGTTCTTCATCTTCTTTCCTTGCTTCTTCATTAATTTGAAGTTTGGTAATGAAGTCAGCAAGCTTGATAGGTCATCTTGCTGGCTATTGGTAATCATCCATATTATTGATGATCTTCTGTATTAGTCTTTTTATTTTTTTTTGGATTTATTCCTTGGTTTGGCAGACCTTCTTGTTTTCCCTTGTGGGATTTGGCCAGGCTGTCTCTCATGCTGAGATGAGCCAGCCTCTCCATGATATCTTTGGGTAGATGATGTTGAGGCAAACACATCTGACCTCTGATTTTCTTTCAAGTCAAGCACAGGCTCAAGTGGTGACTTCCACTTAATGCATGGGATGCTTTCCAATTATTTTACCATTTTTACAGTCTTGTTCAAAACTGTAACTTCTTACTCGTCATGACAAGTTAATCTCTCTTTGCTTTTATCTTTACTCGATGGCATTGATAAGGAAGTGATTACCTTAGTGGATTCCTTCTTTTGATGCACTAACACCCTATCTGATAGCGTGAATTCTCCATTTATGTATTTTCTTTCTAGCCAATCCTTGAATATATAACAAACCTCAATAGGATGGCTGAGCACCTGATGACTAAGATTATTAATACATCCAGCCTCTTTAGATCTTTTACACTCTGGTAGCAGGAGACCCGCTTTAAGTGCATGTTTGAAGAGCTTAGCCACACTCTCTTTTTTAAAAGAACATTCTTTATTCAACCATTTCTTAAGGGTTGGAACCATTGAATCATTTGTTCCTTTCATTTGTTTTGATCAGTCGCTTTCATTGAAGTGGCCTTATGGCCGATCATTACCTCCAAGTACGAGCTTCAGTTGTAGAGCCAGACTATATGGTAATTTTTATTTATCTAGGTAAGCGAGTTGCTTCCCTTTGTGAACATTATAAACTATCTGCTTTCCTTTATTGCTTTTGAAAGAAGTAAAGTGTATTTCTCCTTTCTTTGAATCAATAACTTTATTTCTTTCTTATTTGTCTGAGTGATTATCAAAGCTTGATAGGTTTAATTTCTCGAATTTAGCCACCCTGTCAAGAAGCTCCTGAAACATGGAGATTGAAGTCATGCAAAGATAAGGCACCATTTTGTCATCAATATTACCCATTAGTAATTGAATCACATATTCTTCTTCTAATTGCTGCTCACATCTCAAACTCATATTTCACCAATGTGTGATATATCGAGTCACTTACTCATCTTTCTTTCTTTTCTCAAGAGCAAGGTCAGCAATAGTTATCTTTTTAACCACACTGGCAAACCTCTTGATAAACATAGCTTCAAGTTCCATGAAGGTTTTGATAAAATCATTTGGTAATTTAGCATACCACTCAAAAGTGCTCAAAGTTAAGCTGCTAATGAATTGGCCAAATAATAGTGCGTCACTACCCCTAATATTGCCACAGGTCGCTTTAAATTATGCTAAGTGCTACTTAGGATTATCGTTGCCATCAAAGGTATTAAACTTTAGCATTGAATAGCTTTTAAGGGTATGGCACTAGGTCGTACTCGACTAAGAATGAGTGGCCTTTATTTACTAATTTCTCTACATACTCTGCAGCAATAACAACTTTAATTTTCTCATTTAAAATAATCTCCAATTGAGTAGCTGTCATGTGTTCTGTTGTGCTAGGCAAGTTTTGAGGAGTTAGCTAGGATGCCAATTGATTAATTTCATTTCTCCCCTCATGGGAACTATGATCTCCTGAAGTTTGAGTTCTTGGCTCTATTGGTGAATTAGTAGGGATGATATTAGTTACTTGAAGATTAGCAGGTGGAATGGATAGTGGCACTGTAGCTGCATTGCTCTGCATTATCTGCATCATAAGATTCAACTAAGCCATCATCTCATTCATTTTAGTGTTAAACTGCTCAATCTTTATCTTTTATCCACATCTAGTGCTGCATGTGCCTCTGCACTTAGGCTACTGTGATAGTGTCAATGAACATGGGATTCTCCTCCCTTTCTGACTCTTGTCTTTGCTCATCATCTGAAGAAGAACTTAAATGCTCTTCTTCTTCTTGTCTTTTGGAAGGAGCAATGGGTAGGATGGTACATCAATGTTGATTATAGAATCGAGTACCTATCTGATCATAACCTTGACCTACCATATAGATGACTTCTATTCCCATGGTCTCATCATCATCATCATCATCATCATCTTCATCTTCTTCTTGTAGCCTCACTTCTAAGCATCGTCTCCATCGGATCTCAGGCTCAGGCTACGGCATGAGCATTTCTTTAATTGGAGGGCTTCGATCAAAGTCAACTACCTCCTGAGGAGATGGAGCTACATGGTGATAGGATTCCCTAGATGATTCTCCAGGGTGTCGACCATCCATTGGCTCATTAATGGTAATCTTCTTTTTTGGGACCCATTCCAGTCAGGCCCTATCACTGGCGGATTTCTGGGAATACAAGCTGGATGTCATGCCTTTGTTCTTCTCCATAATGATTTCTTCTCAAGGCTTTGGCCACTAGATTTATTTTTCTTTATGCTGGGACCATTCGGCGATGGATTCTTGGACATGTGGTCCAAGTGTCACACCCTGATGCTCACTGTACAAGGCTTGTTTGTAATGCTCTTAAGTTCTTACTACTACTAATGGTAGTTTCTGTAATGGAGAATTATTGGCTTCTCTAATAATTAGCTTTTTATATCTTTTCTTCATAAGGCCTTATTCTTTTACAACTTTCAGCACCTTGTGCACTCTAGAGGATAGAGTCTCAAGATATCTCCTTTATGGGATTGGAGCTTGGTATCGTTGCTCCCAGAATGATTACTTAATATCACCAGTAGAGTTGTTCCTTTTCATCCACTTGAGATTTTCAAACTTAATGTGAGTGGGAACACTTGCTTCTAGTTGTAAGACTAGTTGTGTAACAGAGGGGCCAAGTGAGAGCTGATGAGCTCCTAGCTCAGCATTCCTCCTTCTCCTCTATCTTCTAGTTAGCTTCCCTCCACATGAGGAAGCTTCTGCATCATGTCGACCTTGCGTAAAGGCAATGTCGATAGAGTGGTTATGTTCATAGGCACGATTGAAACTTTCTGTCTAGTGATAATTCTCTTTATGGTTGGAGCTTCAGTATGTCCCAAACTTTTGAATACAGAGGCTCTCTTTTGAGGAACCTCGATAGCAGTAGTGGTAGGAGCTTTCATAGACTTGGCCTACTACACAGGTTGATGTTCAAATTGAGCATGATTATCTCATGGCCTAGCCGTAGTTTGTGCAGTGATCGCTGGGAAATCCAAGCTACCAAATTGTATAGTATCTCCAGCATCCCCGGTGTTGATGACAACATTAGTTAGGCAAATGTTGGCTTCGCGGCCTAGCTGCACAGTGAATGGTGTGTTCTGAAGATCCATCAGCAAAATGAAAAATGGGATTAGTAATCAATAATTAATATATCATCCCATACTTTCATGATGCAGAGATATAATAGAACAAATATGATAAAATATTAAAGCAAGTTATATATAAATAAAATCTTGAAAGTTTCAGAATTATGTTCATCATAAAAATGATTTTAAATTGCAACCAATTTTATTTTTAAATATCTTTAAATTTTTATTTTATTATACTCTACTACTATTATAGATTTGATTTAACTAGCCAAAGATGAAAAGAGAAACTCATCCCCAGCAGAGTCACCAGAAATTTATGGGCTCCAAAAATTCACCACCGATCTCTCAATTAAGAGAGTAAGATTTAAGGTTAGTAAAATTTTTAGAAGGTAGATGAAATAGTAGATAAGACACTACCCAGAGATTTTTCCCTCATTTTGTGAGGACTTTAGGTCTGGTTTCATGTTTCTTGTAGGCGCAAGCACCTATAATTAATTACCCCTCTCAATATTGAGAGAGAAATTTTGATTAAGGCTAATCGTTAGGTTGCTTAATGTTTCACGTATAGTACCAGCATGTGGAGTTTAAAATTTGGGATTTGTGAAATTAATTATTTCAACTTAAAGAGGATGGTTGGGGAAATGATGACATGCCCGATCTAGATCCCATGGTTCCATCATCCCTGGCTATCACGGTCCCTAGTCTACTTAATCAGAGGAAGTAGTTGACCCAACCTGATAGAAGGATCCTTGTTAGCAATCATGGGTTGCGTCATCCAAAAAATCTTTGTAGACCTAGGGTGGTGTTTGTCTAAGGAGGCAAGCTTAAGTCTACCTTAGCTGATAGTGGATTTTTTTCCCTATCAAGTATACCCTATGGTTCACAACTCAAAGGGCAGAGCCATTGGGGAGCATATAGGCTATAGTCATGACCGTAATATAAGAGTGTCATTTGATGACAGCCACCCGTTCAAAGGACTCTGGTCATAAATATATCATATGTGGTGCCTATTAGCTCGACCACACAGTCAGAGGACACGAGCCACATCCTTGTTGGCATGAGATTGATTGAGAGTGAATATAGAAATAAACTTGATTTGACTTTGGCTCCTTTGTAAGCTAGAGTTTTCTTAATTTGTAACCTTCAGCAAATAATTGTGAAAGGTGGATGGATTAGATTTTGCTTTAAGTTTTTAGATTGATGATTTTCATAAATTAAGCTTCTTTTATAATTTTTATATTTGCATGAAATTTGAATTCATCTGATTTGACATTGAATCTTGAATATAACTGGATTATGATATCCCCTCTGGTTGAAATCTCCATTCAATATAGCCATCATCATAGTAGGTGTATTATTTCAGATCCTTTTGACTATATTAATTTAATAATTAAAGATCAGATCTAGTGTCATGTGGAAAAATTAGCTTCTCAGATATTATAATATTATTATTGGATTTTTAGGTTTCATTAACCCGAACTCAGTTCTAAGACCAAACCAGGAATCAACCTGCACAGCATCCTCAGACACTAAGTTTAAGCATTCAGCATAACATCAGGACCCATGCAGTTTATTTAGTTTAAAATTGATTTAACTTTAGAGATTTGAATAATGTTGCTTATTTTGATCGAGTTTTATTACAAATATAGAATTTTAGATAAAGTTTTGACAGCATTTCGGTAGCCTCTCGGCATCGTCCCTACATAGGGGGCTACAATAGGGGGGTTGAGCCTACCCACCATGCCAAGAAAAATATGTATGGGTGGTGTAAATACCATGGTCGAATGTGTCATCCCACCATACCAAGAAAGGTATGTATGGGTCTCTGAAGCTCCTACATGTAACACAAATTTTCCCGCCATGCCAAGAAAGGCGTGTACATGTACTTATATATGTGCAATATCAAGTTAAAACATTAATTTTAGATTTGTAGTTGAATTTTTATTAAGTTGTTTATGCCTCCTATCTATGTAAAAGTTTGGCAGCATTTCGGAAGCATCCCGACGTCGTCCTGGTGTAGGGGTCTACTTTGAGTATGCTAGGCCATCCCACCATCCAAGAAAGGAATGTATAGGTGGTATAGACCATGACCGAATGCATTATCCCACCATACCAAGAAAGAAATGTATGGGGCTCTAAGGTACCTACTGAAACACATATTTTCCTGTTATGCCAAGAAAGGCATGTACGGGTACTTATACACCTGCAATGTTAGTTTAAACAGTAATTTTATATTAAGCATGGTTTTATGTCAAGCTGTTTAGGCCTCCCCTGTCGGTGTGAAGTTTGGAAGCATTTTGGCAGCATCTCGGCATCATCTCAGTGTAGGGAGCTGCCTCAGGTATGCTGAGCCTGCCCACCACGCCAAGAAAGGTGTGTATGGGTGGTATAAATCACGGCCGAATGCGTCATCCCACCATGCCAAGAAAGAAATGTTTAGGGCTCAAAGGTACCTACTGAAACACATATTTTTCCACCATGCCAAATTTTATCATGCAGTGAAGATGGACTTATTAGATTCAAGAAAACCTACCTCTCATCTATTATGTCTTATTCTAGCGATAAGGTGATCATTTGGTAGCGGGACAAAAATAAGATTTAGGCTAATATAAATAAAAATCAGCACAACATAATTTTCAATCCTATAAGATTTTGTCTCTAATACTCCATTTAGTTCCAAATATTAATTGGGTTGGTAGAAACACTCCAATAAGATTTGGCTTACACTGCCAAACAATAAGAATTATAACCTTAATTCCTATAGAATTTTGCTTTATATCCTTCAAGCCTTAACAAAAATCCAAGATTAGGTGGATTCATGCAATGGGTTTAAATCAGCCTGGATTCCTAAAGCCCATTACACCTTTTTAAACCATAAGCCAAGCAGAATAAGATAACAACGGGAGGTGGGCTAAAAAGATTGTGTATAGATGTTGTTGTTGTGGGCTTTTGAAGGAAAATAAAGGTAGAAAGTTGGAGGAAGAGATAGGATATGGGAAAGATCAGTAGTTGGAGTGACGTGATGATGGTTTAGTTTATTTAGCCTTTTTTTTTGCAATCCTGGATGGGTTTCAGATAGATGTAGTTGATGTAGATAGGAAAGATGGGAGACTTACTTGGATGTATTCAGTCTTCCTCGGCAAGAGATCGGAAGGGGAGGAGATTCAGGATTTGAGCAGGTGAGGTAAGAAGGTTGTCAATGGATGTTGAGCAGGAATTGGGCTTGCTGATCTTGTGCTAACTAGAGATGAGCAGAGGAGTTATGGATTTCAATTTTGTGTATTATAGTGAGGATAAGAGCCAACATAAAATCATGGTTGTTGTTAGGCTTTACTGCAGAGAACAAGTTCACAGGATTTAGACAACCTGAAGCATATAAAGTAACCAAGAGAACAAGTGAAGGTTACCTTCACCACTTTTTTTTCTTCAGTCATCGAGGATAAAGAGGAAAGACGGGAGGGGCGAGGTGTGGAGGACACTCACTTCGACTTGGATTCTTACTCGAGAGGAGAATGAGAGATGGAGAGCTCAATTGGCCTTTGATCGGGAGAGAGTGCCAAATAGTCGAGGGAGTTGTGGCACAAAATGGGAGTATCGGACTTTCAATAATAGCGTTATGATATTATGGTTGGGTAATAGGAGTATTTATAAAGGGAACTTTTTATTTAAGCGATTAAATCAATGATAATTCAGACCTTTGTAGTGACATAATTATATGTGTAATATATATATCAGTCTTAGGTTATTCTGATGTTCTAGACTCAATGATGCAATCTGTTTCACGATCGGAGGCCATTTGGTTCAAGTCGGCGCCAAATCGGGGTCAATTTCAGTTCAAATTTGTGCATCATCGCTTCCGATCGCTCAATATTCATGTAGACTCATTTGAATTGAGCGCGAATAATCTTATTTGATAGATTTTGATGTTTTGGCACTAACGACATAATCAACTTCATAAATGGAGGTCATTTGGGCATCATCGCGGCTTCTTGATCTCGATATGTGCATAGGCCCTTCAACGACCCCCTTCATGATCGGTCGACTGTCGAATTATGTAATATATATATTTTGATCAATTTTGATGTTCTGAACATGATGACAAAGTCTGTTAGTCAATTAGAGATCATTTTGACTAATTTTTGATGCCATCGAGTGTATTTCAACTCTGATTTGCACGCTGAAGCTCGTCGAATTCACCTTGTGAGCTTGACTTGAATTATGGCACATGCATGGAGGTCAACATGATATTCTAAAGATTCATATAAATATCCAGATGAATTTAATTTAATAGGCATGCATCATAAGATAAACTTCTAATTGAATTCAAGTGCTTCAAAATTCATATCAAATCGTTGGTATCAAAGTATATGTGAGTGCTTTATAAATAATAAATTCTTTGAAAACCTATGTATGCATTTAAATTAAATACACCCGCTTGGGCCCCGAAACTATGTTGAAAGCATAAGCTAAGTGTCTGAGGATTTTGTGTGGGTTGATTCCCAGTTGGGTCTACAAACTAGGTCGGGATTAACAATACCTAATGATATTGTTATAGCTTCCTCCACTTGAGAAAATCTCTGAGAAGCTAATTCTCTCATATGACAGTATAACAACTATCTCATATTTATCTCAGTGATAGTTGAGTTGATAGAAGATATCAACTGGAGAAGTTATCATTATAAAAATATCTAAGATATTTATATTCAATATTCTCAAATTCAAAACCCTCAAAATATAAATCTAGATCTAATCCTTTATTATTGAATTAATAGAGTCGACAGGATTTGAAGAAATAAACTAAATGACTAAACAAACTTATATACCCCGATGATGGCTGTGTTGAATGGAGATTTCAACTAGAGGAGATACTTCCATCAAAATATATTTATAATTTTAGAATTAAATTGACTTAAACCAAATATTAATTCAAGTGTAAAATTCAATATGTCATTTAATTATAAATTCTTAAAAAATTATCACTTAATACTTAAAGCAAAATAATACATCCACCTTTCGTAACTGTTTGTTGGAGGTGATAAATTAAGAAAACTCTAACTCACAAAGAAGCCAATGTCAAACCAAGTATCCTACTATGTTCACTCTCAATCAATCTCATGCTAGTAAGGACGTGGCTCGTGTCCTCTATCCATGTGATATGGCCAGCAGGCTCCACATATGATGTAGTTACGACCAGAATTCTCTAATCAGGTGGTTGCCACTAAATGACACTATTATATTACAATCACGACTGCAACCCGTATGTTCTGTAATGGCTCTACCCTTTAAGATGTGAAACATAAGGTGCACCTGATAGGGAAAAAAGCTCTATGTCAGCTAAGATAGACTTAAGCCTATCTCCTTAGACAAACACTATCTTAGGTCTACAAGGTCTCCTTAGATGATGCAACAAATGGCTGCTGACAAGGATCCTTCAATCAGGTTGGATCGACTACCTCCTCTGACTAAGTAGACTAGGGACCACGATAGCCCGGGATGACGAAACCATGAGATCTTGATCAGGAATGTCATCATTCCCCCAACCATCCACTTAAAATTAAAGGATGTTGAATTTTAGAAATCCAAAACTCCACATACTGCTACTATATGCTATGCATTCAGCGATCTAATGACTAACCTTAATTGAAAGTTCTCTCTCAGCATTGGGCGTGTTTTGACCTCATTTTAGAATGAGTTCTCAACACCTCCATCTTAGGCTTAGGATTCCTCTTAGACTTTAAGTGTTCCTTAGTCTTAAGATATATCTAGTGATTAGGTGGACACTCCAACCTAGCCCTAGAAGACTTAGAAGAGTTAGCCATAGGAATAGGTCATGTCTTAGGGGTGTTAGGAAAATTTCCTACCCTTAGCTTAAACCTTTACTCACTTTTCTTCTTTCAAGTCAAACTCCAAATCAATTCTATTTGATTTTTTCAAACTCTAAATCAATTCCATGATTGAAACCCATGATCAAAATTCATCAAAATTCCTAAGTCCTTAACCCTTTCTTAAGGACTTAGCCAAAATCATGATTCAAACCTATTCAAAATTTTGAGATTTTCTCATAATCCATTTATATTATTATGTATATTCACATATATAAAAGAAATATAAATTCAAATCCATCAAATAAAATTCAAAATTCCAAAATAATTCATGAAAATTTTCCTAAATTCCTTTAATTTCCCATTAAAGGACTTAGCCAAAATTAACTCCAAATTTTGATCAAACCTATTCAAATCCATGGGATTTTTTCAAAATCAATTTATATCCTCATTTATTTTCTCATATATAAATGAAATATAAATATAACTCAATTCAATCAAACCCAAAAATTAAATCCCAAATTAAAAATGCTTATAAATCCCTTAAATCCTTTAATTTTACAATAAAGGATTTACCCTAAACTTAGATCAAACTCTTTCAAACTCATAAAATTTTCTCAAAATATATTTGTATCCTCATTTATGTTCTCATATATAAATGAAATATAAATATACATCCATCAAATCCAACTCAAAAATTAAATTTCTAATTAAAAATTCAATTAGATCCTTTAAATTCCCTTTAATGGATTTAACTTCAAATCACGATTAGACTCTTTCAAATTCTTGAAATTTTCTCATGTTCAATTTATATTCTCATTTATATTCACATATATAAATGAAATATAAATTCAAATAACCAAAACCCACTCCAAAACTCAAACTCAAATCAAATCAAAATCAAAGCTAAGCCTTTCAAGTCAAAATCTTGGACTTAGCCAAAATCAATTCAAATCAAGCCAAACTCTTGATTTTTCTCTCATGGTTCAATCAATCCTACAATCATGAGCTCATATATAAATCCAAACCTCAATCCTTCAATCAAAACCTAAACCAAAAAATCAAACCCAAAACTCCTTTATATTCTCCCTTTGAATATGAGATTTTCAAATGGATCAAAATCTATTTGGCTTCAAACCACTTGTAAATGAATTTATATTTCAATCATAAGTACATATATAAGATCAATCAACTTCAAATCAATCTTTGACCAAGCCATTTGACTCACTTAGGCTCACTTGACCCAAAGTGACCTAAAGTACCCTTATGAGCCAACTTTTGATCCTAACCAAATTGGATTGAATCAAACTCATATATCCCTCCTATCATGATCAACAATCATCATAGGATGATCAATCAATCAAATTGGGTCAAACCAAGTCAAGCCTAAGGGTTGACGAAGTCAACACTTAACAAAAATTGAAACCTAACATAGTCAAAATCCACCATAGGCCAAATTGATTGAAACCATTGATCCAAGTTCACTCATGACCTATCTTTGAACTTGACCAAGTCAACCTTTGAACCTAACCTAGCCTATTTGGCCCACTTGACCCAAGTTGACCCATTTTGACCTAAAGGGTCAAAATGTGTCAAAACTTGGTCTAAGCCAAATTGATTGAAACCAATGAGTCAAGTTCATCCCAAATCACTTGTGGAACTTGACCAAAGCCTCAATTTGACAAGTAGACCCAACCTAGCCCAATTGACCTTAGACCTAACATGACCTAAAGGGGTCATGTCGAGCCAAAATTGAACCTAACTCAAATTGATTGGAAACAAAGACACCAATCCACTCCATATGACCAACCAAACTTAAACCTACCTTTGACCTAACCTAAATAGGTCAAATGGGTCAAGTAGGTCAACTTGACCCATTTGACCAAAATGAGTCATATGAGCCAAAACCTAATCTATACCAAATTGAACCAAACCAAAGGCACCAAAACATTTAAAATGGTCATATGAACTTGACCCAACCCTTAGTTTGACTCAATTTTACCTATTGGTCAACTTGACTCAAGTTGACCCATTTTGACCTAAATGAGTCAAAAATGAGCCAAACCCTATCAAATGGATTCCAAATCCATTGAAATTTGGCCCAACCTATTTTCTTAACATGCCAAACATACCCAAATTGAAAAAATAGCAAAATGATTACTATACCCTGAGTCCATAGAACAAATTTTGGCCTAGCCCATGGGTATTATGGTCATGCACTTATCACAAACACTTGAGGCTCTCCTAAAATATCAAGGGGACCTAGTGATGAGTGGTGCACCCAACTCAATGGGTCTGGGTCAACCCATTTGGCCCATGGACCAAACCCGACCCATAGGCATGAAATTGAATTTTTCAAACTCCCCCCAAACCTCAATTGAATGCACATGGGAGCTAGGCTTCCACTCCTCTAGCCAAACCGACCATGTGCACATCTCTAACCACCCAAACAACCCACTCTATGGTGACAATTGGATCAAAATGGCAAGCATAGGCTCGACCATCTGATTGCCATAGGGGAAGATATACTCCCCCCTAATTAACTAAAATCATAACTCACTCACAGTCAATTGAGGTCTAAGAAGCTTTGGAAAATATCACAGAGCTTTCCCAAGGCCTCTAAGAGAGATTTGGAATTCATCTTTCTCAATTTTGAAATAATGAAAATAGGGGAGCTCATCTTGATTCTGAATTTCCTCCACACTTTATCCTACTATAATTCCTTCTACACTCATCATCTTAAGACTCAGTCGAGCTTGCCTAAGCATCTAATTGAGTTCTAAAGCCATGGGTAAGGTCAATTCAATCAAAGCTACAAGGGGAGCTAAGGGGAGTTGGTCCACCCACTCATCTACTCAACCTCAAGAGCTAGGAACCTCAACAGGGCTTCATCTCCACTATACAAAGCTACCTTATCGATCCCGAGCATCGGTGATCACCTCCGATGAGGTTAGTGAATTTTCGACCACTTAGGCAAAGTTGTGTTGGCCTTTTGTGAAGTGGATTTTCATTTCATAGGATCTTAGCTATTGGATTGGTCGCTCTGATCCTTTAGATGGTGTGTGTTGAATCTTGTTTGAATCCATGAGGGATCAGGCTCGGAACTTCCCTTAGATAATTAACGACTCAAATTCCTCCTCAGGGAAGAACTCAGCCAATCTCAGTCGTCCATCCACGTGTGTTTAGATGAACGAATGAGATTATTTCCCACATTTTAGAATTCATTTTCCCTTTTAGAACCACAGGTTTATCCTCTGTCGTCCGATCTTTGATCGGATGGCTAAGGGTAAAGACGTGTGCGCCGTCGCCGCCTCTCTCAATTCAATGGGTTAAGTAATGGCTCACGGTGTGACGCATGTAAAGCGCATTGACCACCGCCACCACGCGTCACGCCGTGGGTGGGGGAATAAATGTGGATTAGTTTTTTAACTAATTAATTCCTAATTAATCCCTATAGCTTCGAAAAATCATAACTCTTCATAAAAAATTCAAAAAAAATAAAAGAAAAATGCCTTGGATAGATAATTCTATCTAGAATTTTTGAAAAATATTTTCAATAATTTTGATTTCTCTTTTTCTCTGAATTTGGGTTTATTTGGGAATGGTAATTAGCAAATTATTTTCTAATTAAGCCACCAATTAATCTCAAATTTCTAGGGATCATTTTAGGGGATGACCTATGCCTCCCCTAATTTTCTTGAGATTTATTGAGGCCTTGATTAGGGAGGTAATTAGGGGTGAGTGGGTAGTTGGATCCAATGAGTTGGGGTTTTAGAGAATACTTTTGGGGAATTTCCCCTAAGCTATTCCTTAAACCCCCTCTTCCTTTCCTTAATCCCTTCTTAATTAAGGGTTGATTCATTAATCACCCTTTTAAATAATTTACAAAAATTCTAAAAATCTTCAGAACTTAATTAATCTACATTGGGTAAATACTTAGGTGTTCAATAGCCTAAGTCTAATTAAGAAAATTAAACCCCCTTTCATAAGTATGAAGGGGTGTTTTAAAAGTACTTAAGCTAAACCCCTTAGCTTAATTAACTTTTAATTATAAGCCAAATTGCATTAGGCCTTTTCATTACTAGGTGCATTGCAAATTTACATACCTTGTTAGTTTTATGTCATCTCATTGGCACATAATTACCTAAGTTAATTTTTCTAAGGTGGTGTAGGTAAGGGTTAATTAAGCCACTTAATGTATACCCTAACCTAATCAATGCTTAAAATGGATTTAATTATCTGAAAATTAAACAAAAATATAAAACACATGTGAAAATTGGTTACGAACAGTAGGTAATCTTACCCTTTTAAAATTAAATCAAACTTTAATTAAACAAAAATCATTTTGAAATTCACTATGATTTATTCTAAGTTTTCTTATTCTTTAAGAATGTCTTTAGGAATTAAGTAAAGTGAGTTTGTTCATGTGATTACATTACCTCAGATCTTTCCCAACATGTTAAATTGTATGCCATATGACTTATGCATCCATGATTTCATGTTTTCAAAGTTTTAAAATGAAATTATTTACTAATGTCAAATGTGCATGTGTTGGCTAAAGTAAGATATGAGTGGCTATTATCACTACTAAATCTAAAGCATTTTCAAAATCTATAAATAAGATAATAAATTTGAAAGTGTGTTATTCTTATAATTTTATTATAAGCTTGCATGTGGTAGATTATAAAGCATGTTTAGTGTATCCTTTCTCTTCTTACTTATGTTAGCATAGCTTTGAATATGGGTTAGTAAGATGTAAGGTCCATTTGAAAAGAACCCAAGACTTACTTAATTCTAAACCCTATTCATGCCTATGCTTTCACTTAAGAAGGATTGCTTATACTTGCATGAATAAATTGCATAAACAAAAATGAAATCATTAAGCAAACTTTTGCATATTTCTTTTCCACTTTATTTATTTTATATGCATGTTAGTACTTAAGGGAAGTGGTATATTAGTCTGGACAACCCCAAGGTTGTGAGGGTTTAAATAGTCCTAAGTAGGTCTTGTACCTTACACATCTGGTTAACAATGGTGTTGTATTCACTTATGTCTTTCTTACTTTCATGCATGTATGTGAAGTTTTGGAAAAAGAAAACTTTTTCTACTTAAGAAAATTCATACATGTTTAACTTTCAAATTTTCTTAAAAGGATTACTTAGCATGCATCATAAAGTGTGTTAACTATTCTCATTTGCATGGATAGATATGCTTAGGGTCCATCCATGTGCATGTTATATATGTTGGGAAAGATTGAAATAATGTATGTTATGTGGATTTTGATTCATTTTTCTTAATCTTAAAATGCCTTTCTTTTCGGATAAATTTTTTAGAGTTAATTTAAACTTAGGATTAATTAAAAGATGTAATTAAAACATTCACCTAAATGAAATTAAAATGTGAACTTACCTTAGAAATTACTTAAGGATTAGGGAAGGAAAGAGAAGTTCTATTCTCTTTCCCTCTCTTTATAACTTAGTAATGAATTGTAGATTTCACTTAAACTAAATTAAAACATGAAATAAAAATAACCCAAAGTCACTAAACAACTTAAATGAAACCCTCCTCTAAGTTGAACATGTCTTTCACACTTAAAAAATTCAAACCTAAAGTCCTAAGCTAAGCATGCCACACAAACTTTCAATGCACCCACATTAGCCCAAGTCACCACTTCCAGCTTTAGGATAGGTCAGTGCATAGCTTGATGTTATGTTTTATTTTGTGATGAATATTTTAGACTGGATGTTAGGATGTATGCTCATAGAATGAATGGTAGGATGTGCTTAGTCTAACTATTCTTTCCTACAGGGGATTGTGCTAAAGGGGCGGTATCATAAATAAAAATATAAATGCTTCTTGCTTGTAGGTGCTTATACCACTTAGCATAATCCATAGGCCAGGTGGACTTGGTCACCCATGTGTGGGGTGATAAGTCCAATATATATGCTTGAGATTTGTGTGGTGTGATTTGACTAACCCTTGTTTTGCAGATATTAGTTAGATTTATGCATTTCCTTTTTTTATGTAAAAGTTTATATAATTAGGATTTTTGGAATTATTTGTTATGGGGGATTAGGATGAACATTGGTCATAAGATCTCATCTTATGCACCATGTGAAGCCTTGGAGCATCCACATTCAACCATCCAAAGGAAGGTCCAAAGAATATAAAGGAAGGAAAGAAAGAAAGAAAGAACGAAAGAAGAAAGAAGAAAGAAAGCTTGAAGACACCCCATCCCATAACAATGAATTCCTTTTGCTTAATTGTAATTTAATTCATTTGTAATCCGGGTTGTATAAGAGTAGAGTTCAACTACCCAATTTAATATTTTTTGAATTTGTGTGGCGGTGCCCGACTACAAACGACCATTTATTCTTTTTGCACTAGTTTTATAAATTGATTGATGTTTGTTTAACTTGTGCATTAAGTGGCATGTTTTTCCTAGTTTATTCCTTGCTTTATGTATGGCCTGGATGAGAATTAGGATCTATAGGGAAAAATAAATTTTTTACCCAACTTAAAAAATTCAAATTAAAACTAAATAACTCATAACCTCACTTAAAGCTTAGGATTAAATCAAGATAAAAGAATTAGAAATCCCTTAGTTGGATGAGTTCTTTCTTTGTAATATCATGCACAATAGCATCTTATTTCACTCTTGATTGAAGGGCTTCCATCTTTGCCAGAGAACCTGGCTTGACCTTTGAGGGTCGTGGTGGAAACTCATCTCCTAAAATTCTAGCTGATTTTGGCCAACAATCTACTTTCTCATGCATTAGTAATAAAAAGTCCTATTAGCCTGAGTCAAAATTGATTATCCAAAAATGAAATAAAATAAAATTTGAAATTCATTAGATTTAGGTCATTTGAAGCATACCCTTTACATGATCTAGTCTCTTTAGGGAGTGAGTTTAAGGACTTAGGCTCTTTCTAAATAAAAATAGCCTAGCTATCTTGCATAAGCATAAAGACTTACCTACATGTATTTAAAATCATAGGAGGAGTTAGTTGGCAGTCACCCCCAGGTGGTTGTAAGTCCAAGTTTTTGGGTGGTTGTCCTCTCCAATGGAGGTCAGCCCTCGTCGAAGCTCCTTAGATTTAAGTTCTGAGGTTGCTTTTTCCTTTGTGGGCTATAAGCATAATTCCTCTCTTCTTAGGAATTTCCTTAATCTTGTGTTAAGGAATCTTAAGTCCTAAATTTCTAATAAAAAATACAACTCAAATAAACTAAATCAAATTCTAAAATGTAAAGCCCAATTTTAGAATAGTTTACGATGCTCGCTAGGTTTCCTAGTATCATGAACATCTCATACTTATTCCCATTTTGGCTTTGATAATAACTCCCTCTTTTGATCAATCTCATTTGATCTTCGAAAAAATAAACCAATCGATTGATAGTCCTTCCTACTGAAATCTTCAGAGACAATGATCATTTACCTTAATCGAGAGTTTTCCTAAAGGATCCCGTCCTTTAGGATGTAATTAACTATGGAGAATTGCCCCTGTACGGAACTTAACTAACCGAATTTAAAATAAACCCTGTTTTACTTTTACATGCAAAGTAGGGGAAGAATCTCCGATACATATACAGACCCATCGTCCTTAGGATTCTTTATTGAGGTGATTGGTCCATTAAAGGGTAGTGACTTCTGTCTCTCGAGATAGTACACTATACCTTGATGACGTATCTGATCGCCTGAATAAGTATATCTACAGATCTACATGACATCTTATTAAGTTGAATTTCTGTAAGATCTCTTCTTTCTTTTCTCTATAGATTTGAAAGGCGACTCCTTATAAGAGATTTATTAACTCATAGAGCGGTAATTAATTATACGTGCTTTCGCCTATAGGAAACTTAGAACTAGATATAAAGTCCTCACAAGATGAGGGAAAAATCTCTGGGTAATGTCTTATCTACTATTTTATTTGCCTTCTAAAAATTTGACTGATAGAATTCAAACACTCTTAATTAAGAGGTCGATGGTTAATTTTTGAAGCCCACGGTGTGGTTTGGTCAATAGGCTTTATATATGAAGCGGTTATGACCAGAGTACTCTGACTGCGTGGCTTACCACTAAATAACATCATTATATTACAGTCACGACTATTACCCATATGTTCTCCAATGGCTCTATGTTTTGAGTTGTGAACCATATGATAACTTGATAGGGAAAAAAGTCCTCTGTTAGCTAAAATGGACTCAAATTTATCTCCTTAGGCAAGCACCACCCTAGGTTTACAAGGCCTTCTTGTATGACGCAACCCATGACTATTCACAAGGATCCTTCGGTCAGGTTTAGAAACTACCTCATCGGACTAAGTAAACTAGGGACCACGATAACCCGAGATGACGGAACTATGGGATCTTGATCAGGCACGTCATCATTCTTCCAACCATCTACTTTAAGTTAAATGATGATGAATTTTATAAATCTAAATTCCAAAACTCTGCATGCTGCTATTATACGCTATGCAATTAGGAACCTAACAACTAGCCTTAATCAAAAGTTTTCTCTCAGCATTGAGACGGTAAATTAACTATAGGCATGCGCCTATAGGAAACTTGGAATCATATCTAAAGTCCTCACAAAATGAGAGCAAAATATTTGGGTAGTGTCTTATCTACTATTCCATCTGCCTTTTAAAAATTTGACCAACATCATTCCAAGCTCCCTTCAACGAGAGGTAGGTGCCAAATTTTTGGAGACCACAGACTAATATGGCTTCATCTTAAGTGCCACTTCTTTGTATTATCAATATCATCTTGAACCACATATGTTGTGGTTCCCATCAGGATGTCACCAATTAGTGCATATAAGTCATTTTTTACTAGTCCTTTTATGACTACCATAGCACCTTTAGTTACCTTTATAACACCATTATTTATCTTTACAACACAACCATTTGAATCAAGCATACCAACTAAAATCAAAATTTGCATTAAACCAGGAACATACCTAACATCTTTGAGAGTTCGACAATGTTCGTCAAACATTCTAATGTTAATCAAACCTATTTCCATGATTTTACATGCCTTGCTATCTCCAAGTAAAATGATCTTATGTTGCATTTTTTGAAGTCATGAAACCATTCTTTATTTGGGCTCATATGGAAGGAACATCCTAAATCAAGAATCCATTCATTTTTGGTTGTGTTACTGGATACAACAAATACATCAAATGATTCATAACCATCTAAATCAACAACTATAGCAGCTTTACCATCATCCCCATTCTTTTCATTTTGCCATTTCTTTCTTTTTGGACAATTTCATTTAACATGTTCCTCCTTATGGAAATGAAAACATTTTCTTGATGTTTTTGATTTTAATCGAGACTTTCCATGGAAGTTTCTACTTTCTTCGCTCAGTTCTACCCCTGGCAATTAGTCCTTCTCCATTCTTCTCCTCCTTTTGTCTCTATTTTCTTTTGGATTTCTTTTGAGATGAGATCTAATTTTACTTTAGTCATTGTAAGAGTTTGTTTCCCATACAGCATGTTGTCTACTATGTGTGTATATATCTTTGGCAAAGAACTAAGAAGAATTATGGCCTGATCTTCTTCTTCTATTCTTACATCCACATTCTTGAGATCAATGATTATTTTATTAAAGTCATCCAAATGCTTTCTCAAATTAGCATCTTCCATATGAAGGGTTATACAATTATTTCTTCAAAAATAATCGATTTGCAAAAGATTTATTTAAGAAGACTGATTCAATTTTTTCCCATACCTCAATGACTGATTCTTCTTTTGCTACCTCCCTCAAAACTTCATCTCCTAATCACAGGAGGATGGCACTATGAGCTTTTATTTGAATCTATTGCCTTTACTCTATCAGTTATAGCATCTAGCCCTTCTCTTGAGATTGCATCAGATAGCCCTTGATGAACAAGAAGTGCCTTCATTTTAACTCTCGAAAGATTGAAATCCTTTTCTTCTTTAAACTTCTCAATTTCAAACTTCGGCATTGCCATGATTACTTTCTTCCACCAAGCTCTGATACCACTCGATATACAACAAATGCATAGAAGAGAAAAAATAGAAGACAAAAACATTAAACTTGGAGAAGAATTATACAGGAGAAAATATTACGTCCGAAGTCCTCACATAGCTTTACGTGCGGACTCCAATCCATGGCCGACGCGTGTCTAGTATTTTTTCCCCATTTTAGCGCTTAACAAAGCAGTAATTAGACAGACGATGCTGTAAAGGGATGGCATATTCACAATGCCGTTTATGCTTCCCCTGGCCTGACCCGGCCCGTCTTGTTCAAACAGCAGGAGAAAAAGCATCGTTAGAATGCGTGGGAGGAATTTAAAAAATATATATAGATAGATTTAAGGTTTAAGGTGTATTTTTTTCAGGCAAATCGAGCTCAGAAGAGAAATAGAAAATCTCATTTTCTTTTTATAAAAGAACCATGAAGCATAACATAGCGACCAATTTAGGCGAGGATGTATTAAATAAAATTCATCATTAATATTTCTATTTTTTTACGATTTTTTTAGTGATATTCTGTGAAGAGAATATGTTCATTACATTCTATTAGAAGTAATTTGGATCTTTGATTGAATTTTTACTTTTTAGTGTTATTTTGCATATATACTCTCTGTACCTCTCTTGAGGGTATAGAGCATTTAGGGACTTTTTTTCCAGTTTATTTTGCCTATTTCTTGAGATTATGTTTAGGGCATTCCAATGAAAGCAATTTAATGGCTGCTTGGATGATTTCTAGGTATTTTTTTGCATCTGTACTCTCTGTACCTCTCTAGAGGGTATAGAGTATTTAGGAACTTCTTTTTTCAGTTTATTTTGCCTACTTCTTTAGATTATGTTCATTACATTTCCAATGGAAGCAATTTGATCGCTGTTTGGATGATTTCTAAGTGATTTTTTGCATCTATACTCTCTGTACCTCTCTGGAGGGTACAGAGAATTTAGGGACTTCTTTTTCCAGTTTATTTTGCCTACTTCTTTAGATCATGTTCATTACATTCCAATGGAAGTAATTTGGAGGCTGTTAGGATGGTCTTTGGGGGTTTTTTTTGGCATCTGTACTCTTTGTATCTCTTTTAAGGGTACAGATCATTTAGGGACTTCTTTTTTCCAGTTTATTTTCTTGTTTATTGAGATTATGTTAAGGGCATTCCAATGGAAGCAATTTGAAAGTTGTAGGATGGTCTTTGGGGGTTTTTTTGGCATCTGTACTCTCTGTACCTCTCTTGAGGGTACAGATATTTAGGGACTTCTTTTTTCAAGTTAATTTTTCCTGCTTCTTTAGATTATATTTAGGGCATTCCAATGGAAGTAATTTGGAGGCTGTTAGGATGGTCTTTGTTTTTGGTTGTACTCAGTACCTCTCTTGAGAATGATCCATATTCTTTTCTAATTTATTTTGCCTGCTTCTTGAGAAGAGCATTTAGGGCTTTTTTTCCCAGTTTATTTTGCCTGGTTCTTGAGATTATATTCATTACATTCCAATGAAAGCAATTTGATAGCTGCTTGGATGATTTCTGGGTAGTTTTTTGCATCTATGCTCTCTGTACCTCTCTGGGGGTTTTTTTGGCATCTGTACTCTATGTAGCTCTCTTGAGGGTACAGATCATTTAGGGCCTACTTTTTTTAGTTTATCTTGCCTTCTTCTTGAGATTATATTTAGGGCATTCCAATGGAAGTAATCTGGAGGCTATTTGGATGATTTCTGGTGGGTCTTTTGCATCTGTACTCTCTTTACCTCTCTTGAGTGATCATTTAGTGACTTTTCAGTTTATTTTGCACGGTTCTTAAGATTATGTTTATTACATTCCAATGGAAGCATTTGGAGGCGTTTGGATGGTTTCGGGAGTTTTTGCATCCCACTGTACCTCTGAGAGTACAGATCATTTATGACCTTTTCACGCTTTGGCTGGTTCTGAGTTTATGTTTAGGGCATTCCAATGGAAGCAATTTGAAGGCTGTTTGATAGTTTTTGGGGGGTATTTTGCATCTGTACTCTCTACACCTCTCTTGAGGGTATAGATCATTTATGGCCTTTTTTCCAGTTTATTTTGGCCTTCTTGGAGTAAATATGTTTATTACATTACATCATAAGCAGTTTGGAGGGTGACTGGTTTTTTTTATAAGTTTTTCTACATCTATACTCTTTGTACCTCTCTTGAGGGTACATAACATTTAGGGCCTTTTTTTTCAATTTATTTTACCTGTTTATTGAGATTATATTTAGGGCATTCCAATGGAAGCAATTTGAAAGTTGTAGGATGGTCTTTGAGGGTTTTTTGGCATTGTACTCTCTATACCTCTCTTGAGAGTACAGATCATTTAGGGACTTCTTTTTCTAAGTTAATTTTGTCTGCTTCTTTAGATTATGTTTAGAGCATTCCAATGGAAGTAATTTGGAGGCTGTTAGGATGGTCTTTGGGGTTTTAGATCTGCTCCTGTACCTCTCTTGAGGGTAGATGTTATGGTCTTTTCAGTTTATTTTGCCCGCTTCTTGAGAAGAGCATTTAGGCTTTTCCCAATTTATTTTGATTGAGATTATGTTCATTACATTCCAATGGAAGCAATTTGATAGCTGCTTGGATGATTTCTAGATAGTTTTTTGCATCGATTCTCACTCCTCGAGGGTACTGAGCATTTAGAGACTTTTTCCAGTTTATTTTGCTTATTTCTTTGAGATTATGTTACATTCAAATGTAAGCAATTTGGAGGTCGTTTGGATGATTTTTTTTTGGCATCTGTACTCAGTAGCTCTCTGAGGGTACGTGACATTTTAGAACCTACTTTTTTTAGTTTATCTTACCTTCTTCTTGAGATTATATTTAGGGCATTCCAATGAAAGCAATCTGGAGGCTGTTTGGATGGTTTCTGGTGGGTATTTTGCATCTGTACTCTCTGTACCTCTCTTGAGGGTACAGATCATTTAGTGCTGACTTTTTCCAATTTATTTTGCCTAGTTCTTGAGATTATATTTATTACATTCCAATGGAAGCATTTGGAGGCTATTTGGATGGTTTCTATGGGATTTTTTGCATCTGTACTCTCTGTACCTCTCTTGAGAGTACAGATCATTTATGACCTTTTTTCACAATTTCTTTGGCCTGGTTCCTGAGTTTATGTTTAGGGCATTCCAATGGAAGCAATTTGAAGGTCGCTTTGGATAGTCGGGGATATTTTGCATCTACTCTACACCTCTCTGAGGGTATAGATCATTTATGGCCTTTTTGGCCTTCTTGGAGTAAATATGTTCATTACATTACATCATAAGCAGTTTGGAGGGTGACTAGTTTTTTTATAGGTTTTTCTGCATCTGTACTCTTTGTACCTCTCTTGAGGGTACATAACATTTAGGGCCTTTTTTTTCAATTTATTTTGCCTATTTATTGAGATTATGTTTAGGGCATTCCAATGGAAGCAATTTGAAAGCTGCTTGGATGATTTCTGGGGGGTTTTTGGCATCTGTACTCTCTGTACCTCTCTTGAGGGTACAGATCTTTTATGACCTTTTTTTCAGTTTATTTTGCCTATTTCTTGAGATTATGTTCATTACATTCCAATGGAAGCAATTTGATGGCTGCTTGGATGATTTCTGGGTGGTATTTTACATCTGTATTCTGTCACATATTTTTGGAGCTATTTGGCCAGATGAATGCGGTCAATGAGCAGTGCGATGATGAAGTCGTGATGTCTAATGACCCAAATTTGGGAAAACTCCTTGGCACCACTGTTCAGAATGAAACGAGGCATATGTACTCAGATCGTGACTATGCACATCAAATTGGCTTCAGTGTTTGGAAGGACCATACTAGTTATTGGCCAAACTCAAGAAATTGAAATCAAAAGATTTTATGTGCAAAAGCTGAAGAAGTCTGCCTAAATGGCTTAACAAAATTCGAAAGTTGATACAAGAATGGTTTGGTCATGATTAGATTCTCTATTGATTTGGAGGGGAATTGGATGATTTAAAAATATACAGAAAGTCAAAATTATTCTTTGGCAGAGCCTGCTGACCTACATCTTCTCAAATTACACAGATGCATTAGTGGTTAGAAGGCGTCCGTGTTGAAGATAATGATAGAGGCTGAAATTAGAGCAACTGATGCATTCAGCTATCTAATTGAGGAAGTTGGCGGCATAGAGAATATTGGGTTCACAAAAAGAGATGCTTTAAATTTTATTCAGAAAGAGAAAAGATCAATGATTATGAATGATGACAGTAATGCATTAATACAGTTGTTTAAGGAAAGGCAAGCAGCAGATGGGATGTTTGCATGGGATGTACAAGTTGATGAGTCGGATTGCTTAGTAAGTTTTTTTTTTTGGAGCAATGGCATGTCTAGGATAGAATATGATTATTTTGGGGATGTGATAATTTTTGATACAAGCTATCGACTCAATAAATATAATCTTGTTTATGCCCCTATTATTGGAGTGAATCATCACTGGCAAAATATATTATTTGGAGTAGTCTTTTTATCAGAAGAGATAATTGAGTCATTCTCATGGCTATTCTAAACATTTCTTCAGTTGATGAGTGACAGACATCCTATAATAATATTCACTGATCAAGATCAGGCTATGGCGAGAGCTATCAAAATTATATTTTCGCATACTCTTCATAGGTTGTGCCAATGACATATTTCAAAGAAAGCTCCTTCCAAGGTTCATTGCTTTAATAGTAATAAGAGAGTACAAGGGTTATTTTATACATGCATTAGTAAGTGTGACTCAGAGGAAGAGTTTGAAGAAGCTTGGTCTGCCATACTAGAAGAAGGCAATTTGCATGATCATGCTTGGCTGTCTGAACTTTATAAGATTAGATCCAAGTGGTCCACTGCATTCAGCAAGGATTCATTCTGCATGGGCATCTTGTCAATGCAACGTAGTGAATGCATGAATAATGTATGTCATGGAATATCTAAACCAACAAGTTCGCTCACAGATTATTTTTTAGGGTTGGAAAAGGTTATGGAGATATGGCACTGGAATGAACATGATGAAGACTTCAAGTGTAGCCAGTCATCGATTGTTCCTGTTGTTAAGACCAGTCAAATTCTAAAACAAGCTGCTATGTTTTATACAAGAAAGGTTTATACTATGTTTGAGGAGAAATTTTTGCATGGAGTTGGAGGCCTATCAGTAACTAAGTAAGATGACAGCACCATGGAGTACTTGGTGAGAAACTTAAAGAATAAAAATGCATCCAAAATATGGACTGTGCATTTCAATGGGACTATCCTAGATGTAACTTGTACTTGCAAAAAATTTGAAATGATGGGATTACTTTGTGCCCACTGTATCAGAGTTCTTAGTAAGGAAGATGTTGTGCGCATTCTGGACAAGTATCTTCTCATGCGATGGTCTATCAGAGCAAAGAGGGATATTTACATTGATAGTGCATACAGAAAATTAAGAGATGTGGAAAGCACAAATGGAAATGCTACTGGCATTATTTTCTGGAACCACATAAGTCGATATGCATATCAAATAAGTGTCAGGGCACAGGGCAATAAGAGAACTGAGGAATATATGCTTGGACCTTTAAAAAAATTATATGATGATGTCGACTCTATAATAAGTGGGAATTCTCCTCCAACTGATAGAGCAGTTAAGAAGAAGAAGTCAACCACAATAGATAAGAGAAAAGACATCTTAAAGGATCCAGTTAAGCAACGTCCAAAGGGTGTTTCCAACTCAAGGCTTAAGGGATATTGGGAGAGATCCAAGAAGCCAAGAGTAATTTTCTATTTGCATATTAGTTTTTAGTATTTTAAATATTACTGTTAATCTTCAAACCATTCTACTTTTGTTGTTACAGAAATCAAAGTATAGTCTGATAGTGTTGCAGAACATGTTTCATCATAAGTTGCATCACCTTTCTCTGTTATGCCAGAGTGTTTTTCAGAGGTACGCATAGAATCTCACACATCGATGCTGTAAGAAATCATCAACTAATACGATATTCTACATGTAGGAATTTAACTCAAGCTCCATAATCAATCAGTCGGCTGAAGGGTACACTAATCTGATGATGGATATTATTTCAGGAAAACATTTTAATGCATGACATCATCTAGTTTTGTGTTCTTCGACTGTACAATCTTTTCTGTAATGCTTTAGAGTCCCTAAGATTACTCTCTTTAACTTAACAGGCACACCAAGATGTTTAGACTGTATTTAGCTAGGGGATTTTCTCACTAGGTTGTTTGTAGCTCTTTAAGTAGTAGTTATTGAGTTAATCCCCTGCTAAGGACCTTGTAATCATTCAACTGTAGCAATAAATATGTGCAGTACATTACCAATGGAAGCAGTTTGGAGAGTGACTGGTTATTTTTTATAGATTTTTCTGCATTTGTACTCTCTGTATCTCTCTTGAGGGTACAAAATATTTAGGGCCTTTTTTCCAGTTTAATTTACCTATTTATTGAGATTATATTTAGGGCATTCCAATGGAAGCAATTTGAAAGCTGCTTGGATGGTTTCTGGGGGGTGTTTTGCATCTGTACTCTCTGTACCTCTCATGAGAGTACAGATCATTTATGACTTTTTTTCTAGTTTATTTTGCCTGATTCTTGAGATTATGTTTAGAGCATTCCAATGGAAGCAATTTGAAGGCTGTTTGGATGGTTTCGGATGGGTGTTTTGCATCTATACCTATCCTAGGAGTACAAATCATTTATGGCCTTTTTTCAATTTATTTTGTCTGATTCTTGAGATAATGTTCATTACATTCTAGTTTATGTAATTTGAAAGCTGTTTGGATGGTTTCTGGGGAGTATTTTGTATTTATACTCTCTATACCTCTCCTGAGGGTACAGATCATATATGACTTTTTTTTCCAATTTATTTTGCTTGATTTTAGAGATAATATTCATTACATTCCAATGGAAGCAATTTGAAAGCAGCTTAGATGGTTTCTGGGAGTTATTTTACATATGTACTCTCTGTACCTCTCCTGAGGGTACAGATTATATATGGCCTTTTTTTCCAGTTTATTTTGCCTGATTCTAGAGATAATATTTATTACATTCCAATGGAAGCAATTTGAAAGCTGCTTGGATGGTTTCTAGGGGGTATTTAGTATCTGTACTCTCTGTATCTCTCCTGAGGGTACAAATCATTTATGGCCTTTTTCTTCAGTTTATTTTGCTTGATTCGTGAGATAATATTCATTACATTCCAATGAAAACAATTTGGAGGCTGTTTGGATGATTTCTGGGGTATTTTCTGTATATGTACTCTCTGTACCTCTCTTGAGGGTATAGAACATTTAGGGCCTTTTTTCTAGTTTATTTTGCCTGTTTATTGAGATTATGTTTAGGGCATTCCAATGGAAGCAATTTGAAAGCTATTTGGATGGTTTCTAGGGTGTTTTCTATCTACTCTGTAACTCTCTTGAGACATAATATATTAGACCTTTTCTAGTTTATTTTGTCTGTTTATTGAGATTATGTTTAGGGCATTCCAATGGAAGCAATTTGAAAGCTGCTTGGATAGTTTCTGGGGGGGTTTTTGGCATCTGTACTTTCTATACCTCTCTTGAGGGTATAGATCTTTTATGGCCTTTTTCCAATTTATTTTGCCTGCTTCTTGAGATTATGTTTATTACATTCCAATGTAAGCATATTTGGAGGCTATTTGGATGATTTCGAGATTTTTTTGGCATCGGACTCTACCTCTCTTGAGAATAAAATATTTAAAATTTTTTTATTTTATTTTGCACCATTAAGATTATGTTCATTACATTCCAATGGAAGCATTTTGATAAATGGATGATTTATGATTTTTTTGCTTACATTACTCTGAAATAAACATTTATAATCTTTCTTTATAATCATCATCATATATATTTATTGCAAATTTAATTTCTAATTCATTAATCAATTTTTTGACATCAAATCATTCGACATTCAAAATTTTCATATCTATTACATTATATTAATGTATTCTTCATTTTGGGAAAATTAATATTTTGAGATCAATGAGTTATTAATGAATCATTTGAACTAAATCCTATATCAAACTAAATCCTATAATTCTCATATTGGATTTTCTAGTCCCAAATAAAATATAGCATAGCATGACTTATTATATATTCATCTTCTTGGGCGCCATGGTGGTCATCCCGATTCGAGTTTATGGATTGCCCTGTATAGATAAACATCCAGTCAACATTGTTTTGTAGCAACCCACTCACCAGATTGGCCATTTTTTGGGATCGCTCGCAAAAGACTGGCCAGCATCTTCAACAAGTAATTTGATCTGAATAGCAAGAACATAATTTCAATAAGTTGGCCAAGAAAAAAAAATAGTTAAGAGGAACCAAATTTGAAAACTGTTCTTACAATCTTAGGAAGAATGCTCTTATGGGTTGATTTGGGTAATAAGTCATAAAAATACTAAGCTCCTTAATATATGCAAGAGTGTCGTGATGATTATCTATAGCGGCGGTAAGATTAACTCGACCCACACCGTCTGCGGTGACATCTTTGAATGAACATTTTACTTTTCATCTTTAGGCCGTACTTGGAATAACTCTACAAGAAAAGAAGAGAACGATTATAGATTCTAGCTTTTATCTAAACAAATAAGAATTGAATCATAATATCCAACATTCCTGTGGGGTAACATACTCAATGCAAGCATGAAATGTACAAATAGGAGACATACAACAAATAGGGGACATACAGCCCCGGATAGAGTGAATACTTCTCAACCAGTAAGAAGGTGAAGGCATCGACGTGTGCATCTAATAGATACTGATCTATCAGCAACTCATCGATCTGCCCTCATACAATAAAGATATTCTCAGCCATGAATACAGTATCACTCCTGCAAGTGAGGAATGTTTGAAAGCGAGCTTAATTAAACGAATTGGGTATTTTATATACGAAGATGGAGTTGACTGAAGAATGTATTACTTGTCCTCGAATTGAGAGCACGATGTGTCAATAAGCTGGAGCATTGGCTTAGGTAGGACATCTCTGGATGAGAAGTCTACAAATTGATATGCCTCTGCTGGCTGCAATGAAATTACTGATGATGAAAGTAACTGATGAAGAGTTAAATTCACTATGAATTAAAGATTGATCTACTGAGATGATTCATACCTCCGACTGATGCTCCTCCACCACAATGATAATAGTGTGTGGGTCATAAACCTTTATTGGCTCATCTTTGCTTAAAAAAATTTAGTGAAATCTATTTCTTTTATCTCAAATTTAAAAGAAAGTAACTTAATACCTCTCTTGTCGACTCATCTTGAATGAAGGCCACCACATCACTTATTCTTGCTCGTGACTTCCTATAAGTGTGTGAGAAGGGGGAACAAATTGCTTTCCTCTTCCTCATCCGCCAAGCCTTTACACCACGTTCAATCTTTGCGATTACAGGGCGCATCATCATGTAGTGGCGGCCTCCGAACTTCACCTACGGTGAACTCCACATGGGCTTCCCCGTTGGAAATATCCAACTCCACGGTGGAAGCTCACGTGGTAGTCCTCAAAACTTCCTCATGGTATCCTCCTCAGGGGCTTTCCAAGTGGTGGCCTTGGGGGTACCCTCCAAGCTCTGTGGTAGCCTCCTCAAAGTTTCTCTATGGTGAACCCCCATAGGAACCTCCCCTGCTTGGGGTGGTAGGACCACTGCGTGGCAAGAACTTCCTTGATAGCGGAACCATAAATCAAGCCCATCCATCCATCCTCATTGTGCATGAAGATGATATTATATCTTTCAAGTCCACGAAACACAGTATCCTCTCCACATAAAGCCTGTGGGGTAGTAAGAGAGGCGGGCTAGATACACTGGGCGGAGAGAATATTGAGGAGAGACATATGGAGAGAGTCGTGGCTGAACTCATTAGACTTAAAATGGGATCTATTGGGCTCGACATGTGTGGGTGTTGGCGGGGACATTCAAGGAGCCAGTCTCCTCTTCTAATATGTCCTCGAATGAAAGGCAGACCTGTGTTAAACTGATAAGAAAATGTGAAAACATACAACATAAATAAAGATATTCTTATATGAACTAAGTGATATTATTATATGTCACCTGGTGTCCTCCCAAACCAGTGAAAGCATTATTTAGAAACTCTATTTTTGCCTAACGTAGCATACGTGGCTTTGCATATGGAAATGACAGGCTTATGATGGTTATGTGCTCAGCCGCCCATATCTACAATGAATATTTAAAATAGTTAACTTCAACGCATTAAATTACACATTCACGGAGATATAGAACATACCATCGAGAAAAGTGACTACTCATGTAACCGTGCATACGGGTCTAAATCTTTGATGTAATAACATCAAATTGGGAAACTAAAAAGTCCCAAATGGCCTCTGCCTAGTTGTATTCAGCAAATATAACTATGTCATCAGCGTAAGAAATCAATTTCGATGCCACCCTATAGTTGTGATATACAAAAAATAGATTTGTGAGAAAATATATACAACCGATGTACTCTGCAACGAGCCATCCGAATGCTCAAGTTGATTCTTATAGTCCAATGAACTGAACTGCGACAGCGGAGATTTCTACCATAAGACCTTCTCTCCTCTGTTTACCATCCCTATCATCACTGCAACTTCATCGGGGGTGAAATCAATGCACTGCCCACCCAACAAGAAAGCTTGTTTTTCTATGTACCAGCAAGACAGGATCGATGTAATGGCAACTGAGTCTTGCTTAATTCCGTGGAGTCTAATGAATTGATGTAGATGAAGCCTCTTTAAAATTTCAGTGGCTTCATCAGTAAAGCATGCTGCAATATTATCGAACATAGTTCTTACAGTGGTAGGCCTGCATCTCGAAGTTATCCTTTTCCCAGAAATGGTAAACTTCAAAATGAAAATTCAGTAGGTAATGAGTACAGATGCAAATCACCCATCAAAACCAAGCGAATAGCTTTCAAATTATTCCTAATAGACTGTATAGATGCAAAAAAAACTCCCCAAAAACCATCCAAATAGCCTCCAAATTGCTTCCATTGGAATGCCTAAAATATAATCTCAATAATTAGGCCAAAAGAAACTAAAAAAAGTAGGTCATAAAAGATCTGCACCCTCAAGAGAGGTACAGAGAGTACAGATGCAAAATACCCCCCGAAAACCATCCCAGCAGCTTTCAAATTGCTTCCATTGGAATGCCCTAAATATAATCTCAATAAACAGGAAAAATAAATTGGAAAAAAGAAGTCCCTAAATGATCTGTACCCTTAAGAGAGGTACATAGAGTACAGATGCCAAAAAACCCCCAAAGACCATCCTAACAGCCTCCAAATTACTTTCATTGGAATGTAATGAACATAATCTAAAGAAGAAGGCAAAATAAACTAGAAAAGAAGTCCCTAAATGCTCTGTACCCTCCAGAGAGGTACAGAGAGTACAAATGAAAAAAACTACCCAGAAATTATCCAAACAGCCATCAAATTGCTTCCATTGGAATGTAATGAACATAATCTAAAGAAGTAGGCAAAATAAACTGGAAAAAGAAGTCCCTAAATGCTCTGTACCCTCTAGAGAGGTCTAAAGAGTACATATGCAAAAAAGTATCCAGAAATTATCCAAGCATCTATCAAATTACTTTCATTGGAATGCCCTAAACATAATCTCAAGAAATAGGTAAAATAAACTGGAAAAAAGGCCCTAAATATTCTGTACCCTCAAGAGATGTACAAAGAGTACAGATGTAGAAAACACCCTAGAAACCATCCAAACAGCCTCCAAATTGCTTCAATTGGAATGCCCTAAATATAATCTCAAGAAGAATGCAAGATAAACTGAAAAAAGTAGGCCCTAAATGATCTGTACTCTCGAGAGAGAGGTACAGAGAGTACATATGCAAAATATCCCCCAAAAATTATCTAAACAGCCTTCAAATTGCTTCCATTGGAATGCCCTAAATATAATCTCAAGAAGAAGGCAAGATAAACTGAAAAAAGTAAGCCCTAAATGATCTGTACCCTCGAGAGAGATACAGAGAGTACAGATGCAAAATACCCCCCAGAAACCATCTAAATAGCTTTCAATTTGCTTCCATTAGAATGCCCTAAATATAATCTCAATAAACAGGCAAAATAAACTGGAAAAAAATGTCATAAAAGATATGTACCCTCAAGATAGGTACAGAGAGTACAGATGAAAAATACCTCTCGAAAACCATCCAAGCAGCTTTCAAATTGCTTCCATTGGAATGCCATAAACATAATCTCAATAAACAGGCAAAATAAACTGGAATAAAAGGCCTTAAATGTTCTGTACCCTCAAGAGAGGTACAGAGAGTACAAATACATAAAATATCCTAGAAATCATCCAAACAGCCTCCAAATTACTTTCATTGGAATACCTTAAATATAATCTCAAGAAGAATGCAAGATAAACTGAAAAAAGTATGCCCTAAATGATATGTACTCTCGAGAGAGGTACAAAGAGTATAGATACAAAATACCCCCCAGAAACTATCCAAACAGCCTTCAAATTGCTTCCATTGGAATGCCCTAAATATAATCTCAAGAAGAAGGTAAGATAAACTAAAAAAGTAGGCCCTAAATGATCTGTACCCTTGAGAGAGTACAGAGAGTACAGATGCAAAATATCCCCCAGAAACCATCCAAACAGCCCCCAAAATGCTTCCATTTGAATATAATGAACATAAACTCAAGAACTAGGCCAAAGAAACTGTGAAAAAGGGTCATAAATGATCTATACTCTCAAGAGAGGTACAGAGAGTACAGATACAAAAAAAAAAACCCCAGAAACCATCCAAACAGCCTCCAAATACTTCCATTGGAATGTAATGAACATAATCTCAAGAATCAGGCTAAAGAAACTGGAAAAAAAAGCCCTAAATGCTATGTACCCTCGAGAGGTACAGAGTACGATACAAAATAACCTATAAAAATAACCAATCTTTCTTTGGGTGTGAGAAGAACGAGTAAACCCTAAATTCATTCAAGTTTGGGAATGCATGTGTAAATACCTCATATAGTCACCTACAATACCTCAATTTTGATTTTCTATATCAGTGAAGGCGAGCGTCGCGATTGAGGCGGAAAGCTAAGAAAAAATCCTTCGTCAAAAGCCCTAAAGCGTGATGAGGAATGTCGACGGATCATCTCGTTTTCTTCTCCCTGTTGAGCGAGACCGGGACGGGGCGGGGAGAAGAGTGGCGTCGTGAATGCCCCATCCCTTTACAGCGCTGTTCGTCCAGTTAATGCTCCGTTAAGTGCTAAAACGGGGAAAAAAATACTGGACACGTATCGGCCATGGATTGGAGTCCACACGTAAAGCTACGTGTGGACTCCAGACGTAATATTTTCTCATTATACAGAGCTAACTTCTTGATTACTTGGAAAAAAAATACCACAGAAGTTCTTTACATGCACCTCTATTTATAATACTAAGAAAGAACACATATACACCAAAGACTAAAGAATGTCAAATAACAGAAAACAATTATCTATAAATATTATCAAGTCATTAATAACAAAAGAAATACTTCTATATCATTACAATTTGGATCATATATATAACAATATATATTGCGAATTTCCAAATATATATTTTTGTAAATATGCTACCCGATTCCACATGGCGAGGGGCAGACAATAGCCATCACATCATATTTCTTTGCTTTAGGATTAAACAAGTATAATTTGATCATCGTTTTCTTTTTGTCAATCATCTATAACATTAAAGCTTATCATCTGCAGACATTTTGCTCAAATTTAATTCGTGTTAAGATTATAAATATATATATTTATCGTTCTTCAAAATACAAACGTTAATACCAACTTCCATGAACAAGTAAACTTCTAGCGCCTGTTTTTCCAATATATATATATATATATATATATATATATATATATATATATATATATATATATATATATATATATATATATAAATATATATAACAGCTTAAGTCGTACAGTCTTTCCAGCAGACCACAAATTCTATCTTTTACTCTCATTCTATGGGTTCCAAGGATTGCTCAAAACTTATAACTACGACCATACTTTGCTTAATCATCTTATTAACTTCTCAGAAAATAGGCGCAGGTATTTCTTCTTCTTCAACCTCCACCTATTTTTCTTCTGCTGCTGCTTATGACCTTTGGTTTTTGAGATTCTTCAGTTGGAACAGTGATCGAAGGTCAATTAGCTCTTTCCTAGAAGGTTTTTGCGTTTGAGAAAAGCGGCTGTACCACACCCATCCTCTGCAAACGGGCTCGTTCACAACGTTGGTACCGTTCCACCATGAGTAATTTGTCCCTCAGATCAATCTTTGGTCGCTTTTAGTTTCCTTTGTTCTGATGAAACTGTTGAAATAATAATAAAGTGTTTTTGTTTGGTTGGATGTAATATCGCTACTGGGCAAATGAAATATTGTTGGATACTTGGATCTATCATTCAGGCTTGATGAAATTATGCAAGTGAGATTGAAGAAAATGTTTTTTATTTTTTAAAATGGCTAATTCATTTTTAGTTATTTTTAAATAAATTAAAAGAAGATTTACATACATACCAATAAATTTTATGCATTTACATATCTACCATCTAAAATTAGATATTTATTTATCTAATAAATTTCTATGCTTTAAAAGGTACATTTTGTTTTTTTAAATGAGTGATGATGATATTTTTGATGTGATATTGAAGATTGGGGAGTTATATATATAAAAATTGAAGTTTAGATATTAGATATGTAAATATAAAAGAATTGTATGGCATGTAAGCAAATCCCTCTAAATTAAATTATTTTAAAATACTTTAAATAATTTTCAGTGGTTTTCTTCTCAGTTTTATTATTTTTAAAATAAAAATTAACAGGCTCCCAATGCAGTTTGCATAAGTTAATTTATATAATATTCAATAAAAATTAAAAAATAACACATATTTTAAATATCAAATATATTTTATTTTACTTTAAATTTCAAATAAAACAAAATAGAAACAAATAGAGATGGATTCTCGCTCTTCCCCCAGCAGCCAAAAATATGTTCATAACAGAGGCGAATTTAGTGTGGGGGCATTGGGGGCACGTGCCCCCACTGCCCATCTGCGATAATAGATACTGGCTGAACTTAAGAATTTATGTATTCAAAACCCTCATCTTTCCTCCCACGCTCCGCATGCTTCTGCTTATCTAAATCCCATAAATCCATCACGGTTCGAAATACTCCGCTGTTGTCGACGTTATGCAACTCGTCGACTCAATTACTCCACGAAGGTAATCCCAATCTTTCCTCCCCGCTCTGAGTCTCCAACCCTCCTCAGTTCTCGACTCCTCATGCTTATGCTTTTCTAAATCCTATAAATCCATATGCCAAAATTAGGTGTTCAAAACCCTAATTTTTCTACCCATTGCAAAGCCAACCACTACTGCTGGAATTGCAAAGGACTGAACTCCAAAGATAACTCGTCTTTTCTCTTGCCCTACTTCACGTGCTTCTGCTTTTCTAAATCCCGTAAATTTGTGTTGTAGCCTGTAGGATTTAGCAAACCCAGATTTAACCATGTGAAAGAGGCCTAAATAGATTACACAAAACCTTGGACTTGTTCAAATTCCGAGTTAAATCCTACATTAGCATATTACACAAAGCTATGGACTTGTCCAAAATCCGGCTTAAATCTCATAGCCAAACAGCTCTTGAAATTTATCTTAAATCTTATTAAATTTTTTATGTATTTAATCGTTAATTATATATTTTATATTTAGTGATCTTAGAGGAGCAGAATATTCATAAATAATTTTCATTGAAATGATATTTACAATCGATTAAGATATGTGAATATTTTTTATTTAAAAAAGGCGGAATGTGTGTCTTTTTTTTGAAAATTTATTGATTTGTTATTTTTTAATAAAGGTCAATGGAGTGTTTTTATTTTAAAATATTATTGATTTATTTTTTTATAAAGTCTGCCTTTATTTTAAGAATTTATTTATTTATTTTTTAAGAAAAAGTCCATGATGTGCTTTTATATAAAAGTAATTTATTTTTTATCTTATTATGTCCTCTCTGAAAAAATTTTTTAGATCTGCCCTGTAATCATAAGCTAACAATAATATATATTTTAGATAGATAATTCATGCGCGTGCTTCGGATCTGAGATTTGGTTTTTGTTATTCTTATTTTCATGATGCGTCTGAAGTTATTGACGCTTTTATAGTCAATTTCTCAAACAAGATCATGAAAAAAAAGATTTTTTTTTAAATTTAAATCAAGGTTCGTTTACTCAATTTAGAGAGAGAGAGAGAGAGAGAGATAGAGAGAGAGAGAGAGATCTTATATGATTAATAAAATCAAATTCTCAGCATAATTATTTTTTTCATTTTTTTAAAATCTAAAAAAGATAATTCAAAATAAGGATCAAATTAAAGACTTGAAATTAAGAAAATAAGCCTCAAATTCTATTAGTTTTTTCAATTTTTAAATTAGGCATATTTAACTTAGTAGAATATTATAACCATTAATTTTTTTTAGATGACTGCCATACATTGTATCAATTTCATAACAAATTTAATTGATATAAAGTATATTTCAATTAGGATGTATAAACACAATTTTTTTTTCCCCTAAGATTCATGCTGGAGTTGTGTCCTGATGATGGTTTGAATGATTGATAAGTTGGCAAGACTAGGCAGCTAAGTGTGTAGAGACTGTGTATCAACTTTTGTTTAAACATCAAAGAGATATGCAATCTAAGAGTGGTCCTCGTTGATGTATGATGCAGCTCGTTCTTAAGCTGGAATATGCATGAAAACAATTGTTTGATTGTAATTTACGGTCTCATATATATCAACTAGATTTCAGCAGATGTGTTCATATTAAGAATGTGTGAATTAATTAAATAAAGAGCGACGTAGAGATTCTGATCAATTGCTGTATTGTGGGTTAAGTGTTATGGAACCGTGGGCTGCAAATTTTGCCTTGAAATTGTTACAATCAGGTATCGTAGGAACAATTTTCACATAATATTTTTCAGGATTTGGGCTCGCCAAAACAAGATTGTTATCTATGGTCAGTTAAAAGGTGATGAGGTTTTTGATATTTGACATTAAGAATTTTAGCTGTGTTGGAATGATAACATCAAGCTATTACTAAAGCTGGGACGACTCTTGATTTAAAAGGTATTATTCTCTATACGTTAAATGGCTTGCCACTAGCTACCAGACATTCAAGACTTCTATTAGAACAAATCTTCAGTCGATGATCTATACTCCTTATTGCGTGCCGAGGAAGTGAATTTAGCAACTGAAGCAGCATGAACCCTTCAGATAACGCAACCAGATCCTCAAGTGGCTCTTATTGCTTCTCCTGACGGAGGTCGTGATTGCTTCAATGCTTACAGAGGAAGACACTTTCTTAAATACAGAACTCAGCAATATGGTGATAAAAGTTTTTTTAAAAATAAGTATCACATTAAACATAATTAACTATTTAAGTATGTTTAAAAAAAATAAAAAAGTAGGTATAGTCACCTGCTTCGATTTTTTTTAAAAAAAAATTGCATTTAGCAGCTAAGTGAGATATCTTACTAAACAAAATTTTCATTAATTTTGAGCTATACTTCTCATTACATTAGAAGTAATTTTGATTGTTCATGTATCATTCTGTTGATTAACAAGATGTAAGCTTTTGAAGATCTGTAGGTTGAGTTTAAGACATTGTGTTGACTCAGGGGAAAAGTTTATGCAAATGGTGAATTTAAGTGATGGAGTTCTTTTAATAATTACTAGCATACTAAGTGAGATATCTTGCTAAAATAAAAAGTCAATGGTCAATATTAATTTTAAGAAAGGTTACAAGTACAATCAGCTACGAATCTCCATTAATGTATACATAGATCAAGGTTACAAGTATAATAGAGATATCAAAATAAATGTACATCCCGGAAACTATCGCCTATGACGACGTTTATATGCTATCGCAGCACTACTAGGAGTGTAGTGCATAAGTGGTTGTAATTGATGATCATGTAGATGATGGGAGACTCTATATGGTCCCTGATCCTGGCCTCCAACATCTGAACCCAGCTTTGGCTGTAATTATCCTAGAAGCACCTAATTTAGTGAAGGTGCAACTTCTATATGGGGCTGAGACTAAGAACTCTGCTGATAAGTTGAAGGCACAGGATTAGCATAAGTAGATGGTCCTGCACCCATGTTTGATGCATGTGTAGTCGGAGCTAAAATATACTCATGTGGCATATGTTCTGTTGCGACGTACTAGAAGTGATGGTCGCTAATGTGCTTGTGTAATCTCGTATCATGACATATCTTCTCATACATATTTACAGCTATCTGTAAGTTTAAGTCACCGAGACGTCCAAAGAAAGACTGGAAAATATCTTCAGTTGCTAAGATATGCTCCACCTATATTAACCAAATGAGTAGTTGTTAAAATCAAATATTTAAATGTAGGTATGGATAGCTGCGGACAATCGCTAACATATCTTCAGTTGCTAAGATATGCTCAACCTAAGATATACTAAGGCGTGTTGTTCGGACAGCTGCAGCTCGCATTTCATGCTCAGGTTGCGTCAACTGAGAATATAATCAACAAGGGACTCGTTGGGAACTTATTTTGCTATACCAAGATTGCCTATAGTCACTCTTTGATGGGCTCCAGCAAACCTCTTAATCAAGAGGTGCTCCAACACAGCAAAAGTCCCTACCGAACTGTTGTGCAGTTCGGCATACCAATCAAATGCAACCCCTGCTTGGCTGCTGACGAAAAGGCTGAATAAAAGTGCGTCACTCCCACCGGCGTTGCAGCAACCGGCTCTGAAGTGTGCAATATGCTGACACAGGTTCCCACTGCCATCAAAGATCTTGAAGGAAGGCAGTACAAAACCCTTGGGGAATTGAACTACATCGAATTCCTCCAAGTATGGTCTAGCCTTTGGAATAATGAGCTCCCCCGGGCTTGCGCCATCACTTCCCTCACCTGCTGCTCTACCATATTTTTAATGTCCTTCTCATGCATGGAGGTGTCATCTGTAACCTTCCTATGCAAGCTACTAACGTCATCCTCTGTGGGAGTGCACCTAGGATGCTCTAAGGTATGTACCAACTATGGACGGTTGGCTACCATAGGAGAAGGCTGTGAAACTGGGGCTGAGTTCTGCAATACTGAAACCACTGCCATCAATTATTTAATTTTCTTTCCCATCTTGTCAATGTGATCATCTCTCTATTTGAGCTGGTGGAGGAGGCACTGAGTCGAGTGAGAAGTGTCACCTTCCTTGAGCACAGCACCTTCCTGGCTAAGCTGATCCTGCTGTTAGGATCCCTATGTATCAACCATGTGGAATTCAGTGGTGCCATCCAACATATCATCCTCATCAAGATCAAAGCTGACTCTATCCTCCTCTTGATCTGAATTATCACTCCTAAGAGTTCACCTTTTCTCAGCAAAGTAGTTCGTTAATATGTCATCTATCGACGCTATTATGCAAGACGGTATGAATACTCATCATTAGCCATTGGACGCGTGCTCCTCTATGTAAATGTATAATCGCTACTATCAAGACTTTCTCATTGGGAGGATCAACTATCATGGGGACTATGTTTATGTCCACTCCCCTCTCTATCTCTATCTGTTGTAGAGGTGGTGTGACGACGATGCTCTTGGGTCGTCACTCCTTTCTGACCATAACAGAGGCAAAGGATCGAGCAGGGGAGTTCGATCTCACCTCAACAGGTGGAATGGATGGAGTGGGATCCTTGGGTCGTAGCCAGATCGCCAGTGAGGATGGTCTCTCCCCAGATGGTGGATGACGAGGGGAGCGGTGTGATGGCAACACCGACTACCCCTCAATTAGAGATCTCCTCTTGCAACGGACTGCGCCAGTAAGAACAATGTTGCCAGAATGATCGACCCTAATAGGGTGATGATCAAGAAAATCCATCAAAAAATGCTCACTGATATACCTCACTCTCTCCCGCTGCGGCAGATACTTGAGCCTCCACGACTCTCTCTCTCTCTCTCTCTCTCTCTCTCTCTCTCTCTCTCTATCTCTCTATGGATCTGATCCCTAACACTACTAGGGGTCATAGATCATAAGTCAAACAAGGTACCAAACTCTAATCGTCTGTAAGCTCTACCGACCTGCCATAGAACAGTCCTAAGTTCGACGTAGGGCCTCCTATGCTCCCTAGCTAGTTTCTCAAAGTATGCTGGTGGTGGAGGAGTTGCAGTGATCCTCCAACAGTCTTCTTCTCTATTTGAGGTCGAGAGAGGGTGGAACCTACTGCCACTCAAAAGTGGAGATGTCTTATAGGGAGAACACTCCTCAAATATATGGGAAGTAGTGTCAAGTTTTCTGGCTGCTAGCTCATGATCCTGCTTAATCTTTTGATTTTTATTGCGGCGTTGGGTGCGAGTGAGCAAAGTGGAGCAAGAACTGGAATCTACCTCGAAGGTGGGGGAGACTATCTCAGAGGCTGAGATAGCCTTCCCATTTGGGGTAACCAAAGAGGAGGTAGTAGCTCTCATTGGGCCTATAGCAGGGGCAACTGAATGGGCAGGTACTGAAATAGGTGGTACTTACACTGACACTAAATGAGGTGTGGAAACCACTGTGGCCTTCCTCTTCAATGAGGGAAACTCAGAACCAAATGAGATATCCAAGCAGATGAGTGGTGTCTATACTGCCACCTCCTCTCTGCTAACGGTTGTGAGGGCTGTCCCCTCATAAGTAATCCAGACCCCCTTAAAGCCACGACTAAAGTAGATCAGGTGTGTGGCATCAGTCATGGTAGATTGGCCTAATCCAAGGCCAGATCTACACCAAAAGGGAAAGAGAAGATGAACTTTCTAGGAACCATGATCACTGCACTGACTGGGGGCTGAAAAGATTGACTATACTTGAATCACTGCATTTGTTGAAACATAATTGAGTCACACCCTAGCCTTGATGTTTGCCTTCAATCATTGACTTTTATACTTAATTTGGAATTTGAACACATACTTAACAAATTTAGGTATGCTAAGTGGGGTTCATTGAATTTTCAAGAGATTTTTGATATTTGGAGGAGAGAATTTGACATATGATTTTGATTTAGAACCTATACTCAACCAATTTAAGTAGGTTGGGCGATGTTTAAATATTTGGAGAGACCTTTGAAGATATTTGCATTGAATGTCTTGTTTGAAAATTTTGATTTGGAAAACTTTTACTTAGCAAATTTAGGTATGCTAAGAAGAGGATTTGATCTGTTAAGTAGAGCCCAAATCTATTTGATATGTGTTTGAAAATGAGACTCCCACTTATCAAATTTGGTATATTAGTTGGGAGCCATATGTGATTCATTTGTTTTTGAAAAATGAGACTCTCACTTAACAAATTTGGTTTATTAAGTGGAAGCAAAATTTGATTATGATTTATGTTTGTTTTTTTTTGAAAATGAGACTCCCACTTACCAAATTTGGTATATTAAGTGGAAGCCAAATGTGATTGATTTATTTTTAAAAATGAGACTCACACTTAACAAATTTGGTATGTTAAGTGGAAGCCAAATATGATTTTATTTGTGTTTGTTTGATTTTGAAAATGAGACTCCCACTTAACAAATTTGGTATGTTAAGTGGAAGCCAAATGTGATTTATTTGTTTTTGAAAAATGAGACTCACACTTAACAAATTTGGTATGTTAAGTGGAAGCCAAATGTGATTGATTTATTTTTCAAAATGAGACTCTCACTTAACAAATTTTGTATGTTAAGTGGAAGCCAAATGTGATTATGATTTGAGTTTGTTTGCTTTTAAAAATGAGACTCCCACTTAACAAATTTGGTATGTTAAGTGGGAGTCAAATGTGTTATGATTTTTGAAAATGAGACTCTTCCATAACAAATTTGTTATGTTAAGTAGGAGTTAAATGTGATATGATTTGAAAATGAGATTCTCACTTAACAAATTTGGTATGCTGAGTAGGAATCATTGTGTGATTATGATTTGTGTTTTGAAAATGAGACTCTCACTTAATAAATTTGGAATGCTAAGTGGGAGTCAAATGTGTTATGATTTTTGAAAATGAGACTCTTACTTAAAAAATTTGGTATGTTAAGTAGGGGTTAAGTGTAATTATGATTTTTGAAAATGAGACTCTAACTTAACAAATTTGGTACGTTAAGTGGGAGTCAAATGTGTTATGACTTTTGAAAATGAGACTCTTACTTAACAAATTTGGTATATTAAGTATGAGTTAAGTGTAATTATGATTTTTGAAAATGAGACTCTCACATAATAAATTTAGTATATTAAGTGGGAGTCAAATGTGGTATGACTTTTGAAAATGAGACTCTTAAGTAAGAGTCAAGTGTATTTATGATTTTTTTTTAAAGAGGGGAATCTATTTAACAAATTTGGGTATGTTAAATAGAGTTCAATTTATTTTTGTGACTTTTGGAAATGGGACTCTCATTTGACAAATTTGGGTATGTCAAATGGAGTCCAAAATATGTCTTGATTTCATGTGTGTGATTTCGTGCTTTTGAAAAGAGGGAAACTTTAACTCTAGCATATGTGAAATATGTTAAGTGGAGTTTTAATTTTATGATATGATTTCATTTGAAAATAGAATCTTCATTCAACAAATTTGAGCATGTTGAATGAAGGTGCTCATTTTCAAAAGTGTGCTTTGGGAAAAGAGGGAAATTCCAACTTTAGCATATGTGAAATATGTTAAGTGGAGTTTTAATTTTATGCTATGATTTTATTTGAAGATAGGAACTTCATTCAACAAACTTGGGTATGTTGAATAGAGATAACTATTTTCAAAAAGATGCATTTGAAAATGATTTTGATTTTGATTTTGAAAAGAACCTCAATGTAACGATCATGGGGATTGTTAGATGAGGTTTGGTTATATGAGTTATGTGCTTTTTGAAAGTTTCTTATGAATTTTGTGCAAGATCTTGTGTTTTGTGAATTTTGAAAAAGTGTTTTTGGAAAGTTACATTTTGGAAAAGAGTTTATTTACTTAAATATAGGATGAACCTTGCCTCACCAAGCTAGTGGTGAGGAGGTTCTAAGTTTTTTGTCATCTCCTTTCATCAGTTAATTTTATCTTTCACCTATTAGGAGGCCCAATAGGGGTTTCAAGATCTACAAGGAATGAGGTCCTAAAACCTAGAGGATGTTGGCTAGCTTTGCTTAAGAATGAAATAAGCTAAGTGCCAATGAAAGGAAAGATAGTCTCGAACTCATATGAAATACAAGTTCACTATTGATGCTTGGAGACAACAATTGTTTACTAGAGATGGAGAGAGGAACCATCCCTAGTGGAGTCACCAAAAATATTTATGTTGTTTATTTTTGATTATGCGTATGGGGAGACCCCATGTAGATCTGAGGGTGTACTTATTGAGGTGATCGGGCATGACATCAAGGAATGGTGCACTATCTAGAAAGGTAGAAATTATCATTCTATAATGGACCTAATCACCTAATAAGAATACCTAAGGCATGATGGGTATTCAAATATACCAGAGATTTTTCCCTTACTTTACTTGGATGAATAAAGTAGGGTTTATTTAAATCAGGTTCTAAAGTTTGCTATGGGGCCAAGCCCCCATAGTTAATTACATCCTAAGGAAGTTGAGTTCCTTAGGAATACTCTTGATTAAAGTAGGCAATTATTGTCTCCAAAAATTTCAAAGATTGTACTATCAATTGGCTATGCTTGGAAAATCAATCAGGATAAATAAAAAGGAGAGAGTTATTATTGAAGCTAAAAAGGAGATGAGTAGGGAGTGCTCATGGTACTAGATAATTTAGTAAGCATTTTAGCTTATTCTATGGTTCAATTTTATATGTTTGAAGTTCAGAAGAATTATATGTTTGAATTGGAATTTTATTAGACAGCTAGGACTTATAATCTAACAACACAAGGTTGTGAAAATGCCTAAGAGGTGAGGACTTATGCTTATAACCCGAGGAGAAATAACAACCTCAGATCCTAAATCAAGGGAGCTTTGGTGAGGGCCAAAGCACGTTCTAAATCTAAGCAGAGATGGGTATATAGTTTACCTCCATAATAAAGGGTAAACCGCCCGACTGCTGGACTTATAACCACCTAGAGTGGCAGCCAGCTAACTCCTCATACGCTTTAAAACCATGTAGTCAAGTCATATATTTTTGTAAGATAGTTAAGTTATTATTATTTAGAAAGAGACTAGAGCATGAGTGGTATGAGTAATGACTTAGTCTTATGCAAATATTTTCAAATTTTTTTTTGACACTTCATTTTAACAAAGGCTTTGTGATAGTTGTAGGCCTAAATGCATGTTAAAATGAGTCATGGGCCAAATCAAGAGGGAAGAGTGTGAAGCTCCTTCAGTAGGAGTTGCTCTCATAGGTCAAGCAATTCCCATATGTGCAAGAACGGAGGCCCTCATTTTATAAGAGTGATTCAAGATGATATGTATGATGTTAAACATACAACATTCAGCTAAGGGGTTGCTAAATTTTTTAATCATCTTAATTTAAGACCTAATCTTTATGTGAGCTCATGAGTTATTTAGAAATTTAATTATGAGTTATAGTTGGGGTAGAAAATTTATTTTTCCCTAAGAGCTTAATCGCATCTAGGACATACAACAAACACCAATTACAAAGAAACTATGAAAAGGCATGTCATTTCTATTATGCAATTGTAAACAAAACATCAAACAATTTATAAATCCAACGTAAAAGAATAAAAGTCTGGTGCGGTTGGGTACCGCCAGACAACCCGAAAAGAGAAATGGGTAGCCAAGCTATACCCTTATACAACCCGATATATGAAAGAATAATTATAATTATAAATAAATAAATGCTATGGGAGGTCTTCTTATCTTCTTTCTTCATATCTCCTCTATTTCTTTATTTTAGTCTGCTTGCTCCAAAGGCATAATGGAGGCCTCCCAGGACAAAGCCTTCTAGCCTTCGCTCAGTCTAATCCCTCCAAAACACTAATCCTAATTTCTAATGCACAATTACATTAAAAATAGGAAAATTAAATCTAACTACACCTGCAAAATAAGTGTTAGCTAAACACACCATACAACCCAAGCAGTTATATGTATGGTTTAAACTTAGCACCCTGCACATGGATAACCAAGTCCACCTATCCTAATTTAGATTATGCTTAGGGGTTAAGCAACCTATAAAAGAGAGCATTTATATTTATTTTAAGCACCCCTTAAGCACAATCTCCTACATAAAATATAATTAGGCTAATCACGGCCTAACATTCAATCTATGAAGCATACACCCTAACATCTAGTCTATAATAATACATCATAAAACCAAACATACATCAAACCATGCACCGCCCTAACATAAGGCTAAAAGTGGTGACTTAATCTAAAGTGTGTGCATTAAGTCTTGTGTGGTATGCCTTAACCAAGCTTTGTTATAATTGTCTAAGTAAGAAAGGATTTAATTATAAAGGATAATTTCAACTTATGTGGCTTAATTAATTTGTAAGTTTTACTTATTATTTTCTTTTATTTCACTTGGTTTACACTTAACAACTAAGTGTTATAAAGAGAAGAAAAGAGAGGATCACCCAAATTTATCCCTACCTTAAGCCACATGTAAAACATATTAATTAATCAATTCTCTTTAATGAATGGCTTATTACATATTTTAATTAATCCTAAGTTTAGGTTCACTTTAAATAATCTCATTCAATAAGAAATGCATCTTAAGATTAATTGGAGTTAATTACTATCACACAACACATGTTTGCTCATTTTTTTCCATCATATGTAGCATGCATATGATTAAGTCCTAAACATATCTATCCATACAATATGTTTATGGCACACTTAAATGCAAGATGCATAAATGAATTTTATAGAAAAAGAGGATTCTCATTCATTAGCTAGATACACATTCAAATGTATGAAAGCTCTAAGAAAGTACTTCACCATTGTTTAACTAGGAGCACGAGGTAGGAACCTCCTTGGGGCTACTTAAAGTCGTGCATCCCCATCTGTCTAAACGAGATATACCTACTATTATTAAATACATGTGGATGTATAAACAACTATAAGAATGGAAATTATGCAAAAATTATATTTTTGTTTTGAATTATGCATATGGAATAAGGTGAGGTTTTCATTCATTAGCCTAATGCACACACAAGTGTATAAAAATTTTAAGCAAGTACTTCGCCATTGTTCGACCAAGAAATGTGATAGAAACTACCTTATGGCTACTTAAAGTCGTGCGTCCCCAGGTGTCTATACTAGATATACCCGATATTCTTAAAAACTCATTAATCTACAAACAACTATAAGAATGTAAACCATGAAAGAATTGTATTTTGATTTATTTATACATGTGAGCTAAAATAATATCTAAATTCTAACATGGATATACATAACAATAAACCCAAGCAAGTGTTGTGTCCTTTTCAAATGAACTATACACTTATTAATATTCATATCCTTATGTAAATTCACGAAGATTAAAGAAAAGAGAACTTCATATCACATGTTCTAAGTTGTAAGCACATACAAGCTTATAAATATTCATAATTATCATTACTCTATGTGTTATAGTTGATTTATATACTTTTAAAATAATTTTTTTATTTAATAGTGATAATAGCCACACATATTTTTAATTTAAGAAAACACATGCAACTTGACATAAAGGAAATCATTTCATTTAATTATTTTTTAAAAAAAAAGATGAATGCATGATTACAAGTGGCATACAACATTTAATACAATTGGAGAGAAATAAAAGAACATAAGCACATAATTTCATTCAATCCAACTAATTCCTTAGGACAATCACATTATATAAGATCATTTAAAACAAACCAAAGTTCTTTAATGCCATTTTATTATTTCATGTTTGATTTGATTTAAGAAATGTGAGAAAGATTTGTTAATCCTAATCCCATTCCCCATATGTGAATTAATTTGATTTAATGAAAATCAATTAGGTTCATTTTATGAATTGGTTAAGTTAAGCATGGATTAAATCAATTAATTAAACCCTTACCTATGTTACCTTAAGGTAATTAATTAAATGATTATAAGCTAATATGATATGCAAATAAATTGAAAAATAAATAGTAATGCTCCTGTGAAATGAAAGGAGCCTAATACAATTACCTCACAATCATTAATTAATTAAGCTTAAGGAACTCACTTAATTACTTTTATGGTTTTCTCATACATGTGAGCTAACCATAATTTCATTAGCTCTCTTTAGGTTGTTGAACACCCAAAGAACTACCCAAGGATTAATTAGGAAAATCAGATTTAATTAAAATTTTAATTTATTTGATCAAAGGATTAATCCATTAATTAATTTTTTTCTCTTTCTTAATTATCAAATTTGATTATCTTTTGAAATTGAGATAGACTTAAGGAAAAAAGGTTGGAAAAGAAGTCTCAACCGAATTTCATAAGATATCCACTTAATCAAGCATGAATTCATATAAATTGAGTTTTAATTTAGCCAATTAAGTCATTGATTAATTAATTAATCATTAATTAGCATATTTGGTTAAAAAGGGAGGGAAAATTAGGGAAAGGATTAGGGGAGAAGCCCCAATCTAATTCCCTAAGCTTCCTTACTATTTAACAATAATTAAGGAGTAGAAATTATTAATTAACTTCTATTCATATACTTAATTATCATTTAATTAAGTTAAGAAGGTAATTAGGGCTTAAATAATCAATTTTCTTAATTAAGCAACCGATAAATTCCAAAATAAATAGGGGAGGCAGAGGTCATCCCTCTAAACATCTTCATAAAGTTTAAAATCAATTAGATGATTAATAAAGGAGTAAGTAAGCTAATTAAGTTTTTAGTTAAACCATAATTAATCCAAAAGTACTTTCCAAAATTAATTAAGGATAATTTTAATGGATTCCTCTCTGAAATACCTTTAAAAAGAGCCCTCCTTTATATTTTTTTAGTTTTTCTACAATTAGTTATGAATTTTGGAAGTTTCATCATTAAAAATAGATTAATTAACCCTAATTAAAGCCCTAATCTCATCGGTGACACATGGCATGGTGATGTGGTGCGCATTTCATGTGGCATGACGAGATTGAGTATTAAAGTTATCACATCACGCAGTTGAGTAAGCCGATGGAGGATGCACTTTCTCATGGACCGTCCGATCTAAGATCAAATGGTCATGATTAATCCTGCGATTGAGTAGGATTAATCTGGTTGATCTAGCATGATTTGATTAGGACCGTCTGTTCTAATCATACAGAACAGACGATCGATGATCTGTTTCCTCCCGAGCGTCAAGAGATGGAGATCGTCCATCATATGTCACTCAATCTGAGCTTACCCGAGGTCAAATGGAGATCAAATAAATCTCACACCATCAGGAAAGAAAAATGAAGAGATCTAACGGTGGAAATCTCACGACATGCAACTTTTCTTCAAAAAGCTCTAAACCATTTTAAGAAAAAGGTCGATATGGCATACCTCACCGGAGCTTAGGAATGGCAGTGTCGATGATTAAGGAAGCTTTGTTTAGTAGACACAAATCCCTGTTGAGCGGCACGAGCTTTGATATGAGGTGGATTGCTCGAAAGGCCAATGCAAGGGATGAAAGTGATCGACATCGATCGAACTCCACTCTGCAGTCAACGGGAAGCTTGGGGAATGATTCATTCTTGCTCATATGGATCCAAGAATGGTATGTGCCAAGCTAATTACACTTTGATAGAGGTTTGAGCAAATGGCAATCAGATTGGGGCTCCCCTATTTTGGTTTTGCATAAAACTAATAGAGGAAGAGTTGGGGAGCTCAGGAAACCTTGGAAATCGCTCTAGGGCATGCATCTCTAGCTGCTAAGGTTGAATCAAGTGTGTGTGAATGGATTTAAGTGAGAATGAGGAGGGTATACCCCCTAATTTTTTAGATCAGATGGCTTGCCTTGTTTGGTCATTTTGAGCAAAGGGCTATCATGGGGAGCTCGATTTGGGTAGGGAATCACTTTAGCTGGCTTCACTTGAGTGGATGAGGGTGTGAGAGTGGCTGCCATGGGAGTAGTGGGTGTCCTCTGGCTTTCCAAGTGTTCCAATAGGATTGAGGAGGTGATTTCACCTCCCCATGAGTCATGGCTGACCCAACCACCCTTGGGTTAGGTTAGCCAGTATCTTTGGTGCCTAAGTGGACCAATGGATGGATGCTAAGTAGCCAAGGAAGAGAAATGACCATTCCCCTAAGTGATTTTCCTCATGTGATGCCATTAGCCCAAGGATATCTTGGTCATTTGGCAATGAATTTGATTTGGGCAGATTTAAGATGAGTCAAAAGTGGGTTAGCCCAAATTTTAAGTGATTTGGAGTTCATTTGGTTTGATTTGGTTTAATTTTATCTATTTAGGTCAAATTGGATTAGGTTGGGTCAAGTTGACAAACTGGTCAAATTGAGTCAAACCAAGGGTTGGGTCAAGTTCACATGAACATTTGTAGTGTATTGGTGTCTTTGGTTTGGTTAATCTTACTTTGGATTTGATTTTGGCTCTTTTGGATTCATATAGGTCAAATGGGTCAAGTTGACTAATTTGACCAAATTGACCAAATTGGCTTGGCTTAGGGGTTGGTTCAAGTTCAATTGGTTAATTTAAAATGATTGTATGCTTTGGTTTGAATCAATTTAGATTTTATTTAAATTTTGTCCAATTTGATCCTTTAGGTCAATTTGGGCTAAGTTGGGTTAGGTTGATCAATTGGTCAAATTGGGCTCAATTATGGCTTTGGTTAAGTTCAATAATCAATTTTGAATGAACTTCAGCCATTGGTTATAATAAATTTGGTTTAGGTTGCAATTTGGTTGGGTTCATATGGGTTAAAAGGTTGACTTTATCAAGAGGCTAAGTTGACTTGGTTTGACCCAATTCATGATAAGTGATTAATCTAGGATGATCAACAATCATGACATGAAGTTTAGATTGACATAATTCACTTTGATTTGAATTGAATTGGATTTTGGTTCATGTAGGTCAAATTGGTCACTTTGGGTCAAGTGAGCCAATTGGGTTTAGTTGGCTTGATTTTGAGTTGAGTTTGATTTAGTTGAGTTTATATATGGATTTGAGATTGACATATAAATTCAATTGCAATTAGTGTGGGTTCAAATGAGTTTTGGTTCATTTGAATATTTCAAGTCAAATGGGCTACGTTGGGTTTGACTTGAGTTAATTTTAATTTGGCTTGATGATTGTAGATTTCATTTATATTTGGATAGATGATTGAATGAATGATTGATTCAAGAGAAAATCCATTGGTTTTGGCTTGATTTTGATAGGATTTGATTAAGTCCAAGAAATTGTCTTAAAGGGTATAAATTTGATTTTGATTTGATTTTGGATTTGGTTTTGGTTATTTGAATTTATATTTAATTTATATTTGGGAATATAAATGAAGATATAAATGATTCATGAGAAAATTACTTGAGTTTAGAGTGATTTGGAAGCAAATTTAACCAGGCTCATGGAGGAAGGTCAAAAAGGCTAAGTAGAAAAATTAATTTAGTTTGATTTATTTATGGTCATTGGAGGGTGGGTTTCAATTATATTTATGAATATAAATGAAGGAGTAATTGGTTTATAAAGAAACCAATTGATTTTGGGTAGATTTATATGAGATTTGGCCAAGTCATTGGAGGTAGGTCTATATGGCTTAAAAAAGGTTTTGACTAGATTTGGATTTATTTTGATTTAGTTTTGACTATTTGAGTTTATATCTCATTTATGTTTGTGAGTATAAATGAAGATATAAATGATCCATGAAAAGATCAATCAAATTTGGGTTGAATTGGGTGGAGATTTGGCAAGGTTTATGGAATTCAACCATAAGGCTTTGAGGAGGATTTTGATTTTAGATTTGACTATAGGTTATAATCATTTGGTTTGGAATTTGGATTTAGATTTGGTATTTGAGTTGAATTTGAGGTTTGTTTTTGAGAAGTAAAGTTTGGATTGGGTTTAGGCTATAGGGTAGGCAAGTCTTCCTATGTTTCTAGGGCACAACCTATTGCATTAGCTAACTCTTCTAAGTCTCTAGGCTTAGGTTAAGTGTTCACTAAATCACTAGAACTGTCTTAAGACTAAGGAGCTCTTAGTGTCTATAAGAGTCTGTTGACCTCATCTTTAGGATCAGCTCTTAACCCCTCCATCTTAGACATAGCACTCCTCTTAGACTTTAGGAGTTCCTTAGTCTTTAAACATATCTAGTGATTAGGTGGACACTTAATCTAACCCTAGAGACTTAAAAGAGTTAGCCATAGGAATAGGTCATGCCTTAGGGGTGTTAGGAAAATTTTTCTACCCTATAGCTTGAACCACATTTCTTACTTCCTTTCTTCAAGTCAAAACTTCAAATCAAATCAACATCAAACCCAAATCAATTCCAGCCTAATTGATTTTCTCCAACCTCAAATCAATACCACGTGATTGGAACCCATGATTGAAACTTATGATTGAAACCCATGATTGAAATTTCAAATCTTGCCTAAGTCCTTTAATCTCCTCTTAAGGATTTAACCCAAATCAAATTCAAACCTCCTTAAATTCATGAAATTTTCTCATAACTCATTTATATTCTCATTTATATTAGCATATATAAATGAAATATAAATTCAAATCAATCAAACTAAATTCAAAATTCAATTCCAAGTTCAAAATATTTCCTAAGTCCTTAATTCCCTCTTAAAGACCTATCCTAAATCAAATTCAAACCACCTTAAATTCATGAAATTTTCTCACAACTCATTTATATTCTCATTTATATTCACATATATAAATGAAATATAAATTCAAATCAATCAAATCAAATTCCAAATTCAAATTCAAATCACAAATCTTTCCTAAGTCACTTTGATTTTCTCTTAAGGACTTATACTAGATCATGTTCAAATCACTTCAAATCTTTGAAATTTTCTCATAACCCATTTACATTTTTATTTATATTCACATATATAAATGAAATATAAATTAAAATAACAAAAACTAACTCCAAAAATCAAACTCAAATTCAATCAAAATGTAACCTAAGCCTTTCAAGTCAAAATCTTGAAGTTAGCCAAATCAATTTCAAATCAAGCCAAACCCTTGATTTTTCTTCATGATTCAAATAACCCTTCAATCATGAATCCAAATATAAACATAAACTTCAATCACCAAACCAAAACTCAATTCAAAAACCAAACCCAAGTCAAACTCATGTTCACCCCTTTGAACTTGAAATTATCAAATGAATCAAAACTCATTTGACTTCAAACCACTTGCAAATGAATTTATATTTCAATCATAAGTCCATATGTGAGTTCAACCAAACTCAAATCAAGCTTTGACCAAGCCATTTGACCCACTTAGGCTCACTTGACCCAAAGTGACCTAAAGTATCCTTATGAGCCAAATTCCAATCCTAACCAAATTGGATTGAACTAAGCCCATCTAAGTCTCTCGTCATGATTAATAATCATCATGAGATGATCAATCACTCAAATTGGGTCAAACCAAGTCAAACCTAAGGGTTGACCAAGTCAACACTTAGCCAAAATGAAACCCAACATAGCCAAAATTCACCATAGGCCAAATTGATTGAAACCAATGATCTAAGTTCATTCATGATCAATGTTTGAACTTAACCAAATCAACATTTGAGCCTAACCTAGCCCAATTGGTCACTTGACCCAAGTTGACCCAACTTGACCTCTAAAGTTAAAATGCGTCAAAACTTGATTTAAGCCAAATTGATTAAAATTAATGGGTCAAGTTTATTCCAAATCACTTATTGAACTTGACCAAAGCCTCAATTGGCAAACTAGACCTAACCTAGCCAATTGCCCTTGAACCCAACTTGACCTAAAGGGTCAAATTAAGCCAAATTCAAACTTAACCAAAATTGATTGGAAAAAAGATACCAATCCATTTCATGTGCCTAACCAAACATGAACCAACCCATGACCTAACCTAAATAGGTCAAATGGGTCAAATTGGTCAACTTGGCCCATTTAACCTAAATGAACTCAATTGAACCAAAACCAAATATGAACCAAACTAAATCAAACCAGAGCCACCAAAACATTTGAAATGGTCATATGAACTAGTCCCAACCTTTGGTTTGACCCAATTTGACCAATTGATCAACCTAACCCAAGTTGACCCATTTTGACCTAAATGGGTCAACATGAGACAAATCACATCAAACAAACTCCAAATTCAATGAAACTTGGCCAAACCTATTTTCTCATCATACCAAACATGGCCAAACTGAAATCAAGGTCAAATGACCATTTTACCCCTAGGCCATAGGGTAACCCAAAATCAAAATCACTTGGAATTTGGTCAATTCCTTTCCATGGACACTTGACATCCTCTTAGTGGACCAAATGGTCACTAATAGACCTAGTGCACAAGACCCAATGGGTTTGGATCAGTCAAACACAACCCAAACCCAAAACTGACCATGTTCTTGAAAATGGCCACATGGGAATCATGCCTCCCCTTATTTCAAGCACATGGCAACCTCTTCCACTCCTTCCTTGGACAAAACTAAATGCAATGACTCATCTAATAGCCTAATAAATCCACTCAAGGAGCTTAATCAAAATGGCAAAGCTTTGCTCAGCCGTCCGATTGCCAAAGGGGGAGATATACTCCCCCTAATTTGATTTCATTTTATCACTCTCCAATTTGATTGAACCTAGGGAAGCCAGAGAATCCATTCCTCAGCCTCCCCAAGCTCTCTCAAGTGATTTCCAAATTTTGATTTCTCAATTTTCATAGTTTGGAAATGGGAGCACCACTGAAAATCAAACTCAGCATACACTCAATATAAGCTTAATTCCCTTTGCAAGCACTCTCAGGGAGCTCGATCGAACTTGTCAAAGCTCTTTGCTAAGTTCCTAAGGTAAGGGAGGAGTCATCTTGATCAAAATCGAGCTCAAGGCAAAGGGGAGTTGGTCTCTAGAAGTATCTACCCAATCTCAGAGCCTCTAAACTTTAGCAAAGCTTCATTTCAACTAGACGAAGCTTTTCAAAGGGAATCGAGCGCCGGTGATCACCTTCGACGAGGTTAGCCATTTTTCTGAGCTTAAATTCAATGTGATTTGGAGCTTTCTCAAAGGAATTTTAATACCATAGAATTCTAGCTGTTGGATGTGATCTACATTACATGATGATGGTGTGGGCTAAATTTTAGCCCAATCCGAGCTCAATCGAGCTCAGATCTCACCCTAAAAGGTGGACAGTAGCCATCTCTCACAGGGAAATACAGGGATGAATCTCTAGTCATCCATCTGTGCATTTTGGATGGACTGTCATGATTAAAATATGTAGCATCCACAGATTTATCCTTTAGAACTGCAGCTTTAATCTCAACCATCTGATCCTTGATCGGACGGTTGAGGAGAAAGCACGTAGCGCCGCCGCTAACACGGTGCTACAATGTGATAAGTTAAAGATCTAATCCTGTCGCACCATGTGGAAAGCGCATGCTACTTCAGCGGCCCACGTGGTGCCGATGGGATTAAATAATTAATTTGGCTATTTAAATATTCTAATTAATTATGGAAACTTTCTAAATTTATATCTAAGCCTAGAAAAATCAAAAAAATATGTAATAAATTGCATTGAATAGGAAATTGAATATAGAATATTCTAAAAATAATTTCAATGAATTTTAAGTAGTATTTTTCTTTAAATTTGGGTTTTATGCTAAACTTATTAATCCTCTAATTACTCCACTTATTATTCCCAAACCTTTTATGCTTAATTAGTGGGATGACTCCTATCTCCCTTAACTTTCTTGGGATTTATTGGTGGCTTAATTAAGGGAATTGCTAGTTCATTCCTTAATCACTCCATTAATGTAATTAAGCTTAATTAAGAACATAATTAGTGGTTTAACCCTTTGATTTCTTATTACATCCTTAATTAAGGGTTAATTCACTAATTACCCCCTTAATTTATTTCATAAAATTCTAAAACTTTCTAGAACTTAATTAATTTATCTTGGGTAGATGCTTAGGTGTTCAAGAGCCTAAGTATATTAAGGAAATCAAAACTCAACTCACATGTGTTATGAAATTACTTAAAATTAAACCCCTTAGTTTAATTAATTATTAATCATGAGCCAAATGCATTAGGCCCTTTTCTTCTTAGGTGCATTACTGATTTAAATTTATTGTGTAGTTTTATGTCATCTCATTAGCTCATAATTATTTGATTAAGTATGATAAGGTGGTATAGGTAAGGGGTAATTAACACATTTAATTGATGCCTTAACCTAACCAAAGCATAAAATTGATTTAATTACCTAAAAATTAAACTAAAATAATAAACATATGTCAGAATGGGTTAGGAACAACAAAGTCACCTCACATTTCTCAAATTAAATCAAACTCAAAACAAAATCAAACCTTCTAAAAAAATAAATTGATTTATTATAAACTTTCTTATTTCATAAAATTATCTTTAGAAATTAATTAGGGTGAATGTGTTTACATACTTTCATCACTTTAGTTCTTTCCTAACATGCTAAATGTGTATGTCATATGAATTCCATGCATTCATTCTTTTCAAAATTCAAAATGAAAGTGAAATACTTTCTTTATGTCAAATTGTATGTTTTGGTTAAAGTAAAAATATGAATGGCTATTATCACTATTAAATCCAAAACTATTTTCAAAATCTATAAACCAAATATCCAAAATTAAAAGTGTGCTACTTATGATTAGTTATGAGCTTGCATGTGGATATAAGTATGAAAACATGCATAGTGTAGCCTTCCTTCTCTCTTCTTTTAGTATGGGTTTGAATAGGATTTGGCAAAGTATATAGTTCATTTGAAAAGAACATAACACTTGCCAAATTCCCTTCCTATTCATTCCTATACTATTACTTAATAAGGGCATCTACCCTTGCACATATAAATTGCATAAACAAAAATAAATCAACCAACACAAACTTCTTGCATCTTTCTTTTCTCTTCATTTCTTTTGTACATATGCTTGTATTTCAGGAAAATAATATATTAGTCTAGACAACCCAAAGGTTGCGAGACTTTAAGTAGCCATCAGTAGGTCTTGTACCGTACACCCCTGGTTAGAAATGAAGTCATACTCACTTATGCCTTTCATACATACATGTGTGCATGTGAAAAATGGATAAGAAAACCTCTTTTCTACTTAATGAAAAACCATGCATCATAAAGCATTCAAATTTTCATAAATAACTCACTTAGCATTCATCATAAAGTGTGTCAAACATTCTCATTTGTATGTATAGATATCCCTAGGATTCATCCATACACATGTTATACATGTTGGGAAAGAAATGAAGTGATGTGTGTTTTGTGAATTTAGTTCATTTTACTTAATCTTAAAATGCTTTTCTTTTTGAATAGGCTTGTTTAGGGAAAATCTAAACTTAGGATTAATTAAAACACATAATAAAATATTCGCTAAATAAAACTAAACATGAATCCACTTTAGAAATTACTTAAGGTAGGGAAGGAAAGAGAAGTTATCTTCTCTTTTTCCCTCTCTATAAATCTTAGTAATTAATTGTAGGATTCATTTAAACCAAATGAAGATACAAAATAAAATCAACCCAGATCGACTAAACACTTAAATGAAACCACCCATCTAAGTTGAACATCTTCACACTTAGAAAATCTAAACCTTAAATCCATAGCTAAACATACCACACAAACATTTTAAAGCACACATATTAGGTTAAGTCACCACTTATAGCTTTAGGTTAGGGTGGTACATGGCTTGATATTTGTTTTTATTTTGTAATTTATTATTTTTAGCCTGGATGTTAGGGTGAATGTGTGTAGAATGAATGGTAAGATAATTTAGTCTAACCATTATTTTCTATAGAGGATTGTGCTTAAGGGGTGCTATAATAAAAATATATCTGCTTTTGTTGTGCATGTGCTTATACTCCTAAGCATAATCCAATAGGCCAGGTGACTTGGTTACCCATGTGTGGGGTGTTAAGTCCAATATACATGCTTGAGATTTGTATGGTTTGTTTAGCTAATCTCTATTTTGTAGGTGTTAGTTAGATTTACTTTTTCTTTTCATGTATTTTTGCAATTAAGATTTTGGAATGATTATTATGGGGGATTAGGATGAGCATTGGTCATAAGATTACATCTTATGTACCATGTGAAGCCTTTAGAGCAACCACCTTCCAACCATCCAAGAGAAAGAACCAAAAGAAGAAAGAAGAAAGAAGAAAAGAAGAGCCCCATAACATGAATTTTCTTACTTGATTGTAAATTAATTCATTTGTAATCCGGGTTGTATAAGGTGCAATTTCGGCTACCAATTATTTTTTCAGTTTATCGGTGGTGCCCGACCACAAATGGCCTTTTATTCTTTTGCGTTAGTTTTATAAAATGTTTGATATTTTTTTTAGCTTGTGCATTAACATGGCATGTTTTTCTAGTTTCTTCCTTGCTTTGATGTCTGACCTAAATCACGATTAGGCTCTTAAAGAAAAATAAATCTTCTACCAAATTAATCAACTCAAAAGTAAAATAAATAACACATAACCTCATTTAAAGCCTAAGTTAAAATGAAGATAAAAAAATTAGCAACCCCTTAGCTGGATGAGTATTTCTTTTATAACATCATGCATAAAAGCATCTTATTTCACTCTTGATTGGAGGACTCCCACTTTTTCCAGAGAAACTTGGCTTGACCTTTGAGAGGCATAGTGGAAACACACCTCCCCCCTTCTCACTGATTTTGGCCAATAATCTTACTTCTCATGCATTAGGCATAAGAATCATATAAGCTTGAGTCAAATGATTGTACAAAAATAAAAATAACATGTAATATGTTTTTCATTAGATCTAGGTCATTTTTCATGCCCTTACATGATCTAGTCTCTTAGGAAGTGAGTTTAAAGACTTAGTCTCTTTCTAAATAAATAATAGCCTAGTTATCTTACACAAAGCATATCACTTGCTTACATGAATTTAAAATTGTAAGAGGAGTTAGTTGGCAGCCACCCTGAGGTGGTTGTAAGTCCAAGCAGTCGTTGGATGGTTTGTCCTCTCTTGTGGAGGAAAACTAAATACCCATTTTTGCCTTAGACTTAGGTCATGCTTTTGGCCTCACCAAAGCTCCCTAAATTTAGGTTTTGAGGTTGCTTCTCCCTTTTATGGGCCATAAGCATAAATCCTTACCTCTTAGGCATTTCTATAACCTTGTATTATGGAATTATAAGCCCTAAACTACTAGTAAAAATTCAACTCAAATAAATAATTCAATTTCAAAAACATAAAGCCCAACCATAGGATAATTTGAGAAGCTCGCTAGGTTTCCTAGCATCATGAGCAACTCCTACTTATCTTCCTTTGGCTTCGATAATAACTACCTCTCTTTGATCAATCTCATTTGATCTTCTAAAATAAAATAATCAATTGATAGTCCTACCTATTGAAATCTTTGGAGATAATGATCATTTACCTTAATCGAGAGTATTCCTAAGGAATCTCATTTCTTAGGATGTTTAACTATGGGGGCTTACTTCTGTAGAGAAGTTAATGAACCTGGTTTAAAACAAACCCTACTTTACTTTTTCATGTAAAGTAAGGGAAGAATGTCTGGTACATATGTAGACCCATTATCCTTAGGAGTCTTTGTTGAGGTGATTAGGTCCATTATAGGGTGGTGACTTCTATATTTTGAGATAGTACACCTCTCCTCAATGTCATACCCGATCACTCTCAATAAGTACATCTGCGGATCTACGTGGTGTAAAAATGCATAAAAAGATGAAAGTATATTTCTATCTCCATTTTATCTCGCATAGAGGGAAAATGGAAGTATACTCATTTTTCATTTAAGAAATTACCTTATAAAATTTTTACGATAAAGTCTTAGATCTATGATGAGGAAGTTGAAAACTCACTCCAAAAGTGAGGTTGTGGTGAAATTTTTTAATGATTTCTAAAGAATAAAATATATACTTCCATCTTCACTCTATGCAGGATAAAATGAAGATAGAAATATACATCTCTTCTTTTTATGCAATTTTGACACCACATAGATTCGCAAATATTTTTATTGAGGGTAATCAAGTACGACATTGGGGAGAGGTGCACTATCTCAAAAGATAGAAATCACCACCCTATAATGGACCTAATCACCTCAATAAAGACTCCTACGGACAATGGGTCTGCATATGTTCTAGAGATTTTTCCCCTACTTTACATGAAAAGTAAAGTATGGTTTATTTTAAATTGAGTTTATTAAGTTCCCTACAGGGGCAATCCCCCCATAGTTAATTACATTCTAAGCGATGAGATCCCTTAGGAATACTTTTAATTAAGGTTGATCATTATCTCCAAAGATTTTAAAAAGTAAGACTATCAATCGATTAGTTTATTTTGAAAGATCAAATGGGATTGATCAAAGAGAGGGAGTTATTATAGAAGCCAAAGGAAGATAAGTAGGAGATGCTCACGATTCTAGGAAATCTAGTGAGCATCTCAAATTATCCTATGGTTGGGCTTTACATTTTTGAAATTGATTTAATTTGTTTGAGTTGAAATTTTCATTACAAATTTAAGGCTTATGATTCCACAACACAAGATTGTGAAAATGCCTAAGAGGTAAGAATTTATACTTATGGCCCACGAAGAGGAGAAGCAACCTCAAAACCTAAATCAAGGGAGCTTTGGCGAGGCCGAAAGCATAACCTATGTCTAAGGAAAAAATGGGTATACAGTTTACCTCCACAAGAGAGACTAAACCCCCCGACTGCTTGGACTTATAACAGCTTGGGGGTGGCTACCAACTAACTCCTCCTATGATTTTAAATTCATGTTGGCAAGTCATATGCTTTATGCAAGATAGCTAGGCTGTTATTTATTTAGAAAGAGACTAAGTCCTTATACTCACTCCCTAAAGAAACTAGATCATGTAAGTGTATGCTTCAAATGACTTAAATCTAATGCAAATCGTATTACATTTTATTTTCATTTTTAGACAATCATTTTGACTCAGGCTAATATGATTCATATGCATAATGCATGAGAAATGAGATTATTGTCCAAAATAAGAGAGAAGAGAGGAGGCGTGTTTCCACCATGGCTCTCAAAGGTCAAGCTAAGTTTCTTTGGAAAATATGGAAGCCCTCCAATCAAGAGTGAAAATAATATGCATTTGTGCATGATGTTATAGAAGAAATACTCATCCAGCTAAGGGGTAAATTTATTTTTTCCTAAGAGCCTAATCCACATCCAGGCCATACATAAGGCAAGGAAGAAACTAAGAAAAAGATTCCATCTTATTGCACAAGCTAAATAAATCATCAATCAATTTATAAAGCTAAAGAAAAAGAATAATAGGCCATTTGTGGTCAGACACCACCGTACAAACCCGAAAATAAATTGGGTAGCTGAGTTCTACCCTTATACAACCAGAATTACAAATTAAATAAATACAATTAAGGAATTCATTATTATGGGGGTCTTCAAGCTTCATTTCTTCATTCTTCTTTTCTTCTCTCTTCTTTTTTTTTCATTTTTGTTCTTTGGTTCCTTCTTTTGGATGGTTGGAAGGTGGTTGCTCCAAGGCTTCACATGGTACATAAGGTGAAATCTTATGACCAATGCTCATCCTAATCCCCATAACAATCTTTCCAAAATCCTAATTATAAAAATTACATGAAAAGGAAAAGTAAATCTAGCTAACACCTTTAAGATATAGATTAGCTAAATAAACCACATAAATCTTAAGCATGTATATTAGACTTATCATCCCACACATGGGTGACTAAGTCCACATTATTATTATGCTTAGGGTATAAGCACTGCGCAAAAAATTTATATTTTTTATTTATTACTATTAAGCACAATCCCTTTTAGAAAATAATGATTAGACTAAATCACCATATCTTTCATTCTATGTACATGCACCCTAACATCTAGTATAAAATATATATCTCACAAAATAAAAATAAACATCAAACCATTCATCGCCCTAACCTAAAGGTAGAAGTGGTTACTTGGCCTAATGTGTGTGCTTTAGAGGCTTGTGTGGTATGCTTAGCTATGGCCTTAAGTTATAATTTTCTAAGTGTGAAGAATGTTAAACTTAGAGGAGGGTTTCATTCAAATGGTTTAGTTATTTTGGGTTGATTTTTTGATTGGGTTCAAGTGAATCCTACAACTAATTACTACGTTATAAAGAGAGGGAAAGAAAAGAGAACTTCTCTTTCCTTCCTTAACCTAAGTAATTTCTAATGTGGATTCATATTTTACTTTTATTTAGTGAATATTTTATTATATGTTTTAATTAATCCTAAGTTTATATGAAATCTAAACAAACCTATCCAAAAAGAATGGCATTTTAAGATTAAGTAAAATGAACTAAATTCACAAAACATACATCACTTCATTTCTTTCCCGACATGTATAACATGCATATGAATGAGTCCTAAACATATCTATACATACAAATGGGAATGTTTAGCACACTTTGTTATGCATGCTAAGTAGTTCATTTAATAAAATTTGAATATTTATGATGCATGATTTTCTTTAAGTAGTAAAGTGGTTTCTTATCCAATTTTCACATGCACATATGGATGTATGAAAGGCATAAGTGAGTACAACGTCATTGTTAACCAGGGGTGTAAGGTACAAGACCTAATTAGGGCTACTTAAAGCCTTGCAACCCCGTGGTTGTCCAGACTAATATACAATTTTCCTTGAATATAAGTATGTGTACAAAATAAATAAATGGAAAAGAAAGATTGCAAAAGTTTGTGTTGGTTGATTTATTTTTGTTTATGCAATTTATATGTACAATTATAGGTATCCTTCTTAAGTAATAGCATAGGAATGAATAGGTGATGGAATTAGGCAAGTGTTAGTTTCTTTTCAAATGAAATATACACTTTGTCAAATCCTATTCAAAACTATACTAAAATAGAGAAGAAAAACTATACTAAGCACATCCTTATATTTTTATTCACATGCAAGTTTATAAGTAAGATATAAGTAACACACTTTCAATTTTGATAATTGATTCATATATTTTTAAAAATAATTTGGATTTAATAATGATAATATCCACTCATATTCTTACTTTAGCCAAAACATACAATTTGACAACAAGGAAACATTTTCATTTTAAATTTGATTTTTGAAAAGAATGAATGTATGAAATCATATGACACACACATTTAGTATGTTAGGAAAGAACTAAAGTAATGAAATCATGTAAACACATTCACCTTAAGTAATTCCTAAAGGCAATCTTATGAAATAAGAAAGCTTAAAGCAAATCAAAGTTTGTTTAATGTGATTTTTGTTTGATCTTGAGTTCGATTTAATTTGGAAAATGTGAGGTAAGTTTGCTATTCCTAACCCATTCCCACATGTGTTTGATATTTTTGTTCAATTTTTAGGCGATTAGATTCATTTTATATTTTGATTAGGTTAAGGTATGAATTAAACATGTTAATTACCCCTTACCTACACCACCTTGGCATAGTTAATGAAATAATTATGAGCCAATGAGATGACATAAAACCTCATAAGGAATTTAAATTTGTAATGCACCTAGGAAGGAAAAGGCTTAATGCAATTTGGCTCATGATTAATGATTGATTAAGCTAAGGGGTTTAACTCAAGTAATTTCAAAACACCCCTCACATATATGAGTAGAATTTCAATTTTCTTAATTATACTTAGGCTCTTGAACACCTAAGTATCTAGCCAAGAAGAATTAATTGAGTTCTCAAAAGTTTTAGAATTTTGTGAAATTAATTAATGGGGTAATTAGTGAATTAACCCTTAATTAAGGATTGATCAAGGAAGAAAAAAGTGGTTTAAGGAATAGCTTAGGAGAAATGCCCCAAAATTATTTCCTAAACCTCCCATTCATTTACATACCTTAATAAACTCAATCAGAGGGTTAAACCACTAATTACAATCTTAACTAACCTTAATTACATTAAGGGAGTAATTAAGGAATGAACTATCAATTCCTCTAATTAAGCCACCAATAAATCTCAAGAAAATTAGGGGAGGTAGAAGACATCCCTCTAATTTCACCCAGGAAGATTGAGATGAATTAGTGGATTAATTAGGGAGCAATTAGCAAATTATCATTCCTAATAAAACCCAGATTCATAGAAAAGAACTATTTAAAATTAATCAAAATCAATTTTAGAATATTCTATGTTTAATTATCTTTCTAATATAATTTATTTCATATTTTTCTGATTTTTCTATGTTCATATATGAATTTTAGAAGCTTAGGTGATTAATTAGAATTAAATAAATCTTTAATTATATCATTAATCTTACAGCGCCACGCATGCGCTTGACACGGCATGCACTTTACATGTGTTACCTCCCGATTGGTTTTTAAAATGATGCATCATAGCGTCGCGTGGCGGCGGTGCTACGCGCTTTCTCCTCAGTCGTCTGATCAAGGATCGAATGGTTGAGAATAAAGCTGCGGATCAAAGGATTTAAAATGAATTTATCATGCATTTTAATCTCGATCATCCATCCAAAATGTGTGGATGGATGGCCAGAGATTCGTCCCTATTCTCCCCTATGAACAATAGAGGCCGTCCATATTCTAGGGGATGATCCGAGCTCGATTAAGCTCGAATTAATCCCAAATTTTATCCACACCATCAACATGCATAGAAGATTATGTCCAATGGCTAGATTTTCATGGGGTGAATATTTTCTTCATAAAAGACCAACACACAATGTAATTAAGCTCGGTTTATTGGTTAACCTCACCGGAGGTGATCAGCGGTGCTCGATTCCCTTAGAGAAGCTTCATCTGGTGGAGACGAAGCTTTTCTGAGAGTTTGAGGCTTAGAAATTGAATGGATTCTTCTAGAGGTAAAATTCTCAAGTAATTTCAAAACACCCCTCACATATATGAGTAGAATTTAATTTTCTTAATTATACTTAGGCTCTTGAACACCTAAGTATCTAGCCAAGAAGAATTAATTAAGTTCTTGAAAGTTTTAGAATTTCGTGAAATTAATTAAGGGGGTAATTAGTGAATTAACCCTTAATTAAGGATTGATTAAGGAAGAAAAAAAGTGGTTTAAGGAATAGCTTAGGGGAAATGCCCCAAAATTATTATCTAAACATTTCATTCAATTAAACATACCGTAATAAACTCAATCAGAGGGTTAAACCACTAATTACAATCTTAAATAACCTTAATCACATTAAGGGAGTAATTAAGGAATGAACTATCAATTCCTCTAATTAAGCCACCAATAAATCTCAAGAAAATTAGGAGAGGTAGAAGTCAACCCTCTAATTTCACCCAGGAAGTTTGAGATTAATCACTGGATTAATTAGGGAGCAATTAGCAAATTAACATTCCTAATAAAACCCAAATTCATAGAAAAGAACTATTCAAAATTAATCAAAATTAATTTTAGAATATTTTATGTTCAATTATCTTTCTAATGCAGTTTATTTCATATTTTTTTGATTTTCTATGTTCATATATGAATTTTAGAAGCTTAGGTGATTAATTAGAATTAAATAAATCTTTAATTATATCATTAATCCTATGGTGCCACGCATGCGCTTGACACAGCATGCACTTTACATGTGTTACCTCCCGATTGGTTTTTAAAATGATGCATCACAGCGCCGCATGGCGACGGCGCTACGCGCTTTCTCCTTAGTCATCTGATCAAGGATCGGATGGTTAAGATTAAAGCTGTGGATCAGAGGGTTTAAAATGAATATATCGTGCATTTTAATCTCGGTCATCCATCCAAAATGTGTGGATGGATGGCCAGAGATTCGTCCCTATTCTCCCCTGTGAACAATAGAGGCCGTCCATATTCTAGGGAATGATCCGAACTCGATTGAGCTCAAATTAATCCCAAATTTTATCCACACCATCAACATGCTTAGAAGATTATGTCCAATGGCTAGATTTTCATGGGGTAAAGATTTTCTTCATAAAGGACCAACACACAATGTAATTAAGCTCGATTTATTGGCTAACCTCACCGGAGCACTTTACATGTGTTACCTCCCGATTGGATTTTAAAATGATGCATCATAGCGCCGTGTGGCGGTGGCACTACGTGCTTTCTCCTCAGTCATCTGATCAAGGATCGGATGGTTGAGATTAAAGCTGCGGATCAGAGGATTTAAAATGAATATATCGTGCATTTTAATCTCGGTCATCCATCCAAAATGTGTGGATGGATGGCCAGCGATTCATCCCTATTCTCCCCTGTGAACAATAGAGGTCGTCCATATTCTAGGGGATGATCCGAGCTTGATTGAGCTCGAATTAATCCCAAATTTTATCCACACCATCAACATGCATAGAAGATTATGTCCAATGGCTAGATTTTCATGGGGTGAAGATTTTCTTAATAAAGGACCAACACACAATGTAATTAAGCTTGGTTTATTGGCTAACCTCACCAGAGGTGATCAGCGGTGCTCGATTCCCTTAGAGAAGCTTCGTCTGGTGGAGACGAAGCTTTTCTGAGAGTTTGAGGCTTGGAAATTGAATGGATTCTTCTAGAGGTGAAATTTTCCTTAGCTTGAGCTCGACTTTGTTCTAGGGCACTCCTCTTCTGCCTTTGAAGCTTGGGAAAGAGTATGGGTGCACTCGACTTGGTTCTCTGATGAAGCTTGAAGAAGGAATTGAGTGGAGTCTGAGAGTGGAGAAAGTTGGAAATTCAATCGAGCTCCCCTATTTTTACTTAAGGAAAATCGAGAAGATGGAAATTGAATCTCCCTCTATGAAGCTTAGGATCACTTGAAAATGGCTCCTATGACTCCCTCTCACTCAATCAACTATATCACTGTGTATATTCAAATGAATTAGGGGGATTATATCTCCCCCTTTGGCCATCGGACGTCTGAGCATAAGCTTGCCATTTTGATATAATTTTCTTGATTCAGTGGGTTGTTTGAGCTGTTAGGACTATCCTTGAGTTCATTTTAGGCTAGGGAGTAGAATGGTGAACTCCCCATGTGCTCCATTTGAGCATAAGAAAGATTCCCATGTGGCCATTTCCATGCACATGGTCGAATTGGCCATTTGGTCAAGTTGGGCTAGCCAAAACCCATTGGGATGAGTGCACCACCCTCTTTAATGTTCACTTGATCTATTAGGAGAGTATCAAGTAGGTGTGAAGAGGATTTGAAGAAATTCCAAGTAGAATTGGCCAAAATTTATTCTATGGCCTAGCGATAAAATGATCATTTGGCTGATTTTTGAATTTGGGATGTTTGGTATGTTGAGAAAATAGGTTTGGCCAAGTTTCATTGAATTTGGAGTTCATTTGGTATGGTTTGGCTCATGTTGACTCATTTAGGTCAAAATGGGTCAACTTGGGTCAAGTTTACCAAGTGGTCAAATTGGGTCAAACCAAGGGTTGGGCCAAGTTCATATGACCATTTGAAATATTTTGGTGTATTTGGTTTGATTCAATTTGGTTTAGATTTGAATTTAGTTCATATGACTTCATTTAGTTCAAATGGGTCAGGTTGACCAATTTGACCCATTTGACCTATTTGAGCTAGGTCATGGGTAGGTTTAGGTTTGGTTAGTCATATGAAGTGGATTTGTATCTTTGGTTTCAATCAATTTTGGTTAAGTTTGAATTTAGCTCAATATGACCCTTTTAGGTCAAGTTGGGTTCAAGGTCAATTGGGCTAGGTTAGGTCTAGTTGGCCAATTGAGGCTTTGTTCAAGTTCAACAAGTGATTTAGAATGAACTTGACCCATTGGTTTCAATCAATTTGGCTTAGATCAAGTTTTGACACATTTTTGACATTTTAGGTCAAGTTGGGTCAACTAGGGTCAAGTGGCCAATTGGGCTAGGTTAGGCTTAAATGTTGACTTGGTTAAGTTCAAACATTGATCATGAATGAACTTAGATCATTGGTTTTAATCAATTTGGAATATGGTGAATTTTTGCTTGGTTAGGTTTCATTTTGGCTAATTGTTGACTTGGTCAACCCTTAGGTTTGACTTGGTTTGACCCAATTTAAGAGATTGATCATCTCATGATGATTGTTGATCATGATGAAAGGCTTAGGTGAGTTTGATTCAATCCAATTTGGTTAGGATTAAAATTGTCTCATAAGGGTATTTTAGGTCACTTTGGGTCAAGTGGGCCTAAGTGGGTCAAATGGCTTGGTCAAAGCTTGATTTGAGTTTGATTAAACTTGTATATGGACTTATGATTAAAATATAAATCCATTTGCAAGTGATTTGAAGTCAAATGGGTTTTGATTCATTTGACAATTTCAAGTTCAAAGGGTGAACATGAAATGGATTTTGGCTTGATTTTTGAATTGAATTTTGGTTAAGTGATTGAAGTTTGTAGTTATATTTGGATTCATGATTGAAGAATTGATTAAATCATGAAGGAAAATCAAGTGTTTGGCTTGATTTGAAATTAATTTGGCTAAGTTCAAGATTTTGACTTAAAAGGCTTAGGATGAATTTTGAATGAGTTTGAGTTTGATATTTGGAATTGGTTTTGGTTGTTTGAATTTATATTTCATTTATATTTGTGAACATAAATGAGAATATAAATGGGTTATGAGAAAATTTCAAGGATTTGAAGTGATTTGATCATGACCTAGGCTAAGTCCTTAAGAGCGAGATTACAAATTTAGAAAAGATTTAGTTAACTGATTTTGAATTTTGGATTTAGTTTGATTGATTTGAATTTATATTTCATTTATATATGTGAATATAAATGAGAATATAAATGGGTTATGAAAAAATTTCAAGGATTTGAATTGATTTAGATTTTATTTAGGCTAAGTCCTAAAGAGGGAATTTAAGGGCTTAGGAAATATTTTGAACTTGGAATTTGAATTTTGGATTTTGATTTGATTGATTTAAATTTATTTTTAATTTATATATGTGAATATAAATGAGAATATAAATGAGTTATGGGAAAATTTCATGAATTTGAAATTATTTCGATTTGATTTATGTTAAGTCCATGAAGGGAAATCAAAGGGCTTAGGCAAGATTTGAAATTTAGAATTTCAACTTAGAATTTAATCATAGATTTCAATTATATGTCTCAATCATGGATTTCAACCATGTGTTTCAATCATGTGGCATTGATTTGAGTTTGGAGAAAAAGCAATTAGGCTAGAATTGATTTAGGTTTGATGTTGATTTGATTTGGAGTTTGACTTGAAGGAAGGAAGCAAGGAAAGTTGTTCAAGCTATAGAGTAGGCAAATTTTCCTAACACCCCTAAGGCATGACCTATTCCTATGGCTAAATCTTCTAAGTCTCTAGGGCTAGGTTGAGTGTCCACCTAATCACTAGATGTGTCTTAAGAGTAAGGAACTTTTAAAGTCTAAGAGAAGTCCTATGTCTAAGATGGAGGGGTTGAGAGTTAATCCTAAAAATGAGGCCAACAAAGGGTGCCCAATAAGTGTGGTGTGACTGACAAGGAACACCGCACGTATTGGTGTTGACTGCAATGATCAATAACACCGAATGATCACAAGCACTAACAGAGATGATGTACTCCTAACCCGAGGTGTAGAAGGAATCCAGAACTTAATGCAATGTGGCTCTACTTATCAAGGACATAAGAGAGGGAAGGAGGAATCCACTAGGGATAGAATATGTGAACCTTCCACTAGGGAAGCAGGTTCAAGTCATCCACTAGGGAGAAATTTTCACTAGGGAAGAGGGTTGAATTTGTTTCAATTTCTTAGATTTGGATTTTGGGATGGCCCTTGTTGGATTGTGATGGATCGCACTAAGTATGAACCACAGAGGCCTAGACCTAATTTAGATTTACCAATCCAAAGGGGTAGTCTACTAAACACATAGTAGGACTAGTCAACCAAATGGATGCCTTTTGGTATGCAGTAGTTGTAATAGGAAGAGAGCATAGTAGACTTACATCCTCCAAAGTAGGGACCAGTTACTGGGGTAATCTGTTGGCAAGGAAACAGATTGAACCCAACCTAGGGCTGACTATTGAGTGAACGACGCTGGGGGATTTAGATCAACTTAAAGATAGTCAAGATTATTTTCATTTTTAGATTTATTTTGATGGATTATGTTGGTTAGCGATGGATCACACTGAGAACGAGCATATATCAGCCTAGACCTATCTCAGATTTACTGACCCAAAGGGAGCAGCTTTCCTGCCAATGGGAGAACTATCCAACCAAAGGAGTGCCTTTAGATTTGCAATGACCAATTGAAGGGAAGAATGTTTGAGGACTCACATCTTCCTACACAAAAGATTACTAGGGTGATCGATTGCTTCAAGCAACAAATTGAACCCGACCTGGGGCTGCCCGTCGGTTTATGACAATCATGTTAAAAAGAATGCATCATAGTCTTACATCTTCCAAAGCAGAATGACTGCCGGGGTAACCTGCTTTTAATCAAAATAGATTGAACCTGGCCTAAGGGTGACTATGGAGTGAGTGTCAACCCAGGGACTTATCTCAACTCAGGTAGTCAGGAAATTCCTATAGGGAGTTCTGCTGACACTGTCCTAAAGATAGGATTCATGCTTGAGAAAAGAGGCTCTTTGGGGGCTTGAATTCCTAATTCATAAGTGAATTAACTTTGTTTATTTTATTTAGTTTATTTATCGTAGACCCTGTTAGTTTGCGAGGGATCAAACTGAGAGGGAGCTTATATCAGCATGGACCTATCTTAGATTTACTGAACCAAAGGAGAATTTGTATATCGGCTGAACAAATTCTTCAACCACAGAGGTGGCTACTTGGAAAGGGGGACTATCATATCCAAAAGTAACCCGAGTAGTGTTTGAATGGGGTCGCAAAGGATGTGATCTAAATAGAGTGCCCGCAGGGGATGGGGCCGCTAAGGGCTTAATCCAAAACCCTGGAGAAAATGACATGGCTAGTCATATATCCAATAGGTATTCAATTTCCAACTCAAGGAGAAAGCTCGAAGACTCACATATGCCAAGAGTGGTGTATCCATCGAGTGAGTAGCTGTCAGCATAGTGAACATCAACCAACCTAAGGTGCCCGTGGTTTGCAATAATTAGTCTAGGAAGAAAGCTTGGGGACTCACATCCTCCTATAGTGGAACTGATTGATGGGATAGTTTTTCTTCAGCTTGACAGGTACTATCTGGCCTAGGGAGACTACTGAGTGAATGCCACTAGGGGACTTATATCAGCTCAAAATATAGTCAAGAGGAAAGGAGCCTCTGGTGGACTTATCCTAAACCTCAAATATACTCAACCTAGTTAGTGCATGATGGCTAGTTCAAGAAGAAAGCTCGGGGACTCACATCTTCTTAAACAAAGTTAATATAAGGTAGCTTAATGGCTGGGCAGTGAAGTCTACCATACTAACAGGGCGCTCGTTGGTTTGTAACGGTCAAGTTAGGAAGAAAGCACAGGGACTGACATCTTCTAAATAAGTGACCACTGGGGTGACATACTAGTGAGGTATCAAGAAGACCCGACCTAGATCAGCTAATGAATGAGTGACACAGGAGGCTTGCTATCACATCAAAATAGCTAGAGATAAAGGATATGTGTTTGTTTTTGTGCATGTGTTAAAAGGTAATAGGATGCCTTTGGAGGACTCTTACACCTACCTTAAACATGCTTAGGGATTTGATGAAATGGTGCCATGGAGGGCAAACGAAAATTTCCACTAAGAAAGGATGCCGTTTGGGGGTTCTCTTACACCTAACTTAGTTGTCCTAACCGAAATAGGATGCCTCTTGGGTTCTTTTACACCTATTCTAATAGCATTAGAAAATTTTGTTTGTGTTGTGAAAGAGGAATAGAATATCACTGGGGGACTCTTACACCTACCTTAAACACGTCATGGTGGATTCGCAAGACAAACAAACAACGCTTCAAAAGAAGAGAAGATTTTGATGAAATGGAATCAGATTTTTGTTGATTGATAGAAATATTTTTCAAACACGATTTATTTCATGGGTAATATTTCTTTAGATAGAGCCCATTAATTGAAAGCATCGGGTGTTCCTTTTTACAATCAATGAGCTGATAAGATTCTACTTAGTAGGCCTTCTCTATGACATAGGGGCCTTCCCAAGTGAGTTCAAACTTGCCTCCCATCTTTCAACAGGAAAAAATTAGTCTCCTTAGGACTAACATAAGTTTTCCTACTCAGAAAGACCTAGGGCAGACCAGCTTGTTATGAGCTTGAATCATTTTGGCCTTCTACAACTCGAGGTTTTGGCACCTCCGTAGATGATTCTTTTAACCACAACTTTGCATTCTGCTCTATAGTGATCTTGCTACCCAATGTTATCCTTAATGATGGGAGTTGAACTTCTAAAGGTAGAACAGCTTCAGACCCATACACTAAGGAAAATGGGGTAGATTGAGTTGGAGTTCGATATGAGGTGTTGTAGGCCCACAAGGCTTCAGCTAACTACTCATTTCACTATCGCTTGTTGTCGTCAAGAGTCTTCATCAATATCTTGATGAGAGTTTTGTTGAATGCTTTCGCTAAGCCATTTTCTCTGGGGTAGTAAATGGTGGAGTATCTTCAATCTATACCATGTCTTCTGGTGAAGCTGTTGATCTTAGTGCTTTTGAATGCATACCAGTATCAGATATAATTTATGGAGGCACCCCAAACCTATATACGATATGATTCTTGAAAAACTAAAGTGCATGCTGAGCTGTGACCTCTCTAAGTGGGATTTCCTCCGCCCACTTGGAAAAGTAGTCAGTGGCAGTTAAGATGAACCGATGACCCTTGGAAGAAGGAGGATCAATCGGAACCACAATGTCGGTAGCCCAACACTCAAATAGTCATGATGCTAATGTAGGATGTAGAATGTTAGGTGGTTGGTGGAGGACTGCACCGTGTACCTGACACTGATGGCATCTCCTAGCTACATCCATACAGTCTATAATTATTGAAGGCCGGTAGTATCCAAGTCGCTTGATCTTCATCTTCATCTTTGAACTAGATTGATGTGCTTCGCATAGACCTCAATGTATCTCGGTTACAATGCCATAAGATTTGTGTTTGTCTAAATAGTGTAACCACATTTGGTCAAAGTACCATCGGTACAGGGTGCCATCAACGAGAGCATAGGAGAGAGCTCACTATTTCATGTGATGGGCCTGTGACTTTCCTTGAGATAGTTTGTCGGTGTTCAAATAGTCTATGAATGGCTGCCTCTATTCTAGCTCCTTGTCCTTATAGGCAACGGCAACCTCCCTTCCAAGAGAAAGTCTCTCGATGAGTTCAACATCAATAAGGGATAGGATTTGTCTATTTTGGACCCTTATTGGAATGGACTCATCTTTCGAACATGCCAAATCTTTGGAAAGTTTGGCCAAAGTATCTGCTACTGCGTTCTCTGCTCGAGGAACCTTGTAAATGGTGACATCAAAAATTTGGGCCAACAACTTCATGGTATACTCATGGTAATAACGAAGCATGGGTTTAAGAACCTTGTAGGACTCGACAATCTGATTGATGACCAACTAAGAATCCCAATAGATATTGATACTCTTGACACTAATAGTGATGGCTAACTCTAAATTGATAATCAAAGCCTCATATTCAGTGTCGTTGTTGGTGCAAGAGTTGAAAAAATAGTATGAGAATCTCATCACATCATGATCTAGAGTTAGGAGAACTATTCATACCCCTATGATTCCCATAAGAGTATATCATGGTGCTTACCCCTATGAAAATAAGCTGCACCATAAAAATACATCTCCCATCAGTGGTTGTCAGCCTCCCTTAAGTTCATGATTTGTTCATCATGGAGATCATCACTAAGCAGAGAATCAGCAGAAAGTGTGTTGCTAAGAAATCCGCTAGTGTTTATCCTTTCACTGCACAGAGGGGTACGAATGTAATATCAAATTACAAGAGAATCATGGACCATCATGCCAAATGTTTAGATAATGTTGGTCTTGTCATGAGATACTACAATGGATTTGTTCTAGAGATCAAATTCACTTTATGATAAAGCATGCAGTTTCGTAGCTTCTGAGAGGCAAAGATCAAAGCTAGGCAATATTTCTCAATAGGTGGATAGTTTGTTTTAGCAGGAATAAGACAACGGCTAAGGTAGTTGAGAGCATTCTCCTTTTCTTCATCATTGGCTTGGGCTAACAAAGTACCGAGAGAGTCATCCAATGCAGCAGTGTAGAGGATGAGTGGCTTACTCGGGATAGGGGCTGCTAGAACTGGAGGCTTCACCAAATACTGCTTGATGTCTTCAAAGGCATACTGACACTTATCATCCAACTTGAACTTGGTGTCCTTTTTGACAAGTGCTGAGGATAGCTTGCATCTCCCCGATAGGTTAGAAATAAAGAATCTTAGATACACCAACCGTCCTTAGAAAGATCTGAGCTGAGTCAAAATTTTAGGAGGTGGCATTTCTAAGATAGCTTTGATCTTTTTTGGATCTATTTCTATTCCCCGGTGTCGGACAACAAACCCAAGGAATTTCCCTGAAGCTACTATGAATGCACACTTCAGGGGATTCATTTTGAGGTTGTATTATCTTAAACGTTCAAAAATTACTCTCAAGTCAAAGAGATGGTCTTCCTTTTCTTTTCTTTTGACTACTAGATCATCAACATAGCACTCAACCTGATGATGGATGAGTTCGTTAAAGATCTGAGTCATGACCCATTGGTATGTAAGACCAACATTTTTAAAGTCGAAAGGCATGACCTTATAATAATAGATTCTGATTGGGGTTCAAAAAATAGTATTTCTTTCATCCTCGAGGACCATCTTGATTTAGTTATAGCCAGATGACCCATCCATGAAGGAGAATACAGCATGAGATGAGGTGATGTCTACCATTAGTTCTAGTATAAGAAGAGGAAACTCATCCTTAGGACATGCCTTATTTAAGTCCCTAAAATTGACGCATTTTCAAATTTTGCCATTCTTCTTCTTAATTAGGATGACACTAGCTAACCAAGTATGGTATTTTTCTTCCATGATGAAATTAGCATTGATCAATTTCTTGACTTTAGAAATGACCTGCTGTTCGATTTATAATCACATGTGACTAGAAGCTTGCTTGATAGGGTTGGCGTTAGGATATATTATTAGTTTGTGGACTACTATGCTAGGAGATAATCCAAGAATCTCTTCATAACTCCATGCAAAGCAATCCTTAACCTCAATCAATAGCCTAACTAAGTCATTAGTTTCTTCTTCGTTCAGTAATGAACTGATGTATGTCGAGCGTGGATTTTCTTCTATTCCGAGGTTGATTTCTTTAAGCTTATCAATTATTGAATAGATTTCTTATTTTAGTTTTGGTGGTGCATATTTGATTTGGAGATCATCTGGATCATCTGAAGTTTTTAAACACGGATCCTCATAAGAGTTAGTGTGGTTTGAGAAGAACCTATCAGACTCCAAATAATTGGTGACAACTAAGCAGTAATCATCACATCGACTAGACCCATTATACTGAATCCTAGTCTTGATCTTGATTATGCATCCCTGCCTCTATTGTTCCATAGCTTCTCAAAGTACTCTGACCTATGCTTAGACCATGCATAAGGAATCAAACCCTTCTTTGCAAGATTAAGAGCACAAGGCAAGTACCAACAAAAAGGTAATTCTATTAATTCTTTGTTTAAAATATCCTCAAGTCTTACATCAGTTTCTAGACTTGAGGATGATGATCCCAAAAAGAATCTCTTCGGCTTCACATCAATGGAATACTTAAGGAGCTTTTTTAACTACTAAACCTTCAACTTTTTGAGATGAAAGTGAGGTTAGAGCTAAGGTTTTCAACTATCGTCTGATAGTTTCACATAAATTTGATTCGAATTCATTTGTACTTTATCTAGAGGCCTGGACTTTATCATTGTCCAACTCGAATGTCACCTCTAATGAAACCCACTGAGAGGGGTTGGCAGGTATGCTTATCTTATTAGACTCATCCTCTGAGCTAGATTCAAAGTCTGTGTGAATAGTAATGGTGCTCTTTTGAACTGAAACATAACCCTTGTTGGCTGATAGCCAACCAGGGGGTCTTCTGCTTCTGTGATTGCCTCTATTTCTACATCTATCTCTGCATGGTGGAGGTCGAGTCATCCTACCCGCATGTCCATATGATGGAATGAACTGTGGGTGGAATGTGATATAGAGCTCTACTTCTTCCTCAATTTCCCTTTATAATTCACTTGAATTTTCATTTTTCTTTTCTTTTTCTTTCTCTTTTTCTTTTTCTTTTTTTTCTTTTTCTTTTTTATTTGAATTTGAATTTTGACCAAGTTCATGTGAAAAGGTGTTTTGAAGAAGATAGTAGGTCGCATCCTCATATATCTCAACTTCTCTGACTGAAAATGGCTTTTCATTACCTTTGACACAATATTCAATTCCATCCTTTTTCAACTTGATGCATTGATGGAGGGAGGATGAATTATCTTGTTCTGATGTATCCAAGGCCTACCAAACAAAGCAGTGAATGAAGTATTCAAATCAATGTGTAAAACTTGGCTTCAATATTCCAATCACCTATCTCCAAAGGTAACACTATAGGTAACACTATGGAACCCAAAGCCCAATTACCTTGTTCATTGAATCATCTCAACATTATCTGATCTCCTCAGAGTGTGGAGATGTCAATCCTCAAAGAAGCAAGGGTCTTTAGACTAATAATGTTCACCGACGTACATGGATCAATGAGAACTCTGGTAAGTCTAAATCTTCCCATGTCAACTCTGATGCAGAGGGGACGGTTGTGCTCCAAGTCCCTCAGAAGAAGGTCTCCATTTGTGAATGTGATCCCCTAAGCTTCTTTTGTGTAATGTGCCTCCTCACCTACAAAGGTCAGCTAAGTTAAGCATATCTCAGAATTAAGGAGAGCCTTGATTAATGATTCCTTCATCTCTTTAGATAAGATAAGGACATCATATATGCTTAGCATAGATGGAAACTTTCTTAGATGAGAGAGGACATTGTATTCCACCTTGGACTAATCCTCTACAAGCATATCCAAGGGTGGAGCATCCTATGGAGGGGCTTCTTGATAACAATGACTTATTTTCCTCTATCTTGAGGTGCTGCCCTAGGAGGTAGAACCTTGCCACTATAGAGGTTAACTTCAATGATCTCTTGTGGCAGGGTAATAGAAGGTTTTACCTACACATTAGGCTCACCTACAACTTCTCCTATGGGACCCTCAGAATTGGATGACTCCAAGCCTATCTCAAGAGGTGAACTTGTAGTATTCAAAGTAGGGAAGTCCAACTCTGAATCAAGAAGAGGAAGATCAGAATTATTATAGTTATTTTGACTTGAAGAGTTATCATTAGGAATAGAAGTAGACAACTCATAAGAAGTGACATAGATATAATTCAAGCAAGCTTTATTCCTCAATTTCCTAGATTTGATAGGTAGTACAAAGTAGAAATCAAGTAAAGTAATTGGAGTAAGGGATTTGATGCCCTTATCTGCCAATACAAGAGTTCTACTAGTAGAAGAAGAAAAACTAGTTGAAGTATAGGAAGTCACTAATGTGGTAGCTACAATAGTAGACTGAAGGCTGGACTCGATCAATGGTTATGATACTGGGCCATCCTGGGCTGACACATGTTGTTGCTGCTGCTGCTACTGCTGAACTCCACCTTTCTCCAAGTTGGCACTGGCAACTTGCAAACCTTCCTTGATGTTGGAGGTTTGAGCTGACTCAGGCACTTGGAAGGAAAGTTTCTTGATCTTCTGAATGATCTTTTTAGAGGTTTTAGATAAAAAAATATCTCAACCTTCTTTGGTTTTGAAAGGATCACAAGTATCCCTAAGAATTACCCTAATGGAACTAGATGGTTGTTCCATAAGGTATTCCTTCAAGGTAACTACAGCACTAGTCTTGAAGCTATGTTCAAGCCAGTCCTTAAATGTGAAGCAATCCTCAACATGACCTAGCATATGAAAGTAGGGGTAAAAGTTAGGATCATGGCTTTTTCCAACTTCCTCCGATCTCTTAGGCTCGGGTAGCTAAAAATTAAGCTTATTTAAGAGATTCTTAAAGATCTTCTTGATTACCTCCCTCTTAAATGAATAAGGTTTGTTAAGCTTATCTAAAAGAGTAGGTGGACCATAGCTACCTAGCAGCGGGTATGTGTGTCGCTACTACTAATGGTATGGTTGAGGAGGCAGTGATGCTGGCCATGGAGGCTGTTGTGGAGGATGGTAGGGCTGCCTCGGTGGTGGTAAAGGAGGCGGAAGTGAAGGCTGCTGAGGTCGTGGTCTCTCGGACTGATCTCTTGCTGGTTGCTTCCCCTTATCTACCGTTGTCACTATTCTCACCTTCTTCTCATAGACCTTCTAGGGTTTTGTTTTACTGTATTTGGGAGGATGAAATTATCTTATTAAGGTGATCTTCTGCGGCTCCAAGTCCCCCAGAAGAAGGTCTTCATCTGTGAAGGTGATCCCTTGAGCTTCTTTTGTGAAATGTTCCTCCTCACCTATAGCGGCCAGTTGAGCTAAGCATATCTCTAGATTGAAAAGAGCCTTGATTAATGATTCCCTCATCTCTTTGGATAAGATAAGGGTGTTGTATATACTTAACTTAGATGGCAACTTTCTTAGGTGAGAGAGGACATTGTAGTCCACTTTGGGCTGATCCTCCACAAGCATATCCAAGGGTGGAGCATCTTATGGAGGGGCTTCTTAATTATCTGAACTAATAACTTATTTTCCTCTATCTTAAGGTGCTGTCCTAGGAGGTAGAACCTTGCCACTATGGAGGTTGACTTTGGTGATCTCTTATGGCAAGTTGGTGAGAGGTTATACCTGCTCGTCAGGCTCACCTACAGCTTCTCCTATGGGACCCTTGGAATTAGATGAGTGCAAGTCTATCTCAAGAGGTGAACCCGCACTATTCAAAGAAGGAAAGTCTAACTCTAAATTAAAAAGAGGAAGATCAAAGTTGTTATAATTTCTATTTAGACTTGAAGAATTTTTATTAGGAGTAGATTTAGACAACCCATCAGAAGTGACACAAATATAATTCAAACTAGCTTAATTCCTTGATTTCTTGGGTTTTGATAGGGGTATATAGTATAAGTCAAGTAAAGTAAGTGGGGTAAGGGATTTGATGCCCTCATCTGCCAATACAAGATGTCTACTAGAGGAAGAGCTAGAAGTGAGGTGTTCCGATGGTAGGCTGCCTGGTGGACTGGACTCGATCGGTGGTTGTGCTTACTTTGCTATCCTAAATGCACTACTTCATTAGCTACCTTTCCTGAGTTATCCTAGATAACTTGCAAACCTTCCTTGATGTTGGAGGTTCGAGCTACCTCAAGCACCTGCAAGAAAAGTTTCTTGATTTTGGACATAATCTTCTTAGAGGTTTGAGATAAGGAGATATCTCAACCTTCTTTGATTTTGGAAGGATCGCTAGTGTCCCCAAGGATTACCCCAATGAAATTGGATGGTTATTCCATAAGGTATTCCTTCAGGATAATTATACATCAATCTTAAAGCTATGTTCAAGCTAGTCCGTGAATGTAAAGTAATCCTCCAAAACATTACTTAGCATGCGGTGATAGGGGAAAAAGTTAGGATCATTGCTCTTGTCCACTTCCTCTGGCCTTTTAGGTTCGGGTAGCTAAAAATTAAGTTTCTTTAGGAGATTCTTAAAGATCTTCCTGATTACCTCCCTCTTAAATGAATATGGTTTATTTAGTTTATCCATAAGAGTAGGTGGACCATAGCTACCTGGCGGTGATACGTGTACCAGCTTGTGGATATGGTGAGGGGCAGGCGTGCATCTTTGAGGCTATTGTGGCCTTGGGATGACCTCGGTGGTGGTAGAGGAGGTGGAAGTGATGGCTGTGGAGCACGAGATCTCTCATACTACTCTCTAGCCAGTTGTTTCCCCTTGTATACTGCTATCATTGCCCCTGGTTTCTTCTCATAAGCTTTCTATGGCTTTGCCTTTGTAGATTGATCTGAAAAAGGTAACTATTTGGCTTCTTCTTGTAAGTTAGCCCCCTTGTTGATTAATTTCTTGAATGTTTTGATGTTGAAACCTTTGAGCATGAAGGCGACCGGGCCATGGATATTCTTAAGAAAAATCTCAATGACATGCTATTCAGACATCGTGCATTGCATACTCAAATTATGCCATCTGAGAATATAATCAATGAGGGACTCACCATGGTGTTGTTGAGCCACAACGAGATCACTTACAGTCACCCTCTGCTGAGCTCCAATAAATCTCTTAATGAAGAGTTGCTCCAACTCAGTAAAAATCTTCACTGAACTATTGAGGAGTTTAGTGTACCAATCGAAGGCTATGCCCACTAAGTTACTGACAAAGAGATGGAAGAGTAAAGCATCACTACCACCGACATTGCAACAACTGGCCCTGAAATGCGCTATGTACTGCCTTGGGTTCCACTACCATAGAAGCTCTTGAAAGAAGGTGGAACGAAACCCTTAGGATATTGGATGACATCAAATTCCTCTAGGTAGGGTCTACCCTTTGGAACCAATGATCCTCCTCGGACTTGAGCCAACGCTTCTCTTACTTGCTGCTCAACCATGGTTTTGATGTCATTTTACTGTATGGAGGTAATATACACTACCTTCCTAGACAAACTGGTGCTGCCCTGCTCTACTAGAGGTAAAGTCTTGGCTGGATCCAATACATGCACCAACTCTGGCTAACTAGTCTCAGCTATTATAGGATGAACTGTCGGGGCTTAGTTCTAAAGTGCCAAGACTGCTGTTAGCAAATCCTCGAGCTTCATCCCCATCCTATCTTTTTGTTCATTTTTTGCTTTAATTGTTAACGGAGGTGTTGGGTCGAGTAGGCTGTGTCTTCCTGCTCGGCCATAGCACCTTCCAAACTCTGTTGATCATGCAAAAGAGAACCCCATGGTGTCTACTATGTGAACTCCCGCTGAATCCTCTAATAGATCATCCTCATTATGTTCAAAATTGATATTTTCATCCTCTAGATCAGACCAGGCATATCCTAAGATTTCATTCTTCTCTACTAGATACTGTGCTATAATGTCATCTAGGGATCGATCTAGTTGAACGGGTATAAAAGATCAGGGCTAACTGGTAGTACGATCATTATCATGAACAAAAATGCATCTAACTTTTGTTTCTGCTGGAGAGCTAACCCTATGAGGTCTACGCTCGCTAGAAGAAAGATGCTTTTAGCTATCACTAGATCTAGATGGAGTAGTACTCCTAGGAGGATCTATGTCCATGGGGGAGACTGAACTGTCTCCTCCTCCCTCTACCATTGTAATCTCCATAGCCTGCTGTGGTGGTAGTGGTGATGGGACGACTACAATACTCCGAGGTCACTATTCCTTCTTCACCACAACTCAGGCAGAAGGTCGAGCAGGAGAGCTTGGCCTTGCCACAGTAGATAGTGTAGATGGAACGGGATCTCTTGGCTGTAGCCAGATCACCAATGGGGTCCTCTTCTCCCCAGATGTAGCCTTCATGGCCTTTGGTGGAATGGTAGATGCTGGAACATGTACAGGAGATGGTGGGTGTAGAATAGAGCGGTGTGGTGGAGGCACCACTGACTCTCTCAGAATAGGAGCTCCTCTCTTGTGATGGGTAGTCCCCATCAGTAAGATACTATTAGTATGATCGACGCGGGTAGCATGTCGATCGGGAAAGTCTACAAATGCGGAGGCCACTGACTGTCGGCTGTACCTCCACCTCTCCCGGTTGGTAACATGAACTAATGTATGGGCCTCCCCGACCCTCTCTGATCTATCTACGTGGGGAATAACGATCTCAAATCAAATTAAGCTCGACTTGATGCCCATAGGCTCCACCAACTCTGAAGAATTGACTGAGGGCGGTGTACCTCCTCCTCTCTCCAGGTGCACGAAAATAAGCTGGTAGTGAAGGTGATCTTGAAATCCTAACATCCTCTATCAAAACTAGAGATGAAACCTATTCTCTAATGAGAGACACTACCTAAGTGACTACTCCATAGCTGCCTCCAACTCTCTCGCTATGCGAGTATGATACCGCTTGATCATGCAGTTCTTATTTCGATGCTAAGCCCTGGTAGGTCGAGCAAAATGGGGACTAGACCCAATCTCGAAGGCATAGGAGATAATCCCTGGAATCAGGGGAGCCTTCCCTTGGAAGGTGCCAAGGAGTGGGTGCTAGCCCTAACTAGGGTAGCAAGGGAAACAATGGGGTGCACTGGCACTGGCACTACTATTGCTGCTATGGGAACTGCCACAGCCTTCCTCTTTAGTGAGGGAATCTTAGAATTAGATGGTAACTCAACCCGGATGACCAACTTCTGCCCAGTCACCATGCTCCTAATGACTGTCAAAAGGGGGGTTCCCTCACATGTAATTCAAGCCCCCTTAAACCCTAAGAAAAAGTGGATGAGGTGGGCATAGTCAGATCGTGGAAGCTGGCCTGATCCTAGGCCAAATCCATCCCAAGAGAAAATGTGAAGACATATCTCTATGCTACCATTGAATCGACTAAACTAAAAGCTGAAAAAGTCTACAATGTTGAAAAAAATAAGTTTCATTTTTGCTTTGTTGATTTTTGAATTTTGATTTAGAATTTGAACCCACACTCAACAACTTGAAAGTGTTAAGTGAGGCTCAAATAAATTTAGAGGAGAGATTTTGGAGTTGATTGGAAAGGAGATGTTTGAGTGTAGAATCCAATTTCAATAAATTTGTGTATGTTAAAAATGGGTTCAAATATTTTTGAAGAGATTGATGCTTCCATAGGTTTGTATTTGATTTTGATTTTTTGAGTTTGTGAACCCTTTATTTAAAAAATTTGAGTATGTTAAAGTAAAGGGTCAATTGATTTTGTTTTGATTTGTGGTTTTGGAATTTACTCACTTAGCAAATTTAAGTATGCTAGGTGAGGTGTTTGAAAATAATTTCTTCTTTCTTTAGTTTGCTTGTGAATCATGTTTGTATTTGAAAATGGAATCTTCACTTTAGCAAATTTGGGTATGCAAAATAAAGAATCCAAATGTTTTGTTATTTTTGAAAAGAGGATCTTCACTTAACAAATTTAGGTATGCTAAATAAAGGATCCATGTGTTTTGTATTTTGATGATTTTGAAAAGAGAATTCTTAGCAAATTTAAATATGCTAAGAAAATCCAAATGTGATTGATTTTGTTTATTTTTTTTTAATTTTGAAAAGAGGATTTCTCCTTAGCAAATTTAGGTATGCTAAATAGGAAATCCAAAGATGTTTCATGTTTTTGTATTTTGATTTAAAAAAGAGGATTCTTAGCAAATTTAGGTATGCTAAAGAAATCTAAATGTGTTTCATGTTTTTGTGATTTTGATTTTGAAAAGTGGATCTTCACTTAGCGAATTTGGGTATACTAAATGAAAGATCCAAATGTTTTTGTTTGAATTTTTTATTTTGAAAAGTGGATCTTCATTTAGCAAATTTGGGTATGCTAAATGAGAGATCCAAATGTGTTTAAATTAATTATTTTGAAAAGTCGATCTTCACTTAGCAAATTTGGGTATGCTAAATGAGAGATCCAAATATTGTTTGAATTTTTTATTTTGAAAAGTAAATCTTCACTTAGCAAATTTGGGTATGCTAAATGAGATATCCAAATGTGTCTCATTTTTGAAAAGATGGTTATTGATTTTGTTTTGAAAATGAAATCTTCATTTAATAAATTGGATAATGATGTTCATTTATACTTTTGAAAATATGATTGTTGATTTTGATTTTTGAAAATGATTGTTAATTTTGATTTTTGAAAATGAAATCTTCATTCAATGAAGATGTTCATTTGGTGCTTTTGAAAAATATGATTTTGGGATTTTATTTTGAAAATGAAGTCTTCATCAAAATGAATTGAGTGAAGAAGTTCATTTGTGCTTTTTGAAAATATGATTGTTGGAATTTTAATTTTAAAAATGAAGTCATCATCAAGATGAATTGAGTGAAGAAGTTCATTTGTGCTTTTTTTTGAAAATATGATTGTTGAAATTTTATTTTTGAAAATGAAGTCTTCATCAAAATGAATTGAGTGAAAAAGTTCATTTGTGCTTTTTTTTTTGAAAATATGATTGTTAAAATTTTATTTTTAAAAAGAGATGTTGTTGATTTTGTTTTTGAAAATGTGATTGTTCATTTTGTTTTGAAAATGAAATCTTCATTCAACAAATTGGATGAAGATGTTCATTTGTGCTTTTTTTTGAAAATATGATTGTTGGAATTTTATTTTTGAAAATGATCCTACATATAACAATCATGAAGATTGTTAGATGAGGGTGAATTTTGTGCAAACATTTTATTTTGTGCATTTTGAAAAAAGTGATTTTTGGAAATTGATGTTACTTTATAAAGGATTATTTTTCTTTTCATTAATTTTGGAATCAACCTTTCCTTACTATAAAAATGGTAAAGTGGTTTTTGTTATGTCTTTTATTAGATTTTTATTTTCACCCATTGGAGAACCCAACAGGAGTTTTAAGATCCACACGGAGTGAGGTCCTAAAACTTAATGATGTTGGCTAGCTTAGCTTAAGGATGAAATAAAATAAGTGCCAATGAAAAAGAAGAATAGTCTCAGATTCTTATAAAATATGAACCCACTATCGATACTTGGAGATAATGATCATTTACCAAAGATGGAGAGAGGAACCATCCCCAGTGGAGTCACTAGAAAAATCTGTGGTGAAATATTCCTGCCTTCATCTATACTTTGGAAAGATAAATGAAAAAATACGCCTTTATTGGGACATCATGTAGATCCATAGATATTCTTATTAGGGTGATTAGGTGCGACATTGAGGAAAGGTGTACTATCTCGAAAGATAGAAGTCACCACCCTACAATGGACCTAATCACCTGAATAAGGACTCCTAAGAACTGTGTATTTGGAATGTACCAGAGATTCTTCTCTTACTTTATATGGAAAAGTAAAGCAATGTTTATTTTAAACTAAGTTCGTTAAGTTTCCTATGGAGGAAAGTCCCCATAGTTAATTACATCCTAAGAAATAGGATTCCTTAGGAATACTCTTGATTAAGGTAAATGATCGTTGTCTCCAAAGATTTCAAAGATAGGACTATCAATCAATTGGTTTATTTTTAGAAGATCAAGTGGGATTGATCAAGAGGAGGGAGTTATTATCGAAGACAAAGGAAGATAAGTAGGAGATGCTTATGATACTAGGAGGCCTGGTAAGCAACTCGAACTATCCTATGGTTGGGCTTTATATTTTTGAAGTTGAGGGGAATTAGTTATTTAAGTTGAATTTTTATTAGAAATCTAGGACTTACGATTCCCCGATACTAAATCATGAAAATTACTAAGAGGTGAGGATTTATGCTTGTAGCCCGCAAAGGGAAGTAGCAACCTCTGAACTTAAATCTATGGAGCTTTGGCGAGGGCCAAAGTGTGACCTAAATCTAAGATAAAAATAGGTATTTGGTTTACCTCCACAAGAGATGATAAACCACCCGACTGTTTAGACTTACAACCACCTAGGGGTGGCTGTCAACTAACTCCTCCTACAATTTCAAAAGCATGTAGGCAAGTCATATGCTTTTGCAAGATAGCTAAGTTGTTATTCATTTAGAAAAAAGGCTAAGTCTTTAAACACACTCCTTAAAAAACTAGATCATATAGGACATGATTTAATGACCTAAATCTAATGTAAACTTTATTACATTTTATTTTCATTTTAGACTATTGATTTGACATAGGCTTATATGATTCATATGCCTAATTCATGAGAAATTAGATTATGAGCCAAAATTATCAAGAAAGGAGGTGTGTTTTCACCATGGCTCTCAAAGGTCAAGCCAAGTTCCTTAGCAAGGGTGGAAGCCCTCCAAATTAAGAGTGAAATAATATGCTTTTTATGCATGATGTGAGGAATAAAATACAACATCTAGCTAAGGGGTTGCTAATTCTTTTATCTTATTTTTATAACCTAGAATTTAAGTAAGGTTATGAGTTGTTAATTTTTAGTTTTGAGTTGATTAATTGGATAGAAATTTATTTTCTTAAGAGCATAATTATCATCCAGACCACACATCAATGCAAGGAAGAAACTAGGAAAATATGTCATCTTAATGCACAAGCTAAACACACATCAATCAATTTATAAAACTAGCGCAAAAGAATAAGAGGCCATTTATGATCGGGCTCCACCGCACAAACCCGGAAAACAAATTAGGTAGCTAAGTTCTACCCTTATACAACCCAGATTATAAATGAATTAATTACAATTAAGGAGAAATTCATGTTACGGGGGTCTTCATTCTTCATTCTTCATTTCTTCTTCCTTCTTTCTTCTTTTTTCTTTCTTCTTTCTTCTTTTGGTTGGTTGGAATGTGGTTGCTCCAAAAGACTTCACATGATACATAAGACATAATCTTATAACCTATGTTCATCCTAATCTCCCATAACAATCATTCTAAATCCTAATTACAAAATTACATGAAAATAGGAAAAAGGTAAATCTAACTAACACCTATAAAATAGAGATTTGCTAAACAAAACCAAACAATCCCAAGCATGTATATTGGACTTAGTACACACGGGCTAAGTCCACCCTATTTTGGATTCGCTTAGGGGTAGAGGCAACCTGTACAAAAGCAATTATATTTTTATTATAGCACCTCTTAAGCACAATCTCCTATAGAAGATAATGATTAGACTAAGATCACCCTATCATTCAGTCTACACACATACACCCTAACAACTAGACTAAAATATTACATCACAAAATAAAAGTAAACATCAAACCATGCACTACCCCAACCTAAAGCTAGAAATGGTGACTTAGCCTAATGTGTATGCCATTTAAGGTTTGTGTGGTATGTATTAACTGGGCTTTAAGGTTAACATTTTCTAAGTATGAAAATATTCAACTTATAGGGTCATTTCATTTAAGTGGTTTAGTTGATTTGGTTGAGTTTTATTTCATGATTTGAGTTAGTTTGAATGAATCTACACTTAATCACTAAGTATTGTAAAGAGAAGAAAAGAGAAGAGAACTTCTCTTTCATCCCTACCTTAAGAAATTTCTAAGGTAGATTCATTAATGACTTTTGTTTAGTGAATATTTTATTATGTATTTTAATTAATCCTTAGTTTAGATATTTCTTTAAACAAACATATTCGAAAGAAATACATTTTAAGATTAAGTAAAGTGAATTACTATCACAAAACACATAACACTTTATTTCTTTCCAACATGTGTAACATGCATATGGATGGATCCTAAGCATATCTATACACACAAATGCAAATATTTAGCACACCTTCATGATTAATGCTATGAGATTTTACTTGAAAAAATTTGGATGCTTCATGATGCATGACTTGGTTAAGTAGAAAAAGAGAGATTCTCTTATCCATTTTCAAATGCACATTTACAAGTATGAAAGACAAAAGTGAGTACGTCACCATTATTTTCTACACCAAGGGTGTAAGGTACAAGACCTACTTAGGGCTACTTAAAGCTTCGTAACCCCGGAGTGTCCAGACTAATATACCACTTTTCTTAAATACATGTGCATGTACAAAAAGAAATACATGGAAAGAGGAATCATGCAAAAGGTTTGTATTTGTTTGATTTTGGTTTGATTATTTAGTTTGCATGTGTGATGTAGAGTTCCTTCTTAAGTCATGACATAGGAGTGTATAGGAATGGATTTAAGCAAGTGTTATGTCCTTTTCAAATGGACTATACACTTTGCAAATCCTATACTATATTAAGAAAAGAGAAGAAAAATCATATAACACATTTAATGCTATTCACATGCAAGTTTATAAGTACATATAAATAGCATACTTTTCATTTGTAATATTTGATTTCTATGTTTTGAAAATAGTTTTGGATTTAGTAGTGATTATACCATTCATATTCTTACTTTAGCCAAAACATGCAGTTTGACATAAAAGAAACATTTCATTTTTAATTTATTTTTCAAAAGATATGAATGCATGATTTTCATATGACGTACACATTTAGCATGCTAGGAAATAAATAAAGTGATGCAAGCATGTAATTTCATTCACTCTAATTAATTCCTAAAGACAATCCTATGGAATAAGATTATTTAAAGTGAATCAAAGTTGGTTAAGGAATTTTGATTTTGTTTTGTGTTTGATTTGAATTTAAGGAATGTGAAAAGGGTTTGCTGGTCCTAACCTATCTCCCACATGTGTATGTTGATTTAGTTTGTTTTCAGAACCATTAGATTGATTTTATATTTTATTTAGGTTAAGGTGTACATTAAGTTCTTACCCTTTACACTACTTTAACATATTTAACCAAATAATTATGAGCCAATGTATGACATAAAATCACAAGGAATTTAAATCAGCAATGCACCTAAGAAAGAAAAGGGCCTAATGCATTTGGCTCATAATTAATGATTAATTAAACTAAAAGGGTTTAATTTAAGTACTTTCATAACCCTTCCCACACTTATGGGTTAGATATGATTTCCTTAAGCTACTTAGGTTATTAAACACCTAAGCAATCTACCCAAGAAGGAAATAATTAAGTTTAGATTGATTTGATTTTAAAATTTTGATTAATTAAGTGATTAAACTATTTAATTAATTTGCACCTTAACTAGGTTTTTATTCAAATGAAATAAACTTAAGGGGAAAAGATTTGGGAGAGGACTCATAATCTCATTCCCTAAGTCTATTCACTGTTCTAAGGTGATTAGCAAACTTAATTAATGAATTTATCATTATTAATTAATTAAATATTTAAGTAATTAAAATTAATAAATTCCAAGAAAATTAGGGAGTGTCATCCCACTAAACATATCTAACAAGTTTGGAATTAATCAATGGAATAATTAGAAAGTAATCAACATAATTACATTCCCAATAAAAACTAAATTATAGAAAATTAATTATCCAAAATCTATTAAACTTAATTATATATTATTCCCCTTTGAAATATCTTCAAAATGCATTTGAGTTTGTATTTTTTTTAAAATTTTTCTACATTTAGTTATGTACTTTTGAAGATTTTGTAATTAAAACTTAATTAAATTGCCTAATTATATAGTTAATTTCATCATCACCACATGGACCGCTGACGCGGTGCATGCTTTCCATGTGGTGCGATGGGATTCGCTATTTAAGTAGTCAAATCAAGTGCCACGTTAACTAGCGGCGCTACGCGCTTTCCCTTGGACCGTCTGATCAAAGATCGGGTGATCAAGATTAAGCTCAAGGTATTAAAGGGATTAAAATGTAGATATAACATGGATTAATCAGAATCATCCATCCAAAACACGCGGGATGGAATTCATGATTCATCCTGAAGCATCATCCTTTAAGGCAGTTCGATTGAGCTTGGATTGAGCTAAAATTGAACCAACACCATCAACATACAAGGAGATGAAGATCTAACGGTCAAAATGCAATGAGATTACAATTCTTTTCAAAAAGGATCAAAGAAAATTTTCTCTAAGCTCGATTTTGATCCACTCTGAGGTTATCACCACGCTCCCAACCACTTCATCTAGTGGAGTTGAAGCCCGTTGAAGGTTTGTGGCTTAAGGTTAAGTAGTTCTTCCTATTGATTAAAGTCCCCTACAAATGCTTTGCTTTTACCCTCTTTCCATGGCTTGAACACTTTGGAGAAAACTTGGGTGAGCTCGATTAGGTCCCCTCAAGGTGCTTGAAGGAGGAATTGAGCTCTGGTGAAGAATCGGATGAGATGAAAAATCCCTTGAGCTCCCCTATTTTCGGCTTAAGAAAATCAAGAATGGAGAAATCAAAGTAGCTTGGGAAACCTTGGGCGAGCTTGCAATTGCTTCCTCTGAGTTCCTATGCTTCAATCGAATGTGAGTCCATGCAATTCAAGTGAAATTAGGGGGAGTATATCTCCCCCTAGATGGATCGGGCGACCGAGCATGGCTTTGCCATTTTGATCAAATTGATCCTATGGGGTGAGTTGGTTAGGCCATTTTGGATGCCATGTGGTTTAGTTTGGCGAGGTGGGTAGTGAAGCTCCCATGTAATGTGTGGATGAGTGATTCCCATGTGCTCATTTTGAGTAAGGTGGTTAGTTTTAGCCTTGGGTTGGGTTTGGCTGAACCAAACCCATTGGGTCATGTGCACCAAACTCATTAGTGTCCACTTGGTCCACTAAGAGGATGTCAAGTGACCATGAAGAGGATATGACCAAATTCCAAGTGGAAGTGGTTATGGGTTACCACTGAGGGGTAAAATGGTCATTTGGCTTTGATTTCACTTTTCACCAAAGAAGCCTCACAACTCTCATTTTGGAAAGTCTGACATCCTCTTTCTCATCTGATCTTCCTCCTGCTCCCTTCTTCGATTTTCTCTTCATCCAAAATCGAAGCTCCTTCCGTATATAGTCGAATCTCATTCTCCCATTACCTTCATCTTTTCTCTCCCCTCAATGAGAGTAGCTCCTCTCTCTTTCGATTCTTCCACTTCATCTATATCATTTGCTCCAGGTTTGCTCCTCTACTTTCTGAGTTCTCTCTTTCTCCCATCTCTCTCTCTCTCTCTCTCTCTCTCTCTCTTTTAAGCTTCTTGTTAGCCATTTCGATAGTTCTTGTGATCGATCTCATTTCTCCCAAACCCACTACCCTCCCATCAAAGTGTCATTTGGTCGAACACTTCTGAACATTACACTTCTGCAGTCTCACGGTAAAGCCACCCTTCTCCTTCACTATTGTGCATACAATAGCTATTGACTGATTCCACCTTCTTCTCTTTTCACTCTCTTGCAGCAAAACTAATATCATACCTCCTCCATTTTCCCTCTATCCACGTGTCATTGTCAAGAGCCTTCTAGCCTCAATTTTCTTTTCTCCACCATGCATTACCTCATGTGATTCTCCAAATAGCACTTTCAAGCTTCCTACCCTCAACCTTTCCGATCTCCTCTCTTGCCAACCACCTTACATCCTAATTTGTATGCAACAACAACCCTAATTAATCCCGATTCCTAAATCTCTCATTTTCCCTGATTCTTGCACTAGAAAATCTAGCCTATTAGCCAACTATTTCTCTCCATTTCTCTTTAATTTCTACTTGTATTGTTACTTAAGCTCCATTTTCAGTGAGTTTATTCCTTTTAAGTTTCATCAAACTAGAAAACTCATTAGACTACATGATGAGAAATGAGATGGAAAATTTGATCTTGAGTTTAGTGAAGGCTGAAATTTAAATTGTTGTATGTATATAAATAGAAAAAAAGAAAGTTGTTATTTTTCTTTATGCAAATTAAGTACCTGTAGGCACCTTTCTTGGCGTGACAGGAAAATTATGATTTTCATGTAGGTATTCGAAGACCTCATACGCTGTTGGCGGTGGGAGGAGTTTCAGGCCATGATTTATACCACACATACACTCTTTTCTTGGCATGGTGGATAGGCCGAGTACCCTGAAGTAGCCTCCTACATGGAGATGATGCCAGGATACTGCCAAAATTCTACCAATTTTTTGCCAAAATTGTACACTTACAGGGTACTTAAATGATAACTAAATCAGACTAATTTGATGGTAAAATGCGCTTACTTGAATTCAAATTGAAATTAAAGAAAAGATAAACTTATAAATGATAAATAAATAAATAAAATCAAATCATATCTAGAATATGAATAGGATGCTACTCAAAGAAATAAAAAAATTTGAACTAGCAGAACTACCTCTCACCTACAACTTTCAGAACACCTAGAAGAATTGAATAGATCTAAATGAAAATGAAGTGAGCCTCCCTCATATTAAGAGTTGAATATGGAAACCTCATGGGCCCAGTCAGGCAATACTCAAAGCATACAAAAATAAAGATCACCTCCCACATGTATATTTAAAACATATCAAAATAATAATTGTTGCTCACGGGTATTAAACAAATGCAAGATAAAGAGTGGTGGATAGATTTATTATTGAAATTGTTCACTTACCATGTGCACCTACAAGGAGGATTTATTCTAAAATTCAAAGCATGATCTTCACATACTAATTTTAAACAATATGATCCATAGAAGACCTCCTAATTTATAATTAAATGTAAGAGTTAAATAGATCTATGAATTAGTCATAATTAAGTTAACATGTGCTTCGAATGAAATTCTATGGATCACAAAGTGGCACTATGCTTAATTTAAACATTCAGTAATTTCTGTGATTACCCTAAAAGAAGAGCTACACTTATTTCAAAGTGATTTCAAACTCAAAGTTACTGCATCAAGATATGTGTAACGAAATCAAAAATTTGAGTTTCTACACTCATCATAGGATGTTGATTCAAGAAAATCATTTTATACTAATATTTCACAAAACATTGAGGGATGTTGTTATGTTGCATTGGAGGACTTCTTTTAGTAATCAAAATCCTATATTCTCAATCAGAGTTTGCAGGATGATCTCTACAAAGGGATATAAAAGTATTAATGAATTCCCAAGGTATTTTCTTTGAAGAATAAAGATGACCTTGGGAGAAGATGCAATTTGAAATGATATTTTGAAATAGATAATTTTGACATTGATCTTGTTATAAATGTTCAAAATTCATGTCAGCACCAATGTCATATAAGTCGATAATCGCATGTAATCAATTTCATCTAAATTAAGAATTAAACTAGTAAAGGCTTTCCTCCCGGAAGTAGTCAACAAAACTTCAACATTAAGAAACTAAAATGAATTGAATCACCCGCATGGGCCCTCACACTACATTGAATGCTTAAACTTAGTATCTAAGGATGCTGTGCAATTTGATTTACGGTTTTGTCCTAGGATTGGGTACGGGTTAATAAAACCTAAATAATTCAATGATAATATTATAAAATGTTTAACTTAGTAAAATTTGAAAGTTAATTCTGTCATATAATTATAAAAGATAAACCAAAACTTATTGACACAACTTCGTAAGTACAAGCTCCCAAGTGAAAAGTTCTGATCCTCCCGAGACTATAGTTGACAAGGTTTAGAGGATTATAAATTTTGAGAATTTAGGCTGATCCTCCAGAAAGAGGTAGAGTTCACATGGTCTATTAGCTAATAATTTTCATGTGATCAAAAGGCTATCCCTACTAAGCTTTAATTGATCAATCTTTATTTATTCAAATTCAAATCAATTATAAAATGATCAAATATTCAAATAAAAATATAAATAAAAGAAATTAATTTTTAAATTTAAAGTAAAATCCATCCACCCATCTACAACTATTTATCGAGGGTGGCAAATTAAGAAAACTTTTACTCACAAAGAGCCAATGTCAAATCAAATACATAACTATTTTTACACTGAAATAATCTTAAGCCCGAAAGAACGTGGCCCGTGTCCTCTGTCTGCATAGTTTTTTTTGCAAAATGATACCACATAAATGGCGGTTACGACCAGAGCCCTCTGACCGGGTGGCTTGTCAAAAAATAACACCACTAAATTACGGTCACGGTCGCAGCTTGTATGTTTTCCAATGGGTTTGCTCTTTGAGCTGTGAACTATATAATGTATTTGATTGGACAAAATGCTCTTTGTTAGCTAAGGTGAACTTAAGCTTGTCTCCTTAGACAAACACCACCCCAGGTCTACAAGGATTACTTGGACGACGCAACCCATGGCTGCTGACAAGGATCGTTCGGTCAAGTTGGGTCAACTACCTCCTCAAAACTAAGTAGGCTAGAGACCATGATAGCCTGGGATGACAGGATCATAAGATCTTGATCTGGCTCTTCATCATTCCCCCAACCATCTACTTTAAGTTAAAATGATGAACTTCATAAATTCACAATCTTACTCATATTCGCTACTATTAGCTGCATTTAATACTAGCCTTAATCAAAAGTTCTCTCTCACCAATGGGAGGGGTAATTAACTATAGGTGCTTGTGCCTATAGGAAACATAGAACTAGATCTAAAGTCCTCAAAAAATGAGGGCAAAATCTCTGGGTAGTGTCTTATCTACTATTCCATCTGTCTTTTAAAATTTCATTGACATAAATCATACTCTTTTCATCAAGAGGTCGGTGAAAAATTTTTGGAGCTCACAGATTTATGGCTACTCCGTTGGGGAAAGATTTATCTTTCCATCTTTGGCTAGTCGAACCTAAGTTATAGTATTAGTGGAGTATACTAAAAAAGAATGATAAATGGAATTGAAAATGAAAATGAAATGTCTAAATGAACCTTAAGATAAAATACTTTCTAAATAAGGTCTTGAATATCTAAGATTTTATTTAAAGTTTGTTTTTCTCATTATGTTGCTCTATTCTATTGTGTCTCTGCATTTTGAAAGTATGGGGTATATATATATCAATTATTAACTACTAATTTCCATCTTTCATTTGAGCAAAATGGATCTCCAAAACACACCCTTCACCATCAAGCTAGACCACAGAGCTAACATCTGTCTAGCTAATGTTGTTATCAATACTGGAATACAGGAGCTACCATCTAGTTTGGAAGCATGGACTTTCCAACTATTGTCACTGCCAACCATGATGCAACTGTTCACAACCCACTTGCCCTACGTCAAGCTTAAAGGCCTCAACCTGTTGAAATGGCTGCACAATGTGCACCTCTATCAGTGCAGCAAAGAAGGCCAATTAAAATTGCTATTATTGAGGCTCTAAAGAAGAGAGCCTCTATGTTTGAAAGATTGTGACATACATAAGTCCCACTGATGAAGAGAACTACTATTGGCCAGAAGATTTCACTAGCTCCAGTAAATGTTACCTTCTTACCAACTGAACCATTTGCTATTGGAAGGCATGATGTTGAGGCTTCCTCATATGGAGGTAATCATAATAGAAGATAGCGAAGGAGAAGGAATGTTGAGCTACGAGCTCAACAACTATTGCCTGAATCACCAATCACACAACTAGCACTACAACTAGAAGTGAATGTTCCTACAGAACAAATTTGAAAATCAAATGGATTAAGAGGAATAACCTTCTTGGCAAAATCAAACAATCCTTTTAGAATCTGACAAACTCCAACCACGAGATTTTATCGACTTATATAGAATCCTAAAGGTTGTCAAAGAAAAGGGCCTAATGAAAAATAAGTTTCAAAAGCCTTGAGAAAGTCCCATAAAGAAATCTATCATTACTAGTGGTGACTTGAAATCAACCAAGATAGCCTCTGCACAGTTAGCATCGGGGAATGACACTTGGAACACATGACCAAGAATTCGCCGCCAAAAAGTCCCGGTAAAAAGGAAAATAAATTTAGAAGCCAAAGCCTCGAGAAGAAATCACTGTAGAGAAGAATAAAGGAGTGACATCCAACTTGTATTACTGGAGATCTGTGATAGGTCAGAATGGGTCCCATAAAAGAAGATTTCCATTATTGAGCTGATAGATGGTTGACACCCTGGAGAATCCTTTAGGGAATCCCATCACCATGTAGCTCCATCTTCTGGATAGTCGACTTTAATCGAAGACCTCCAATTGAAGAAATGCTCATGCCCTAGCCTGAGCCTAAGATCTGATGGAGACGATGCTCAGAAGTGAGGCTACAAGAAGAAGATGAAGGTGATGATGAGAAGACCATGGGAATAGTAGTGATCTATATGGTAGGTCAAGGTGATGATTATCCTGGTACTCGATTCTATAATCAACACTGACATACCATCCTACCCGCCGCTCCTCCCAAAAAACAAGAAGAAGAAGAACATTTAGGTTCTTCCTCAGATGATTAGAGAAGAGAAGAGTCAAAAAGGGAGGAGAATCCTGCATTCATTGACATTGCCACACTAGCCCAAGCATAGAGGAACATGTAGTGCCAAATGAGGGCAAACGATAAAGAAATTGAGCAACTTAATACTAAAATGAATGAGATGATGGCACAGAAGAATTTAATGATGTAGATAATACAGAGGAATGCAGTGATAAAGCCACTATCCATTCTACCCACTAATCCTCAAGCAGCTAATGTCATCTCTACCAATCCACCAGTGGAGCCAACACCTCAAACTTATGGAGCTCATAGTGCTCATGTGGTGAGAAATAAAATTAATCACTTGGCTTCCCAGCTAACTCCTCAAAACTTTCCTAACACATCAGAGCACATGACATCTGCTCAATAGGAGATTATTTTAAATGAGAAAATTAAAGCTGTTATTGCTGCAGAGCAGGTAGAAATGTTAGTAAATAAAGGCCACCCATACCTAGTCAAGTATGACTAGGTGTCATAACCAAAAGGCTATTCAATGCCAAAGTTCAATACTTTTGATGACAATGGTAATCCTAAGTAGCACTTGGCACAATTTAAAGCGACATGTGGCAATATTGGGGGTAATGTTGCATTGTTATTTTGTAAATTCATCAACAGCTTAACTTCAATCGCTTTTGAGTGGTATGCTGAACTACCAAATGATTCTATTAAAACCTTCACGAAACTTGAAGCTATGTTTATCAAGAGCTTTGCCAATGTGGTTAAAAAGATAACTATTGCTAACCTTGCTCTTAAGTAAAGAAAGAAAGATGAGTCAGTGACTCGATTTATTACACGTTGGTGAAATATGAGTATGAGATGTGAGCAACAATTAGAAGAAGAAGAAGTGATTCAATTACTAATGGGCAACATTGATAACATAATGGTTCCTTATCTTTGCATGGCTTCAATCGCCATGTTTCAGGAGCTTCTTGATAGGGTGGCTAAATTCAAAAAATTAAACTTATCAAACTCTGATAGTCACTCAGACAAATAAAAAAGAAATAAAGTTCTAGATTCAAAGAAAGAGGAGACACACTTTGCTTCTTTCAAAAGTGATAAAGGAAAGCAGATAGTTTATAATGTTGACAAAGGCAAGTAACTCGCTTACCTAGATAAATTAAAATAACCATATAGTCTTGCTCCACAGCCACAGCTCGTACTTGGAGGTAATGATCTGTCACGAGGCCACTTCAATGAAAGCGAGCGATCGAAACAAATGAAAAGAACAAATGATTCAAAAGTTTCAACCCTCAAGGAAAGGCTGAATAAAGAATATTTCTTTTAAAAGGGTGAGTGTGGCTAAGCTCTTCGAGCATGCACTCAAAGCGGGTCTCCAACTACCAGAGTATAAAAGACATGAGGAAGCTGGATAGACTGATAATCCTAACTATTATTTATATCATCGGGTGCTCAGCCATCCTATTGAGAATTGTTATATATTTAAGGATTGGCTAGTAAGAAAATATAGAAATGGAGAAGTCACACTATCAGATAGTGTGCTAGTGCATCCAAAGAAGGAATCTGCCAAGGTAATCACTTCCTCTCCAGTGCCATCAAGTAAAGATAAAAGCAATGAGAAATTAACCTGTGATGAAGAGTGGGAAGTTGCACTTTTAAAGAAGACTACAAAAATGCTAAAACAATTGGAAGGCATCCGTGCATTAAGTGGAAGTCACCACTTGAGCGGTGCGACTTGAAAGAAAATCAGAGGTCAGATGTGTTTTCTTCAACATCATCTACCCAAATATATCATGGAAAAATTGGCTCATCTCAGCATGAGAGACACCCTAGCCAAATCCCATGAGGTAAAATAAGAAGGTCTACCAAACCAAGGAATAATTTAAGAAAAAAGTCTACAACACAGAAGATCATCAATAATATGGATGATTACCAACAGCCAACAAAATGACCTATCAGACTTGCTAATTTCATTACCAAGCTTCAGATTAATGAAGAAGTAAGGAAAGAAGATGAACAACTTCCCATTAAAGTTTGCTTAATGGTACATGGCAATGGAATTGTGTCTCCCAAATGAAGATGAAGGTGATGACGACATGTGATGATTCTCTTCAAATCTCATTAGAAGAAAGAGTAGCTGGTCATCACTTGAGGGTGGTTGAGGAGTGGTTGAGTACTACCACCTCAACAGAGGAAAGGGCCAATCAATAAAGATAAAGAAAAAAATCAAAATTAATGAGAAGGTCATCCCTAAGGATGCAAACAAGAAGTCTTCTTTAAATAAAGGAATTAACTACAACAATCTATCTCACTTAAGAAAAATTCTTGTGCGGCTCAACATTGTGGTGTTTTTTTTTATATGTGTATGGAGGACACCATGTAGATCTGAGGGGGTACTTATTGAAGTGATCGGGTATGACATTGATGTGTGATGTACTATCTCGAAAGATAGAGGCATCACCCTTCAATGGACCTAATCACCTAATAAGGACTCCTAAGGCATGATGGGTCTTCGAATATACTAGAGATTTTTCTTCTACTGTACATGGATGAATAAATTAGAGTTTATATTAAATTGGGTTCTTAAGTTCCCTATGGGGGCAAACCCTCATAGTTAATTACATCCTAAGAAAGGTGAGTTACATATGAATACTCTCGATTAGAGTAGGAAATTGTTATCTCCAAAGTTTCAAGGGTAAGGCTATCAATAAATTAGTTATGTTTAGAAAATCAATTGGGAAAGATCAAAAGGAGAGACTTATTATCAAAACCAAAGAAAATGAGTAAGGAATGCCCATGATACTAGGAAGACTAGTGAGCATTCCAATTTATCCTATGGTTGGGCTTTATATGTTTGAAATTCAAAGGAATTATGTGTTTGAGTTAAAATTTTATTAGATTGGTAAGACATATAATCCAATAATATAAGGTTATGAAAATGCCTAAGAGGTGAGAATTTATGCTTATAGCTCAAAAAAAATAGCTACCTCAGATCCTAAATCTAGGGAGCTTTAGCAAAAGATGAAGCATGACCTAAATTTAAGTGAAGAAGGGTATATGATTTACCTCCACAAGAGAGAGTAAACCACCTGACTGCTGGAGTGACAGCCAACTAACTCCTACTATACTTTGAAACTATGTAGGCAAGTCATCTGATTTTGCAAGATAGTTAGGTTATTATTATTTAGAAAGAAACTAAAGTCCTTAAGCCCACTCCCTAAGAGACTAGAGCATGAGTGATATGAATAATGACTTAATCTAATGAAAATATTTTCAATTTTAATTTGATTTGACACTTCATTTTGACAAAAGGCTTTGGGATTTCTTATGCCTAAATGCATGTTAAAATAAGATTATGGGCTAAATCAAAGAGAAAGATGTGTTTTCCACAACAAAGGAGATCTTCAAAGGTCAAGTATCCCCTATCGTGTAAGGATGGAAATCCTATCTGGCAAGAGTGAAGCAATATGAATGCATGATATTAGACATACAATATTCAACTAAGTGGATCATAAATCTTTTAATTATCTTGATTTAATGCCTAGGCTTTATATTAGGTTATGAATTATTTAAAACTTTAATTATGAGTTGTAGTTGGGGTAGAAAAATTAATTTTTCCCTAAGAGCCTAATCACATCTAGGCCAAACATTAAGTCACCTTTCATAAAGAAATTATGAAAATGCATGCCATTTTTGTTACACAATTTAAACATAACATCAAGCATTTTATAAATCTAACATAAAGAATAAGAGGCCGGTCTGGTAACCCAAAGAGAAAATGGATAGCCAAGCTCTACAACCTTATATATAATTAGAATTTGCAAATAAATGTTATGGGGGTCTTCTTATCTTCATTCTTTATATCTCTTTTGATTTGATTTGCACCACTTCAAAGGCATCATAGGGCCTCCTAGGACAAAGCCTTCTAGCCACTGCTCATCCTAATCCCCCATAACACTAATCCTAATTCTTAATGCAAAATTACATTAAAAATGAAAAAAATCTAAATCTATGCTCAAAAAAACAAGTGTTAGCTAAACACATCATACAACTCAAGTAGTTATATGAATAACTTGGACTTAGCACCCTGTGCATGGATAACCAAGTCCACCTATCTTAACTTGGATTATGATTAGGGTTTAAGCAATCTATAAAATAGAGCATTTATATTTATTTTAAGCACCACTTCAAGACCCCCAAAAAAAATATTATTAGGTAATCATGCATCCTATGAAACATACACCTTATCATACAGTTTAAAATAATACATCATAAAATCAAACTTACATCACTCCATGCAGCCTAACATAAAGCTAGAAATGGTGATTTAATTGTGTGTATTAAAGCTTGTGTGGTATGTCTAACTAAGCATTAAGGTTACAGTATGAAAGGGTTTAATTATAAGATGTTAGTTTCATTTTAAGTGGTTTAATTGATTTGAGAATTTTACTTAACACTTTCTTTTGTTTCATGTAACTTACACTCAGCAACTAAGTGTTATAAAGAGAAGGAAAAGAGAGGATTACTCTCTTTCATCCCTACCTTAAGTCACATCTAAATCATATTAATTAAAAAATTCTCTTTAGTGAATGGCTTATTGCACATTTTAAATTAATCCTAAGTTTAGGTTCACTTTAAATAATCATATTCAATAAGAGAGGCATCTTAAGATTAATTGGAATGAATTATTATCACATGGCACATATTCATTCATTTTTTTCCATCATATGTAACATGCATGTCACTAAAATTTAAGTATGTCTACACATACAATATGTCTTAGCACACTTAAATGATGGATGTAAGCATACACATTTGGAATTAAAAGTTTCATTTGATTGAATTATTTTATCATATTAATTTAAATCTTTATCCAAATTCATATATAAAAATATATAGGAATAAAATTAAATAGGTACATGTCATTGTTAACAGAAAAGTAATGTACCTCCTTAGAAAAACCTTGTTCCCGAGATGTCCAAACTATATACCCATTACATTCAAACATATGTAAGTTTATACATATGAACATAAGAAAGAAGACTTTAAACCATATGATTAATCAATTCAATCACTTGAACAAATATGAATGCATGTCTTTCCTAGTAGAAAATGGGATTTTCATTCATTAACTAAATGCACATACAAGTGTATAAAAGTTTTAAGCAAATAATTTTCCATTGTTAAACTAGGGGAGTGAGGTAAAGTCCTCCTTTGGGCTACTTAAAGCCTTGCGTCCTCAGAATATCCAGACTAGTTATACCCAGTACTCTTAAATACATATGAATGTACAAATAACTACAAGAATAGAGAAATCTTGCAAAACTTGTATTTGATTTAATTGAATGAAGATTTTCATTCATTAGCTAAATGCACACATAAGTGCATAAAAATTTTAAGTGGATACTTCAACATTGTTAAACCAGGGGAGTGAGGTAAAGACCTCCTTAGGGATATTTAAAGCCTTGATTCCCCAGAATGTTTAAACTAAATATACCCACTACTCTCAAATACACATGAATGTTCAAATAACTATAAAAATGGAAAAATCAGGCACAAGTTGTATTTGATTTAATTGAATTATTTACATATGTGAGCTAAAGTTCTATCTAAGCTCCAACATAGAGGTACAGAGGAATGAATCCAAACAAATGTTGTGTCCATTTCAAATGAACTATACACTTGTTAACATTCAATCCTTATGTAAATCCATGAAGATTAAAGAAAGAGAACTACGCATCATATGTTCTAAGCCATAGGCACATGCAAGGTTATGAATATTTATAACTATTATCACTCCAAATATTATAATTAACTTATATACTTTTCAAAAAAAGTTTAATTTAATAGTGATAATAGCCACACATATTTCAATTCAAATCAACACATGCAAGCTTGACATAAAGGAAATCATTTCTTTTAATTGATTTTTGAAAAAGATGTATGCATGATTACAAGTGACATACAATATTTAATATGATTGGAAAGAAATAAAGGGACATACGCACATGATTTCATTCAATCATATTAATTTTGAAGGACAATCATACAAAATAAGATCATTTAAAATAAACCAAAGCTTCCTAAAGTCACTTTTAATTTCATGTTTGATTTGATTTAAGAAATATAGAGAAAGAGGTTAGCTAATCCTAATCCCATTCCTCATGGGTGAGTTAATTTGATTTAATGGAAAGTAATTAGGTCAATTTTAAGGATTAATTAAGTTAAGCCATGAATTAAATCCATTAATTAAACCCTTACCTATGTTACCTTAAGGTAATTAATCAAATGATTATGAGCCAATGTAATATGCAATTGACTTGAAAAGAAAATAGTAATGATCCTTTGAACTGAAAGAGACCTGTGTTATTTATTTTTCAGATGTTGGACACCACGCTAAACTTAGAGGGTACTTATTGAAGTGATTAAGTACGACATTAAGGAATGATGCACTATCTTAAAAGATAGAAATTATCACCCTATAATGGACCTAATCACCTAATAAGGACTCCTAAGGCATGATGGGTCTTCAAATGTACTAGATATTTTCCTTCTATTTTACATGGATGAATAAAGCAGGGTTTATATTAAATCAGGTTCTAAAGTTCCTTATGGGAGCAGGCCCCCATAGTTAATTGCATCCTAGGGAATGGAATTCCCTAAGAATACTCTTGATTAAAATAGAAATTAAGGTCTACAAATATTTCAAGGCTAAACTATCAAAAAATTGGTTATGTTTGGAAAATCAAATGGGATTGCTCAAGAAGAAGACTTATTGTCGGAAGCCAAAGGGAATGGGTAGAGAATGCTCCTGATACTAGGAAGCCTAGTGAGCATTCTAATCTATCCTATGGTTGGGCTTTATATGTTTAAAATTGAGAGGATCAGTTTAGTTTAGGTTGATATTTTATTAGAAAGCTAGGACTTATAATCTCATAACACAAGATTGTGGTAATTCCTTAGAGGTAAGAATTTATGCTAGTAGCCAAAAAAAAAAACATCTACCTCAGACCCTAAGTCTAGGGAGCTTTGGCATAAGCCATAACACGACCTAAGTCTAAGCAAAAATGGGTATATGGTTTACCTCCACAGGAGAGGATAAATCACTTGATTTATTTGGACTTATAACCACCTAGAGTAGCGAAACTCTATGATTTTAAAACCATGTAGGCAAGTCCTATGATTTTGAAATATATTTAGGTTGTTATCATTTACGAAGAGCTAAAGACCCTAGACCCACTCCCTAAAGAGACTAGAGCATGAGTGGTATGAGCAATAACTTAATCTACAAATGCAAAAAATTTCAAATTTTATTTGATTTTTTGACACTTCATTTTAACAAAAGCTTTGGGATTTTATATGCCTATATGCATGATGAAATTAGATTATTGGCTAAATCTGTAAGAAGGGGTGTTTTCCACCACAAGAGATGCCCTCATAGGTCAAGCATTCCCTTATCGTGCAAGGATGAAAATCCCCTATTTTCAAGAGAGAAAGAATATGCATGCATGATGTGAAACATACACCATTCAACTAAGGGGTTGCTAAATCTTTGATATGAATTATTTAAAACTTTAGTTATGAGTTATAGTTGGGTAAAATATTTATTTTTCTCTAAGAGCCTAATTGCATCCAGGCCATACAATAAAACATTAATTAAGTAAAAAACTAAGAAAATGCATGCCATTTTTAATGCACAAGTTAAACATAACATCAACCAATTTTATAATTAGCATAAAAGAATAAAGGTTGGTCGAGAATCATTACAACCTAAAAGAAAAATGGGTATGAGCTCTATACTTACATAAAAAAATTATTTGAAATTTACAAATGATAAATGCTATGAGGGTCTTCAACTCTTCATGTCTTCATGTCTTCATGTAGCTTCTTCCTTCTTTGACTTAGTTTGCTTCAAAGGCATCACATAGCCTCCCAGGTCAAAGCCTTCTAACCAATGCTCATCCTTATCCCCCCATAATATTAATCCTAATTCCTAATGCAAAATTACATTAAAAATAGGACAAGTACATCTAACTATATCTGTAAAATAAGTGCTAGCTAAACACACATACAAGCCAAACAGTTATATTTATAATTTGGACTTAGCACCCTACACATAGATAACCAAGTCCACCTATCCTAACTTAGATTATGCTTAGGGGCTTAAGAAATTTGTGAAGGGATCATTTATATTTATTTTTAGGGCCCTTTAAGAATAATCCCCTATAGAAAATATAATTAGGCTAATCACGACCTACCATCCAATCTATAAACCATACACCCTAAATAAAACATCCATCCTAACATAAGGCTAGAACTAGTAACTTAATCTAATGTGTGTGTATTAAGGCTTGTGTGGTATGTCTAAAGATTTTAAGATTTTTAAGTGTAGAAAGATTCAATTTAAAGGGTGGTTTCACTTCAAGTGCTTTAATTGATTGGAAAGTTTTAATTTGTGTTTTCTTTGGTTTTATGTGACATACACTTAGCAAGTGTTATAAGAGAAGAAAGAGAATTGCTCTCTTTCATCCCACTTCCTAAAGCATGTTAATTTGATTTAGTTCTCTTTAGTGAATAGCTTATTACACATTTTAAATTGATCCTAAGTTTGGGTTCACTTTAAATGATCATATTCAACATGAAAGACATCTTATGATTAACTTAATTGACTTACTATCATATGACATATATCAAGTTATTCCTTTCCATCACATGTAACATGCATATGACTTAGTTCTGAGTATAACTATACATGCAACATATTTCTTTTAGCACACTTTAAATGAAAGATGCATATGTGTATTTTGTAGAAAATGAGATTTTCACTCATTAGCTAAATGCACATTCAAGTGTATAAAGTTTTAAGTGGATACTTAGCCATTGTTAACCAAGGAAGTGAGGTAAATACCTCATTGGAGTACTTAAAGCCTCACATCCCTAGAATGCCCAAACTAGATATACCCACTATTCTTAAATACACATGAATGTAAAAATGACTATAAGAATGGAAAAATCATGCAAAAATTATATTTCTTTCAATTAAAATGAGATTTTCATTCATTAACTAAATGCACATACAAGTGTACAAAAGTTTTAAGAAGATACTTCACCATTATTAAACTAGGGGACTGAGGTAAAGACCTCCTTGGGGTTACTTAATGTCTTGCATCGCCAGAATGTCTAGACTAGATATACCCACTATTCTTGAATACACATGAATGTACAAGTGACAATAAGAATAAAATAATCATGCACAAGTTGTGTTTATTTCAGTTGAAAAAGAGATTTTCATTCATTAGCTAAATGCACATACAAGTGCATAAAAGTTTTAAATGGATACTTTGCCATTTTTAAACTAGGGGAGTAAGGTAAAGACCTCCTTGGGGCTACTTTAAGCCTTGCATCCTCAAACTGTCCAGACTAGATATACTCACTATTCTTGAATACACATGAATGTACAAGTGACCATAGGAATAAAAAATCATGCAAAAGTTATATTTCTTTCAATCAAATTATTTATACATGTGAGCTAAAGTCCTATTTAAATTCTAACATAGAGATACATAGGAATGAATTCAAACAAATGTTGTGTCCTTTTTAAATAAATACATTCAAAGTTTATGTAAATCCATATATAGAAGAGAACTCTATATCACATGTTCTAAGCCATGCAAGCTTATAGATATTTATAATTATTATCACTCCAAATATTATAGCTGACTTATAAACCTTTGAAAATAACTTTGATTTAATAGTGATAATAGCCACCCATATTCATAGGTTAATCAACACTGCAAGCTTAACATAAAGGAAATTCATTTAAATTTAAATAATTTGAAAATAGGAATGCATGAAATCACATGACACACATCATTTAATGATTATGAGGAATAATAAGACATTAAATACATATTTCATTCAATCAAACTAATTTCTAAGGACAATCATATCAAATAAATGTATTTAAGGAAAACCAAATCTTATATTGCCATCTTTCATTTTATGTTACGATTTGATTTAATGAAATGAGGAAAGTTTGTTGATCTTAACCCATTCTCATGTTTGTGAATTAATTTAGTTTAATGAAAAGTAATTAAGTTAATTTTATGGGTTAATTAAGTTATGATATGGATTAAATTAATTAATTGCACTATGTTGCCTTAAAGTAATTAATAAAATAATTATGAGCCAACATGTATGCATGGAAAATAACTTGCAATGATCCTAAGAAATGAAAGGGCCTAATGTAATTAGCTCATAATTAATAATTAATTAGATTAACGAACTAAATTAAGTACTTTTATAGTTTTCCCACACATGTTAACCATAAATTCTTTAGGTAATTAAACATCTAAAGATCTACCCATGAATTAATTAATTAGGTTCTGATGTGTTTTAGATTTTAATTAGATTAATGAAATCATTAATCACCTAATTAAATTCAAACTTAATTGCCACATGGGTTAATTATCTTCCAAATGAAGTAGACTTTGGAAAAAGATTAGGAAAGAGGTCCCAATTCTCACTATTAAGCAGGTGATAAATGAGCCCAATTAATTAGTTAATTTAATGTTCATATGATAAATTAACCCTTAATCAAGTTAAAAAGAATAATTAAGGCCCAATTAGCTAATTCTTCTAATTAATTAATGAATAAATTTCAAGAAAATTAGGAGAGGCGGGGTCATCCACCTAAACAATCTCAAAAATTTGGGGCTAATTAATTAATTAATGAGGTAATTAAGGTAATAAAATTTTAATTAAAGCCTAATTAGCTCTAATTACTACATTAATTAAGGATATTTTTAATAAATTCCTTTATAAAATATCTTCAAAATGAATATCTATTTGTATTTTTATGATTTTTATATGATTTGTTATGATTTTCCAAAGTTTCAACTAATTTAAATGATTTTTCATGATTTTTATAAAGTCTATTAATTTATTTTAACTAAATAGATTATTTTACCTAAAGAGTACACTATCTCCCAATCTAGAAATCCTTTTAACAAAAAATTTTATGGTAACTGTACCTTAACTTTAACTTAAATCTCTCAAAATTTCAAATCAATCGGATGTGTATTTTTAAATTAATTGTTGAAATTTGATTTTCACTAAAACACATATTTAGCTGAAAATATTCAGTGAAATTTGGGATTTTAGGTTTGTTAGATTCCTCTCAGAAAGGTGAATTTGAAGAACCCTTATTTGTAATTTTTAGTTTAGTAGTTTATTTTCTATAATTTTTTGAAGTTTTAGGTGATTTAAATAATTTTTAAAAGCAAAATCCAGAATTTCTTACTTAACCCAATCAACACTGCGCGGTGTTAACGTGGCAACGCGATGCCATATGGCTTTGTGTGATTGGCCATGCGCAGCTCGCGATAGCACGTGAGACGCAACATCGTGATTGGCGCAGCGTTGCCGCAAATGAAAGGAGAGAGAGGGCGGTTCGATCGGAATCCGATCATGTCAGATAGTCTAGATCAAATCCATGTGATCTGAGGGTCAAAAAAGTGTGGATCTATCATGAAATCAACCATTTTCCAGTGGATCGATGGGTACAGCGAGAAAGCGTAAGCAAATGATGAGATTTTCATGATTTTTGTGAAATCTAAACAAAATCTCATATGAATGGACTCATTTTTGTGTTGATTCATACTGGAAAACTTCTATTTTTATATTGGGACTAAATATAATGAAAAATACAAGAGTTTTAGGTGATGATTTTAAGTGGCTACAGTTCTTGAAAATTACCTCATCGGAGATGATTTTAAGTGGCGATGATGAACCAAGCACTCTCCTAAATGCAAGAAGAAGCTTTAGAATGGATCTAGACCTTTGCCTCCCTTTGGAATGATGTATCCACCAATGATCGTAGCTTCCTCATCGAAATCCACTTGATTTTGATGGTTTTCACTCCAAAACAAAGTAGGAATGGTTGTTGGTTGGTTTGTAAGCTCTAGGGGAGTGAGATGAGGGTAGGAGGAGAATTTTTCAGGCTTCTATTTCCTTATCTTTGGTTTTGGCCAAAAAATCCCCTATCATTGTGATTTTTTGCCCCTAGTGGATGTCCTATGGCTTGTGGTGGTTGGGAATGGTAGGAAATCATCATAGGTGGCTTCACTTGAGTGGAGGAAGGTGTGAGAATGCAACTAAGGCAAAGGGAGTGGGAGTCCTTGCTAGTGTTCTAATGGGGGAGGTAAGGTGAATTCACCTCCCCATGAGTCATGGTTGACCCAACCACCTCTGGTCAATAATGTCGTGGAACCTATGTGGACCAATTAATGAGTGCTAAGTGGCCAAGGAAGATAAATGATCATTTACATGGGTGTTTTGTCTTATGTGATGCCCTTAACCCAAGGGTAGAGTGGTCATTTGGCATTGGATTTGATTTGATTTGAAATGAGTCAAAAGTGAGTTGGACCAAATTTCATATCATTTGGAGTTTATTTGATATAATTTGACTCAAATTGACCCATTTGGGTCAAATTAGGTCAAAACGGGTTAGGTGGCCTAGGTTGGATTTTGGCTCATTTGGACTCATACAGGTCAAATGGGTCAAGTTGAAAAAATTAACCAAATTAGTCAAATTGGCTTGGGTTGGGAGTTGGATCAAGTTTAATTGGTTAATTGAAAATAATTGTAGGCTTTGGTTTGAATCAATTTGGATTTAATTTGGATTTTGGTCAATTTGATCTTTAGGTCAATTTAGGCTAAGTTGGGTTAGGTTGACCAATTGGTCAAATTGGGCTCAATTATGGCTTTGGTCAAGTTCAATAATTAGTTTGGAATGAACTTGAGCTATTGGTTGCAATCAATTTAGGTTAGATTTTGATTTGACCCATCTTGGCCATTTAGGTCAATTTGGGTCAACTTAGGTTAAGAGGGCCAATTGGGTTAAGTTTGGCTCAATTTAAGGTCAAGTCATGTTCAAGTGTTGATTTTGGGTTGATTTGAATCATTGGATTCAATGGATTTGGCTTAGATTATAATTTGGCTAGTTTGGGAAAAGTTAAAGGTTGACTTGGTTAAAGGGGTAGGTGGACTTGGTTTGACTCAATTTATATCAATTGATCATCGTAGGGTGATCAACAATCATGTCATAAATTTTGGATTGACTTAATTTATTTTGCTTTGGATTGGATTGGATTTTGGTTCATGTAGGTCAAATTGGCCACTTTGGGTAAGTGAGCCAATTGGGTTTTAGATTGATGATTATAGATTTCATTTATATTTGGATAGATGATTGAAGGAATGATTGATTCAGGAGAAAATCTATTGGTTTTGATTTGATTTTGACAATATTTGGCAAAGTTCAAGGAATTAGCTTAAAAGGATTAAATTAGGTTTTGACTTAATTTTAGACTTGGTTTTGGTCATGTGAATTTATATTTAATTTATATTTGTAAATATAAATGAAGATACAAATGATTTATGAGAAAATCACATGAGTTTGGAGTGATTTGAAAGCGAATTTGACTAAGCTCATGGAGGTAGGTTAAAAGGCCTTAAGTAGAAAATTGATTTAGTTTGATTTAGTTTGGATCATTAGGATATTTATATGTGAATATAAATGAAGGAATAATTGATTTATAAAATCAATTAATCAATTGATTTGGGTTAAGATTTTGTTAAGCTCATGGAATTCAATCAAAGTAAGAGGATTTGATTTTGGATTTGATTGTGGGTTGCAATCATTTGGTTTTGGGTTTGGATTTGGATTTGGTACATAATTAAGGGGTTGAATTGGTCTTGGAGAAAATCAATTGAATTTGGATTTATTTGAATTTGGCTAAGGCTAAGTCCATAGGATAAGATCATAAGGCTTAGGAAGGATTTGATCAAGGGCTTCAATCATTTGATTTGGAATTTGGATTTGGATTTGAAATTGAGTTTGAGGTTTGGTTGGAAATTTGGATTTGAATTCAATTTAAGAAGGTGTACAATGAATTGGCTATAGGGTGGTGATTTTCCTAAGTCCCTAAGGCATGGCCTAATCCTATGATTAACCCTTATAAGTCTTTAAGTTTAGGCTAAGTGTTCATCTAATCTCTAGAAGTGTCTTATGACTAAGGAAACCTTAGTGTCTAGAAGGTTTCTAGATTTAAGAAGAAGAGGCTGAGAACTCACTCCAAAGTGAGGTCAACAAGGCCTAATGTAATTTGCTCAATCACTGATTAATTAAGCTTAAGGAACTCACATTAATTACTTTTATGATTTTCTCACACATGTGAGCTAACCATAATTTCATTAAACCTCTTTAGGCTATTAAACACCTAAAGACCTACCAATGAATTCATCAAGGAAATCAGATCTATTTTAAAATTTAATTAAGCTAATTAAGTAATCAATTAGTTAATTAATTCCTAATTAATTTCTCTTGAAAAGTAAAGAAAGCTTAGGGAAAAGATTAAGAAAATTGGCCCCAATCACATTTCTTAAACCTCTTTACTGTTAATCAGTGCCAAATGAGTCCAATTAATTAGTTAATTTACTGTTCACATGTTTAATTAATCCTTAGTTAAGTTAGGAAGGTAATTAGGGCTGAATCAATCAAGTTCCCCAATTTATCAACCAATAAATTCCAAGAAAAATGGGGGAGGTAGAGGTCATCCCCGCAAGCAACCTCAAAAATTTGAAACCAATTGGAGGATTAATTAGAGAATAATTAAGTTAATTAATTTTTTAATTAAACCCTAACTAAGCTAAAATCACTATTCAAAATTAATTAAGGATAATTTTAATGGATTCCTCTCTAAAATATCTTTAAAATGAGCCCTTATTTATATTTTTAGATTTTTCTATAGTTAGTTATGAATTATGAAAGTTTCATCCTTAAAACTAATTATATTAATTAATTAAGTCTTAATCCGTTACCACATGGCGCATCAAGCATGCTTTCCATGTGATACCATAGGATTGGTTATTAAAGTTCCATCCCGAATCGATGGCGGACTTGCCATAATCAAACCCGTAGTGCTAAAAAAATTAGGATCTAACGGATGATGGAGCGCCCAATCATGAATAGATGGCCCATGATCTCTCTTCTTACGATGAATGATGGAGCCCTCGCCATGAATCATCGAGCTCACCCAAGCTCGATTCATTCCAAAACCATCCACACCTTATGAGGTATCCACGAAGATCCAATGGCTAGGATCAGCTCACATGCAAATTTTCTCACAAAGACCAACCCATTTTACATAAAGCTTGATTCGATTCAATGGATTTACCTCACGAGCTAATATTGTTAGTTGTTTGAGAAAGCTTCATCTAGTTGAGACGAAGCTCGTTGAGCAATTGGATTGGTTCCAAGTGGATCACTTGATTTGCCAAGAATGGTGCTTGGAGGCTTCGACTTTGTTGTCCGCCTTTGATTGATTTGAAGCTCTGAAATGGCTGCTTCATGAGATATGTGGAAGGTGTGTGTAAGAGGAATTAAAGTTTGGTTGAGAGAGGAGGAAGTTTGGATCGGGATTGAGATCCCCTATTTCAGTTTAACACGGGAAGAGAAAATCCATGGTGGGGAGGCCTTGGGGAAGCTCTAAGGAGTGCTAGGGCATTTCGTTTCACTGTTGGGATCTCAAACAAATCGAATGCAAGTGAAATCCAATTTGAATTGAGGGGGTATATCCATTAATTTGAGGTGGATGGACATGTAGTCTCTCATTTTCCGCCATCACCATGGCATCAGTGGTCGCCATCATGTCCACAGCTTTGATTGGAAAGGCTTGGGAGGTGGCTCAATGCTATGGTCTCGATCTCCTTTCTTGGATCTAATAGGTTCTTGAGTTGTGAGGGAGGTGAGTTAACTCACCTCCCTTTGGTCCATGGCAACCCCTAGCTCACTTAGGGTGGGCTAGAAGGTTAAAACCCCAAATGGGGTGAGTGAGGAGTGATGGGAGAGTGTACTTTGCCATGGGGTGGAATCCTATGTAAAGAGGGCTTGACCAATGGATAATGGCTTGGATTGGGCTCATTTGGTTTTGGCTGACTTTCGACCAAGATGGGTTTGGGTGATCAGCCTCCAATAGTCATGGGTTGGTTTCATGGGTTTGGGTTCAATTTGGGTCATATGGTCAACCGTCAAAGGTTCAAATGATGATTTGAAGAGGGTTTGGTTTGGTTTTGATTTGATTTGGAAATAGACCAACCAAGCCAAATTGCCAAATTGGTGTTGGTTCAAGTTCAATTGGTTAATTAAAAATGATTGTAAGCTTTTGTTTGAATCAATTTGGATTTAACAATTTTAAGTTTTGGCCAATTTGACCTTTAAGTCAATCAATTTAATCAATTGACCAAATTGGATGGATTAAGTTTAAAATGAATTTGGAATGAACTTGTGCTATTGGTTGCAATCAATTTGGGTTAAATCATGATTTGACCCATTTGTGGATAATTTAAATGTCAATGACCGTTTTACCAATTGATGTTCATGTTCAAATATTGATCATGGGTTGGTGTTTATCAATGATTTCAATCAATTTGGTGTATGGTGAGTTTTAGGTAGTTTTATTTCATTTTGAGGGTTGACTTGGTCAAATGTCTAAGTTGACCTGATTTGACCCAATTTAAGGCAATTGATCACTCTAGGGTAAGTGTTGATCATGATATAAGGCTTGGATGGGTTTGGTTCAATCCAATTTGGGGTGGATTATAACTTGGCTTAAAAAGGTACTTTAGGAAGCTTTGGGTTAAGTGAGCCTAAGTGGATCAATTAGCTTGGTTTTGGCTTAATTTAAGTTTAGTTGAACTTATACATGAGCCTAGGATTGAAATATAAATTCAATTGCAATTAGATTGGAGTTTAATATGTTTGGGTTCATTTAAAGTTTTCAAGTAAAAAGCCTAACTTGGGGTTGACTTAGGTTGACTTGAATTTTGTTTGATGATTGTAGGTTTCATTTATATTTGGATAGATGATTGAAGGAATGATTGGTTCAAGAGAAAATCCATTAGTTCTGGCTTGATTTAGATAAGATTTGGCTAAGTCTAAGGAAATGGCTTAAAATACATGAATTGGGTTTTTATGTTATTTTAGGTTTGATCTTGGCTATTTGAATTTATATTTGTGAATATAAATGAAGATATAAATGATTTATAAGAAAATCACTTGAGTTTAGAGTGATTTGGAAGCAAATTTGGCTAAGCTCATGGAGGTAGGTCAAAAGGGTTTAGAAGGAAATTAATTTAGTTTTGGTCATTAGAATGTGGGTTTCATTTATATTTGTGAATATAAATAAATATATAATTGATTTATAAAGAAATCAATTGATTTTGGCCGATTTGATTTGTGTTGAGATTTGGTTAAGCTAATGGATGTAGGTCCATATTACTTAGGAAGGGTCTTGATTGGATTTATATTTAGTTTGGTTTAGTTTTAGTCATTTGGGTTTATATTTTATTTATATTTGTGAGTATAAATGAAGATATAAATAATTCATGAAAAGATCAATCAAATTTGGGTTGAATTGGGTGAAGATTTGGCTATGTTTATGGAATTCAATCGTAAGGTTTATGAAGAATTTTGGACTTCAATTTGATCATGGGATTGAATCATTTGAAGTTAGATTTGAATTAGAATTTAATAGTTTGATTGAAGGATTGAATTGATATTTGAGAAAATCAAATGAATTGGGATTGATTTGAATTTGGCTAAGGCTAAGTCCATAAGATGAAATCAAATAGCTTAAGAAGGATTTTGAATTTGAGTTTGATCATGGATTTCAATCAAATATTTTGGAATTTAGATTTGAAATTATAATTTGAATTGGGATTTGAGGTTTGAGATTTCAATTTGGATTGTATTTGAGAATGTGCATATGGATTAGGTTTAGGCTATAGGGTGGATGATTCCATTAAGTCTTAAGGCATGGTCTAATCCTATGATTAACCCTTCTAATTCTCTAAGCATAAGTAAGTGTTCACCTAATCACTAAGTGTCTTGAGATTAAGGAACTCTTATGCAAAGAGTCCTAGATCTATGTAGAGGAGGTTGAAGACTCACTCTAAAAGTGAGGTCAATAAAAGGACCCCCAATAAGTGTGGTGTAACTAACAAAGCACACCGCACATATTGGCGTTGACTGAGATAATCAAAACGTCCGAAGGATTGTAAGTACTAACGGAAATGATCTACACTTAAACCCAAGATATAGATAGAATCATGATCCTAGTGCAATGCAACTCAACTTATGCCAACGGCATAAGAGAGCAAAGAATATTTGGTTGGAATTTCATGTCAAGGACATAAAGGAAGATCCGCTAGGGGATCACACATGCATTAAAAATGACATGTATGAGGTTTATGCCGAGGGCATAAAATGAGGAATCTATTGGGGGATTAAGTATATGAACTTTTCACTAGGGAAGCAGGTTCAAGCTATCCATTGGGGATATGGGTTTGAATTTGATTGATATGATTTGGGGAAAGAAGATCTGCTGGGGATTAGAATTTATAATCCATCGGGGATGGGTGCATGAACCTTCCACTAGGGAAGTAGGTTCGGGTCATGTGAATTTGATTTCATGAAGGTGTCCACTGGGGATAGAAGTTGGTTAAATTTGGTTGGTAGACATCCACTGGGGATGAGAATTTGATTTGATTTAATTTACAATTTCAGGGCTCCACTAAAGAGAGGAAACAATTTGGTTTAATGTGAGGTCAAGGGAATATCTATTGAAGATATGAGCTCAGACCCGCTGGGGATAAGGTGGATTTGTTTTATGGATTTCTTTGGTTTGTTTGGGGAAGTATCCACTAGGGATTAGAGTGGATTTAATTTATGGACCATATCGATGTGCAATGGATCCACTAAGGAGGGGCTATATTAACTTTGGCCTATCTTAGGTTTATAAATCCAAAGGGATGGTCTACCTCTATGGGGTGAGACCGCCCAATCTAAAGGTTTGCCTTTCGGTGTGCAACAGTTGAGCTAAGAAGAAAGCATGTAGACTTACATCTTCTAAATCGAGAGTAGATCTTTGGGGTGAGTGGTTGATAGCACAACAAATCTCGATCTAGGGCAACTCTTGAGTGAATATGTGGACTCATATCAACTCAAAAATAGTTAAGGATATCATTTTAATTTAATGGATCCTATTGGTACATGGATCCCGAGAAGGGGATATATCCTTGTCCTATCTCATATTTAGGATAGTCTACCAGGATAGAGCTAACCAACCTAAGGGCTTGCCTTTCGGTGTGCAACGGTTGAGCTAAGAAGAAAGTGTAGTAGACTTACATCTTCCAAAGCAAAAAACAATCGCTGGGGTGATTGACTCATAACACAACAAATCAAACTTGACCTAAGGTGACTACTGAATGAATGTCGTTTGGGACTTATATCAACTCAATAGTAGTTATGCGACTCCTATAGGGATTTTTCCTGATACTGTCCAAAAGATAAGATGCTTGCTTGGGAAAAGGTATGTTGGGGGTGTCCTCCTAATCCATAAGTGAAAATATATATTTTTATATGTTTGTGTGGACCCTATTGGTGTGTGATGGACCACACTTAGAAGGGGCTTATATCAGCCTAGTCTTATATCAGACTTACTGGACCAAGGGAAAATCTGCATATCTGCAAGATAGATTCTCCAACCATAGGGGAGGCTACTAGGAAAGGGGGACTATCCAATCCAAGAGTAACCCATGTAATGTCTAAATGGGGTCGCTAAGGATGTGATCCAAATAGAGTACCCACAGGGGAGCTACCGCTAGCGGCATTATCATGTACCCTATAAAATAAAGCCTTTTGGTGTATAGTGGCTGACTCAGGGAGAAAGCGTGTAGACTTACATCTTTCATGAGTTGTGTATCCACTAGGTGGATCGCTGTTAGTATAACGAGGACCAACCAACCTAAGGTGCCCATTAATGTGTGATGATTAATCTAAAAATAAGGCTTGTAGACTAATAACTCAAGTGATCATATGGATATCGGAATGAGATGATATCTGACTTAGGGAGACTACTAAGCGAGTCCACTGCCATGGAAACTATGATGTTATTCCTCCCCCCTCTGCTCTTGGCAGGGGAGTGGCGACCATGATGCATTTGGGTTGCCACTCCCTCTTCGCTATAACTGAAGTGGAAGGTCAAATGGGGGAGCTTGACCTAACTGTAGCTAATGGCATAGATAGAGTGGGATCTATAGGCTATAGTCGGATCACCAATGGGGATCTTTCTCCCAGATGCAAATTTTAAATCTTGGAGGAACTGAAGGGGAACTTGAATGGGTGTGGATGAGGAGTAGAGGTGTGGATGACAGCTCTCCAGAACTCTTTCCGGTGGTGCGGTCAAAACTATACTATCGGTATGATCGCATGGTGGCCCATCGATCGAAAAAATCAACAAGGCGGGCACGTGGTGAGCATACCTCTCTCTCTCTTGGGATGCTACTCGGCCTCGGCCTCTCACGTATTTGACCACTGACACTATGGGAAATCACTGACCTCAAATCAAATAGTACACCTGACCTGAGCGTTCGTAAGCTCTACCAACCTAGTGTAGGACTATCTTGAGACCAGCATAGGGTTTCCTTCTATCTCTAGTCGGTAACTCATATTGAGCTGATGGTGGAGGTGATGCAGTAATCCTCCTAACATCTTCCTCTCCATCTGAACTGGAGAGGGGGTGGAATCTTCTATCACCCAAGAAAGGGGAGACCTCCTATGGAGAACCCTCCTTGATAATGTGGGAGGCAGCATCATTCTTTTTCGTTGCTCACTCGTGATGTTGGTTGATCTTCCTATTTTTATCACGATGTTGAGTACGAGTGAGCAAGGTGGAGTGAGAAATGGAACCTACCTCAAAGGTAGGGGAAACTATCAGTGCTAAGATAACTTTCCTCTTTAGGGGACTAAGAGGAGGTGCTAGCTCACATCATGCTACATGCAATAACAACAAAGCGAATTGGCGGGGAACCACTAGCAGGCTAGAACTAACCTGCGAACTATAAGCATCATTGTAGGAACCTCCATAGCCTTCCTCTTCAATTAGGGGAACTTAAAGTCAGAAGGGATGTCAAAATGGTTAAGTGGCACGTCACATCTCCTCTCCACATAACCATGAGGGTTGTCCCCTCACAAGTAACTTGGACTTCCTCAAAACTATGGCCGAAGTAAATCAGATGTGTGGTATCGGTTGAGATGAGATTGTCCTAATCCAAGGCCAGATATACACTCGAGGGGAAGGAAAAAACAAACTTGCTAGGATCCATGGTAGTTGAATAGACTTAAGACTGCGAAAGAATTAATTGTGCTAATATAACTACATTTGTTAAAATATAATTGAGTCAGACCCTTACTTCGATATTTGTCTTCAAAAATTAATTTATGGTATGGACTTGGAATTTTGAACCCACACTTAACAAATTTAAATATGCAAAGAGGGGTTCATTGAATTTGAGCGATTTGAGGAGAGTCTTTGCCATTGAATTTTGATTTTTGATTTAGAACCTTCATTCAACAAATTTGAGTATGTTGAATGAGGTTCATTCCATTTTGGAGAGACTTTGGAGATGTATTATTTTGTTTATCCTTCATTTGAAAATTTTAATTTGATGTTTAGAGTCCTCAAGTAGCAAATTTAGGTATTCTAAGCAAGATTCAAGTGTATGTTTGAAAATATTTTTGAAAACATTTTTGTTTCTTTGCGATGATGGGTGTCATGTATTTTATTTGTTGAATTTGATTTGAAAATGGGATCCTTACTTAGCAAATTTAAGTATGCTAGTAAGGCCCAAATATGTTCGATGTATTTTGATTTGATTTGAAAAATGAGACCTTTACTTAACAAATTTGGGTATGCTAAGTAAGGCTCAAGTATGTTTGATGAGTTTGTTTTATTTTATTTTGAAAGAGGGGAACTTCTATTTAACAAATGTGGTATGTAAGTAGAGTCCAATTTTTTTTAATTTTGAAAGATGGAACTCTCATTTGACAAATTTGGGTATGTCAAATGGAGTTCAATTGTATTTGATTTGTTTATGATTTTGAAAAGGGAACTTCTACTTAAAAAATGTGGGTATGTTAAGTGAAGCCCAATTTATTTTGATTTTGAAAAGGGGAATTCTCATTTAACAAATTTGGGTGTGTTAAATGGAACTCAATTATATTTATTAATTTTTAAAGATGAAATTTTTTTGTGTGATATTGCTTTTGAAAAGGGAAACTCCAACTTAGCACATGTGGAATGTGCTAAATGAAATTCAAATTTTATTTCATGATTTTGTTTGAAAATAGGATTTTCACCCAACAAACCTAGGTATGTTGGAATAGAATAGCTATTTTCAAAAATGTGCTTTGAAAAAAGGATTTTTAAATCATTTGATTTAGATTTTGAAAAGAACATCCATGTAACAAATGTAGACATTATTAAATGGGGTTTGGTTATCTTTAAATCTTTTTAAAAAGTTTATGTAAATCTTTTATCATGTGACTTCTAATTAATTTGAAAAGTATATATATTTTTTGAAAATAATATTTTTGCAAAGGATTTATTATGGGATGAACCTTGCCTCACCAAGAGGGTTGTAAAGAGGTTTTAAAAATTTTTAGTCATCTCCTTTAGTTTAGTTAATTTATTTTGACCTATTGAGGAAACCCAATAGGGGTTTTAAGACCTACACGGAGTGAGGTCCTAAAACCTAAATGATGTTGGCTAGCTTTGCTTATGGATGAAATAAGCTAAGTGCTAATGGAAAGAAAGATAGTCTTGGGCTTATATAAAATATAAGTCCACTATCGATGCTTGGAGACAATAATGTATACTAAAGATGGAGAGAGGAACTCTCCCCAGTGGAGTCGCCAAAAAAATCTGTGGTATTTATTTTTTGGGATGCAGGACATCATGCAGATCTTAGGGGGTACTTATTGAAGTGATTGTGTATGATATTAAGGAATGATGCACTATCTTGAAAGATAGAAATCATCAATTTATAATGAACCTAATCACCTAATAAGAACTCCTAAGGCATGATGGGTCTTCGAATATAATAGAGATTTTTCCCCTATTTTATATAGAAAAGTAAAGCAGGGTTTATTTTAAGCCAGATCAGTTAAGTTCCCTATGGAGGAAAGCTCCCATAGTTAATTACATCCTAAGGAATGAAATCCCTTAGGAATACTCTCAATTAAAGTAGGAATTAAAGTCTCCAAAGATTTCAAGGCTAGACTACCAAAGGATTAGTTGTATTAGAAAATCAAGTTAGATAACTCAAGGAGAAGACTTATTATTGAAGCCAAAGGAAATGAGTAGGGAATGCTCATGATTCTAGGAAACCTAGTGAGCATTCCAACCTACCCTATAATGAGGCTTTATCTATTTGAAGTTGAAGAGATTTATTTATTTGATTTGAAATTTTATTAGAAAGCTAGGACTTATAATCCAACAACACAAGATTATGAAAATGCCTAAGAGGTAAGGATTTATGCTAATAACCCAAAGAAAACAGCTACCTTGGATCCTAAATCTAGGGAGCTTTGTCATAAGCCAAAGCACAACCTAAGTCTAAGAGAAGATGGGTATATAGTTTACCTCCACTAGAGAGAGTAAACCACTCAACTATCAGATTTATAATCGTCTGGAGTGCCACAAGCTAACTCCTCCTATGCTTTAAAATCATGTAGTCTGGTCATATGATTTTGTAAGATTAGTTAGACTATTATTTTTTTAGAAAGAGATTAAAGTCCTTAAACCACCACTCCATAAGAGACTAGAACATAAGTGGTATGAACAATGACTTAGTCTAATGAGAAATCTTCTCAAATCTTATTTTATTTTTGATTGTTCATTTTAATAAAGGCTATAAGATTTCTTATGCTTAAATGCATGATGAAAATGGATTATGGGCTAAATCAGTGGGAAAGAGGTGTTTCCCAACATAGAGGAGGCCCTCAAAGGTCAAGCCTTCCCCTATCGTGCAAGGATGGAAACCCTCTCTTAACAACAGTGAGATAATATGAAAGCATGATGTTCAACATACAACATTTAGCTAAAGGGTTGCTAAATCTTTTAATTATCTTGATTTATGTCTTAGGCTTTATGTGAGGATATGAATTATAGAAAATTTTAATTATGAGTGATTAGTTTGGTAGAAAATTTATTTATCCCTAAGAGCCTACCACAGCCACATTCAAATATCAAACATTAAGAAACTATGAAAAGCATGTTGTTCTAATGTGCAATCTAAACACAACATCAATCAAACATACATAAATTCTAAAAGAATAAAAGATCGATGCATGGGTTCATACACCCCAAGAGAGAAAAGATGGTAGTAAGCTCCCTTATACAACTCGTATTACAAAATAATACATGCTATGGGGGTCTTCTTTTTTTCATTTCTTCATATCCTCCTTTCTTTCTTTTGATTTGAATTGCTCCAAAGGCATCACAGGGCACCCCAGGGACTAAGCCTTCTGGCCACTACTCATCCTAATCCCTCATAGCACTAATCTTAATTCTAGATGCATAATTATATTAAAAATAGGAAAAGTAAATCTAACCACACCTGTGAAATAGAGGTTAGTTAAACATTCATACAATCACAAGCAGTTATATCATGATTTGGACTTAGCATCGCATGGGTAACTAAGCCCACCTATCCTAACTTGGATTATGTTTTAGGCAAGCAAAAAAAAAATTTATATTTATTTTATAGTGGCCCTTAAGCATAATCCCCTAAAAAAATATAATTAGGCTAATCACGCTAACATCGAGTCTACAAAATATACACCATAACATCAAGTCCAAAATAATACATTACAAAATAAACATATCACACCATGCACCATCCTAACATAGGACTAAAAATGAATTAATTCTAATGTGTGTGTTAAGGCTTGTGGTAAATCTAAATTAAGGTTATGATTTTCTAAATGTGGAAGGATGTTTAGGAATAAGAGGTTGATTTCTCTTTAAGTGGTTTAATTTATTTGAGAATTTTACTTAGTATTTTCTTTTATTTCATATGCCTTACACTTAGCAACTAAGTGTTATAAAGAGAGGAAAGACCCTAAGCCACTTTCTAAAGTATGTTAATTTAATTTGTTCTCTTTAGTGAATGGCTTATTACACATTTTAAATTAATCATAAGTTTAGGTTGACTTTAAATGATTCCATTTAATATGAAAGGCATCTTAAGATAAATTTGATTGAATTACTATCACATGATATATATTTAATCATTCCTTTTCATCACATGTAACATGCATATGATTAAATCCTAAGTATACCTACACATATAATAAATTTTAGCACACTTAAATGACGGATATTAACATGTACATTTAAAGTTTATATTTTTCATTTGATTGAATTATTTCATCATATTAATTTAAAGCTCTATCTAAATTCTTATTCAAAAATACATAAGGCTAAAATTAAATCGGTACGTGCCATTGTTAAATCAGAGAATTAAGTTAATCAAATGACCTCCTTAGGGCTAGCTAAAGCCTAGTATTCCCAGGATGTCTAGACTATATACCCATTTGCATTCAAACATATGTAAATTTATATATATGAATGAAGGAAAGAAAGCTTCCAACTATATGACTAGTTAATTCAATCATTTAGCTGACAATGAATGCATGTAATTTTAGTAGAAACAAGATATTTTCATCCTTTAGCCACATAGGTGCACATATGTAAAGAGAAATGAGAAAATATGTGTCTTTGTTAACCAGGGAAGTGAGATAATCAAATGACCTCCTTGGGGCTAGCTAAAACTTTGTATTCTCGTTATGTCTAGACCATATACTTTAATATCTCGACATATGAATGTATATGTAAACAAGAGGAAAAAAAAACCTTGCAAAAATTACATTTTTATTTGATTTAAACATTTATGTATATGAAGCAAAGTCCCATCCAAATTCTAATGTAGAAATACATGTAAATGAAATCAAATAAGTGTGTGTCATTGTTAACTAGGGAAGTGAGGTAATCAAATGATCTCCTCAGGGCTTGCAAAATCCTCATATTCCCAAGATGTCTAGACTATATACTTATTAATGTTCAAATACATATAAAACTACACTTGAATTAAGGAAAAGAAAGACTTGATGCCTAAGCTATAAGCACATGCAAACTTATATGTAATCATAACTACTATCACTCTAATCAATGTAATTGATTTATAAATTTTGGAAAAATAATTTGGATTTATTAGTGATAATAGCCACACATATTCATAGGTTAATCAACACATGCAAGCTTAATATAAAGAAAATTTTATCTTATTTAATTAATTTTGAAAAGAGATGAATACATGAAACCACATGACACATATCATTTAATATGATTGGAAAGAAATAATAAGATATAAAACACATGTTTCATTCAATCAAACTAATTCCTAAGGAAAATCATCTTAAATATAATCATTTAAAATAAACTAAAGTTTTTTTATTATTAAGTTAGTTTTGGATGTTCGATATGATTTAAAGAAGAGAGAAGATTCAATCATTTTTTCTCTAACTCATTCCCATATTGGTTACTTAATTTGGTTCAATGAAAAGAAATTAAGTTGATTTTATGAGTTAATTAGGTTGTGCATTAATACATTAATTAACCCTTTCTTATGCCACTTTAGCATAATTATCCAAGTAATTATGAGCCAACATGATATGCACATACTTTGAAAATAAAATCAACAATAATCCTGTGAAAATAAAATGGGCCTAATGCAATTGGCTCACAATCAGTAGTTAGTTAAGCTAAAGTGTTTAACTAAATACTCTTATAACCCTCCCACACATGTAGGTTAGTTATAATTTTCTTAGAATTCTCTTTGGTTATTGAACATGTAAGAGTCTACCCAAGACTTAAGTGATTAAATTCTAGAATGATTTGGATCTTAGTTTCATTGATTAAATAATTCAATTAATTAATTAAGCCATAATTAACTTGATTAATCAAATGAACTTGAAGGAACAAATTAAGAAGATGATCTCAATCTTATCCCATGGGCTCATTCAATATTGCTCAAAGGATTAATCACTTAATTAACTGATTCATTAGTATTCATGTGATTAATTAATCATTAATTTGATTAAGAGAGCAAATAAAGTTAATTAATTAATTTTCCAAATTAAGCAAGCAATAAATCCCAAGAAAATTAGGAGATGTTGAGGTCATCCCCTTAGACAATCTCAAAAAGTTTGGGATTAATCCCATGGTTAATTAAAGAGTAATTAAGTTAATTAAGTTTGTAATTAAACTCTAATTAAACCTTAATTATTGTTCAAAATTAATTGAAAATATTTTTATTAAATTCTCTTTTAAAATGAGTATTATTTAAATTTTTTTAGATTTTTACATAATTTCATATGATTTTTCAAAGTTTTAGGTGATTTAAATAACTTTATAAACCATATTAATTTATTTTATTAAAATAGACTATATGTACTTCAAAATTCAATATCTTTTAATCTAGAAATTACTTGGATTTGATATTTTTATGGTAGGTAGATGTTAACTTCAACTTCAATCTTTGAAAATTTTAATTCAATCTGATTTATATTTTTAGAACAAATGATAAATTTGATTTACACTAAAACTCATATTAAGCTCAAAATATTCAATAAAATTTGGGTATTTTGGGTTTGTTGGATTCCTCTTAGAAAGACAAATCCAACGAGCCCTATTTGTAATTTTTGGTTAAGCATTTTATTTTCTATGAATTTTTAAAATTTCAGAAGATTTAATTAATTTTTAAAATAAAAAATCCCTAATTTCTCACTTGATTGGCTGAAAAGATGCCATGTGACACGCTGATTTATCATTGGTTGCAATGGTAAGTGATCTGCATGATTGGTGGTGCAATTTTGAGTGGCCAAAATGAGCGAGAATGAGTATTTTGCATCAATTGGATGGTCCGATCGTAGATCGGTCTGCATCCGGATGATCTAATGGATGGAATCAAGTGGATCTAACACAAAATTTAAACTATTTGATCTCCGAATGAGGAATCGGATGGTTTCCCATCGGGTGAAACCGACCTATTTTATAATAAAGGGGAAATGGGATTTTATGGAAATTGAATGAAATCTGGAGAACTCAATTTTGCATCGATTCTCACCGGAGAACCTCTATTTTTGTATTAGGATTATATAGAATGAATATGCAATGGTTTTTTTAAGGAATTCCTAAAATTGCGCAAGAATCATCACAAATAAAAGCTCCTAAGGCCAACTATGGTTCTTAAAAATTATCTCATTGGGGATGATTTTCGGTGGTGGTGATGATCTGAGCATGCTCCTGGATGCAAGAGAAAGCTTTGAAATGAATGTAGCCTTTTGTCTCCCATTGGAATGTTGTGTTCACCAATAGCCACCGCCTCGATGGAATTCCCCAAGTTTTGGTGTTTTTAGCTCAAGAGAAGTGGGGGAAATGGTTACTAATTTCTTGGGGGAGCTCTTGGAGAGTGAATGAAGGCAGGAGCCAGCTCTTTGAGGCTTCTATTTTTTGTTTTTTTGGGATGGCTAAAAATCACTATTAATGGTGATGGGGAGATGGTTGGGAGGTGATGGCTGATTAGGGACCTTGGATTCTAGCTCCAAAGTCTTCCTTTAGAGCTATGAAGTCTCCATTGAATGCAAATGATAGAGAGGATTGAATGATGTTGGGTGGAATCTTATGTGGGGGAGGATCCATAAGGAATTTGATTGGGTTTGGGCAGATTTTGGATTGATCCCAAGTGGGATTATGTTGGTTTGGTCACTCAAGATGCCATGAGTTATTTCAAAGGATTTGGTTCAATTTGGGTCATTTGGGTCACATTGGGTCATGTTGGGTAAGGTTGACCAATTGGTCAAATTGGTTAAACCTTAAGTTAGGTTCAAATGATGATTGAAATATTTTGGTATGATCAATTTGATTTAATTTGGCCTAGAATTAATTTTGGCTCATTTAGAATCAATGGTCAAATGGGTCAAGTTGACCAATTTGAGCAAAATGGCCAAATTGGTTATTATGGGTTGATTCATGTTCAATTGGAAAATTGAAAATGAATGTAGTCCTTGGTTTGAATAAATTTGGATTTCATTTGGATTTAGCCAAATTTATTTAGGTCAATTTGGGCTAAGTGGGGTCAATTCTGGGTTGGGTTAGTCAATTGATGGCCAAGTCATGTTCAAACATTGATCATGGGTTGATATGAATCAATGGTTTCAACCAATTTGGTGTAGGGTGAGTTTTGGCTAGTTTTGGTTCATTTGGGCTAAAGGGTTGACTTGGTCAAATGACCAAGTTGACTTGGTTTGACCAAATTCATGGCAATTAGACATCCTAGGGTGATCAATGGTCATGGCATGAGGCTTGTATGAGTTTAGTTCAATCCAATTTTGGTTGGATTAGAACTTGGCTCGAAAGGGTCCTTTAGGTCACTTTGGGCCAAGTGAGCTTAAGTGAGTCAATTACTTGATTTTGACTTGATTTTAGTTTAATTGAACTTATATATGAGGCTAGGATTGAAATATAAATTCCATTGCAATCAATTTGGAGTCCAATGGATTTTGGTTCATTTGAAATTTTCAAGTCAAAAAGGCTAAGTTGGGCTTGGCTTGGGTTGACTTGAATTTGCTTTGATGATTGTAGGTTTCATTTATATTTAGATAGGTGATTAAAGGAATTTATTGATTCAAGAGAAAATCCATTGTTTTGACTTTATTTGGATAGGATTTGGCAAAGTTCAAAGAATTGGTTCAAATGGCTTAGATTGGTTTTTGATTTGATTTTGGATTTGGTTTTGGTCATTTGAATGTAGATTTTATTTATATTTGGAAAGATAATCAAAGGAACAATTGATTTATAAGAAAATCAATTTAGTTTGAAGTGATTTGAAGGAAAATTTTGCTAAGCTCATGAAGGTAGGTTTAAAGGGCTTAGAAGTGGATTTGATTTAGTTTGATTTAGTTTGATTTAGTTTTAATGATCTGAGTGTAGATTTTATTTATATTTGTGAGGATGATTGAAGATATGATTGATTTATGAAGAAATCAATCAAATTTAGGTTGAATTGGGTTAAGATTTGACAAGGTTCATGGCACCAACTCAAATGGCTTAAGAAGGATTTTGGGTTTTGAGTTTGATCTTGGGGTTGAATCATTTAGAGTTGGATTTGAATTAGAATTTGATTTTGAATTTGAGTTTTGTTTTGAGATTTAGATTTTTATTGTATTTAAGAAGGTGCACATGGATTGGGTTTAGGCTATAAGATATTTCCTTAAGTCTGGCATAGTCTAATCCTATGATTAATCTTTCTAACTATATAGGCTTAGGTTAAGTGTTCACCTAATCACTAGAAGTGTCTTATGACTAAGGAGCTCTTAGTGTAAAAGAGATTCCTAAGTCTAAGAAGGGGAGGTTGAGAGCTCACTCCAAAAGTGAGGTCAACAATGGCTCTGGATCTTGAAAATTATCTCATCGAGGATGATTTTCTGGTGGTGATGATCCGAGCACTCAGAAGAAGCTTTGAACTGGATCTAGACCTTTGCCTTTCTTTGAAATGATGTATCCACTAATGGTCGCCACTTTCTTGCCAGAATACACTTGGTTTTGATGGTTTTCAGTCCAAAATAAAGTGGGAATTATTGCTAGTTTGTTGGGAGCCCTAGGGGAGTGATTTGAGGGAAGGAGCAAAATTTTTCAGGCTTTTATTTTTTGATATTCTATTTTGGCCGAAAAATCCCCTTTCATTGTGTTTTTTGGCTCCTAGTGGATATCCTATGGCTTGGGGTGGTTGGGAATGGTAGAGAATCATCCTAGGTGGCTTCACTTGAGTGGAGGAGAGTGTGAGAATGCTAAAGCAAGGGAGTGGGAGTCATTGCTTGCCAAGTGTTCAAATGGGGGAGATAAGGTGAATTCACCCCATGAGTCATGGTTGACCCAACCACCCCTTGGGTCAGGTTGGTCAGTGTCCGAGCCTAGATGGACCAATGAATGAATATCAAGTGTCCAAGGAAGAGAAATGATCATTTACATTGGTGTTTTATCTTATGTGACACTCTTAGCCTAAGGGTAGAGTGGTCATTTGGCATTGGATTTGATTTTGGCAAATTAAAATGAATCAAAAGTGAGTTGGACCAAATTTCACATCATTTGGAGTTCATTTGATTCAATTTGACCCATTTGGGTCAAATGGGTCAAACCAAGGGTTGGGTCAAGTTCAAATGACTATTTGGAGTGCATTGGTTCAATTGGTTTCAATCAATTTGGCTTAGGTTGGATTTTGGCTCGATTGGATTCATTATAGCTCAAATGGGTCAAGTTGAGCAATTTGACCAAATTGGCCAAATTGGGTTGGGTTGGGTGTTGGTTCAAGTTCAATTAATTAATTGAAAATAATTATAGGCTTTGGTTTGAATCAATTTAGATTTAATTTGGATTTTGGCCAATTTGATCTTTTAGGTCAATTTAGGCTAAGTTGGGTTAGGTTAACTAATTGGTCAAACTGGGCTCAATTATGGCTTTGGTCAAGTTCAATAATTAGTTTGAAATGAACTTGACCCATTGGCTGCAATCAATTTAGGTTTGATTTTGATTTGATCCGTCTTGGCCATTTAGGTTAATTTGGGTCAATTTGGGTTAAGAGGGCTAATTGGGTTAGGTTTGGCTCAATTGAAGGTCAATTCATGTTCAAGTGTTGATTTTGGGTTGATTTGAATCATTGGTTTCAATGGATTTGGCTTAGGTTGCAATTTGGCTAGTTTAGGTTCATACAGGTTAAAGGGTTGACTTGGTCAAAGGGGTAGGTTGACTTCGTTTGACCTAATTTATATCAATTGATCATTCTATGGTGATCAACAATCATGTCATAAAGTTTGGATTGGCTTAATTCACTTTGATTTGGATTGGATTAGATTTTGGTTCATGTAGGTCAAATTGGTCACTTTGGATCAAGTGAGCCAATTAGGTTCAATTGGCTTGATTTTGGGTTGAGTTTGATTTAGCTTGATAATTATATATTTCATTTATATTTGGATAGATAATTGAAGGAATGATTGATTCAATAGAAAATCTGTTGGTTTTGAATTGGTTTCGATAGGATTTGGCCAAGTTCAAGGAATTGGCTTAAAGGGCTTGAATTGGGTTTTGACTTGATTTTGGACTTGGTTTTGGTCATGTGAATTTATATTTTATTTATATTTATGAATATAAATGAATAAACAAATGATTTATGAGAAAATCACTTCACAATTCATTTCAATGGAATTGAGGATAGTCAAAGAATTCATTAGAAGTATACGATAAATTTGATGGTTTATTAATAAGAATAAGAAATAGCTATGAATCTCTCAAGCTAAACTATTAAAGAACCAAATACAAATCGTGATATGCTATTCCAAATTGCCATATAAGTCTAAAATGTTGTATGCATTGAATGCACCACATAAATGCCGGACGTAAGCGTTGATTTAACTTCTAAGTGAGTTTCAAATATATCAATATTGCACAAATCATGGAGTCAACTATTACTCAATTTAAGTGCTTCAAAATATGTGCAATCATTTGAAAGGGAAGAAGTCTTGTACAAAATATAAAGTAGTCTTCAATTCAATTTAATCATTTCAAAATTCATATAAGTATTCTTAAATCACCTGCATGGGCTCCGACACTATGTTGAATGCATGAATTTAGTGTTTGAGGATGTTACACAGGTCGATTCCCGGTTGGGTCTTAGGACCGGGTCCAGTTAAAAAAACCTAAAAATCCAATAATAATATTATAAGAATTTCAACTTAGTAAAATAATTGAGAATCTATTTTTTTATGTGATAGTAAATCTAATCCTCTATTATTAAATTATTAGAGTCGACATAATCTGAAATAATAAACTAAGTGAGCAAGCAGACTTATATCTCCTCAATGATGGATGAGTCGATTGAATATATCAACTAGAGGGGTCATAATTATCAAAAATATCTAAGATATTTATGTTCAATATTCTCAAATTCAAAATTCTCAAAATATAAATCTAGATCTAATCCTCTATTATTAAATAGAGTTGACAAAATCTAGAATAATAAACTAAGTGGTCAAGCAAACTTATTTACCCCGATGATGACTATGTTGAATGAAGATTTCAACCGGAGGGGATACTTTCATCAAAATGTGATTGCAATTTTAAATCAAATTAACTCAAATTAAGTATCAATCCAAATGCAAAATTCAACATGTCATTAAGCTATAAATGCCTAAATGAAATTCAATCTTAAAAAAAACTTAAAGCAAAAAAATAATACATCCACCTTCCGGACCGTTTATCGAGGGTGACAAATTAAGAAAATTTTTGCTCACAAAGAGCCAATATCAAATCAAATATATGACTATTTTCACACTTAAATAATCTTAAGCTTGTAAAAATGTGGCTTATGTCCTTTGTCCATATGGTTTTGCCGTAAAATGGCACCACATAAATGGCGTTTATGATCAGAGCCCTCTGATCGGGTGGCTTGTCGCAAAATGACACCACTAAGTTACGGTCACAACCACAGCCCGTACGTTCCCCAATGACTTTTTTGTTTGAGCTGTGAATAATAGAATATATTTGATTGGGAGAAAAGCCCTCTATTAGGTAAGGTGGACTTAAGCTTGTCTCCTTAGACAAATACCACCCTAGGTCTATAAAGATTACTTGGATGATGCAAACCATGGTCATAAGAATCCTTTGTGGGTTGTTGACTACCTTCTCGACTAAGTAGACTAGGGACCGTGATGACCGATGAAACCATGGGATCTTGTTCAGGCGCACCATCATTCTTCCAACCATCCGCTTTAAATAAATAATGATGAATTTCATAAATCTAAATTTAAACTCCACATGCTACTACTATATGCTATGCATTTAGCGATATAATGACTAGCCTTAATTGAAAGTTTCTCTCAGAATTGGGAGGGGTAATTAACTATAGGTGTTTGTACCTATAGGAAACCTGGAACCAGATTTAAAGTCCTCCTAGAATGAGGGCAAAATCTCTGGGTAATGTATTATCTACTATTCCATCTCCCTTCTAAAAATTTGACCAACATTATATCATACTCTCTTCATCGATGGTGAATTTTAGCCACATTGGGTGGAGATTTGGCTAGGGTCTATGAAATTCAAACATAAGATTTTATGAAGAAGAATTTTGACCTGAATTTGATCATGGGATTGAATCATTTGAAGTTGGATTTGAATTAGAATTTGATAGTTTGATTGAATGATTGAATTAATATTTGAGAAAATCAATATGATTTGGGAATGATTTGAATTTTCCTAAGGCTAAGTCCATGAGATGAAATCAAAGGGCTTAAGAAGGGCTTTGAATTTGAGTTTGATCATGGATTTCAATCAAATGTTTTGGAATTTAGATTTGGATTTAGAATTTGAATTGGGATTTGAGGTTTGGTTTGAGATTTGAATTTAGATTGGATTTAAGAAGGTGCATATGGATTAGGTTTAGGCTATAGGGTGGATGATTCCCTTAAGTCTTAAAGTATGACCTAATCCTATGATTAACCCTTCTATGTCTCTAGGCTTAAGTGTTCACCTAATCACTAAAAGTGTCTTGAGACTAAGGAACTCTTAGTGCCTATAAGAGTCCTATATTTATCCCAAGGAGGTTCAAGACTCACTCTAAAAGTGAGGTCAACAAGCATATATGAAGCACTTCTAATGTCAGAAGATCTCCATAATACTCGAATTGAAGCTCTTAAAGAGCCAGAGAAGTTTGAAGCATAGTTTGCTAAATGCTATCTAACGGAGGTTTTGTACGTTCAAGATCCTATGACCATTACATTTTCTGAAGAAGATTTCATGCTTGGAACTATAGAGCACAATTTCCCTCTGTATGTTACAACTGAAAGTGATGGAGTTATAATACCTCGGATCCTGATTGATCATAGTTCCTTAGTGAATCTTCTAAATTTAAGGAGCCTCTGGTGGCTATCTCTAGATGTACAACATCTAGGATGAGATAAAGTCCTAGTCCAAGGTTTCAATGAGAAGGGGTAGAAACTTATTAGGTCATTCGTCCTCCCTCTCAGATTCGGAGACCTCTACACAGAAGCCAAATTTAATGTGGTCAATGCAGACACTTCATTTAGAGCTCTTTTGGGCCGACCATGGCTTCATGAATATGACATCATCCCATCTACACTACATCAGTGTATGAAATATTCAAAAGGCAGGGAAGAATGCGTGATTGTGTGTGATATGCAACCCTTTACGGTACATGAAATGAAAATATACAAATATGCTAACTACTTCCTTCCGAAGGAGTCAAAGCTAACAGAGCAACTAGAAAATACTACATTGTGTTTTCAAATTTGTGTGTATGGGGGGGACACCACGTAGATCTGAGGTTGTACTTATTGAAGTGATCAGGTACGATATCAAAGAAAGGTGTGCTATCTCAAAAGATAAAAATTACCACCATACCATGGACCTAATCACCTAATAAGGACTCCTAAGGCATGATGGTTCTTCGAATATACCAGAGATTTTTCTCCTATTTTACATGGATGAATAAAGTTGGGTTTATTTAAACCAGGTTCTAACCTATAGTTAATTACATTCTAAGGAAGGTGAGTTTCTTAAGAATACTCTCGATCAAAGTAGGCAATTATTGTCTCCAAAGATTTCAAAGAAAGGACTATCAATAATTTGGCTATGTTTTGAAGATCAATCAAGATAGATCAAAAAAGAGAGACTTATTATCGAAGCCAAAGGGAGATGAGTAGGGAATGATACATGATACTATGGTTGGGCTTTATATGTTTGAAGTTGAGGAGAATTATATGTTTGAATTAAAATTTTATTAGAAAGCTAGGACTTATAATCTCACAACACAAGGTTGTGTAAATGCATAAGAGGTGAGGATTTATGTTTGTAGCCTGAAGGAAACAACAACCTCAGATCCTAAATCTAGGGAGCTTTGGCAAGAACCAAAGTGCAACCTAAATCTAAGCGGAGATGGGTATATGATTTACCTCCACAAGAGAGGGTAAACCATCCGACTAGTGGACTTATAACCACCTGGAGTGGTAGCTAGCTAACTTCTCCTACTCTTTAAAACCATGGTCAAGTCATATATTTTGCAAGATGGTTAGGTTACTATTATTTAGGAATAGATTAAGTCCTTAAACCCACTCCCTAAGAGACTAGAGCATGAGTGGTATGAATAATGATTTAATCTAATACAAATCTTTTCAAATTTTATTTGATTTTGGACTCTTCATTTTGATAAAGGCTTTGGGATTTTATATGTCTACATGCATGATGAAATTAGATTATTGGCTAAATCAGTAAGAATGGTTGTTTTCCACCACAAGGGATGCCCTCACAGGTTAAACATTCCCCTATCGTGCAAGGATGGAAATCCCCTATTTTCAAGAGAGAAAGAATATGCATGCATGATGTTCATATACAACATTTAGCGAAGGGGTTTCTAAATATTTTAATTATCTTAATTTAATGCCTAGACTTTATGTGAGGTTATGAGTTATTTAGAAGTTTACTTATGAGTTGTAGTTGAGTAAAAGATTTATTTTTCCCTAAGAGCCTAATAGCATCCTAGCCACACATTAAATCACCAAACATAAAGAAACTATGAAGAGACATGCCATCTCTATTGCACAAACTAAACATAACATCAAACATTTTATAAACCCAATGTAAAAGAATAATAGGCGGTGTTCAAATCGTATAACCCAAAAGAAAAAAATATGTAGCCGAGCTCTACCCTTATACAACCCGGATTACAAAAGCATAATTACAATTAAGAATGAATACATGCTATGGAGGTCTTTATCTTCTTTCATCATATCATATAGCCCAGCCCAGCTCATCTAATCCCCATAACACAAATCTAATTCCTAATGCACAATTACATTAAAATAGGAAAAGTAAATCTAACTACACCTGCAAAATAAGTGTTAGCTAAACACACCATACAACCTAAGCAGTTATATGTATAATTTGGACTTAGCACCCTGCACATGGGTAACCAAGTCCACCTGTCCTAATTTAGATTATGCTTAAGGATTAAGCAACCTGTAAAAGAGAGCATTTATATTTACTTTAAGCACCCCTTAAGCACAATCTCTTGTATAAAATATGGTTAAGCCAATCACGACCTAACATCCAGTCTATGAGGCATACACCTTAACATCGAGTCTAAAATAATACATCACAAAACCAAACATACATCAAATCATGCACTGCCCTAACATAAAGCTAGAAGTGGTGACTTAATTCTAATGTGTGTGTGTGTGTATTAAGGCATTATGTGATATGTCCTAACTAGGCTTTACAATTTCCTAAGAATGAAGAGATTTAATATGAAGGGTGGTTTCACTTTAAGTGGTTTAATTGATTTGTAAGTTTTACTTAATGTTTTCTTTTATTTCATTTGATTTACACTTAACAACTAAGTGTTATAAAGAGAGGAAAAGAGAGGATCACTTCTTTCATCCCTATCTTAAAATGCATTTAATGCCAATTAATTAATCAATTCTCTTTAGTGAATGGCTTATTACATATTTTAATTAATCCTAAGTTTAGGTTCACTTTAAATAATCTCATTCAATAAGAAATGCCTCTTAAGATTAATTGGAATTAATTACTATCACACAACACATGTTTGTTCATTTTTTTTCATCATATGTAGCATGCATATGATTAAGTCATAAACATAACTATACATGTAATTTATATCTTAGTACACTTAAATGATGAATGTGAGCAAATATATTTAGAATTGATGTTTCACTTGATTGTATTATTTTAGCATATTAATTTAAAGCTCTATATAAATTCTTATACAAAAGCACAAGAAAAGAGCTCTAAATCATACAACTAATCAATCCAATCACTTGAACAAAATATGAATGCATTTCTTTTTAATAGAAAAAAGGGGGTTTTCATTCATTATCTAAATACACATTCAAATGTATAAAAATTTTAAGCAAGCACGTCACCATTGTTCTGAACTAACCAACCAAGAACATTTCTACCTCATTCCCCTACTATGTGAATACAAGTTTAAATTTTGAATGTGTATATAACTTGTATATACACATTCACATGCACCTCCCATATATATATATATATATATATATAAATTCACAATATGTATATATTATTATTCATTAATAAGCTTTTGAAAATATATTTGTAATTTAATAGTGATAATAGCCACACATATTAATTAAGCCAACATATGCAAGTTGGACATAAAGGAAACCATTTTTATTTAATTAATTTTTTTGAAAGAAATTAATGCATGACTATAAGTGGCATACAATATTTAACATGATTGGAAAGACATAAAACAACACGGACATGTAATTTATTTCAATCTAACTAACTCCTAGGGACAATCATATTAAATAAGCTTATTTAAAATAAACCAAAGCTTCTTATTAAGTTATTTTTGGATGTTTGATTTGAATTAGAGAAAAGAGGAGATTCAATCATTTGCTGCTCCTAACCCATTTCCATATTGGTTAATCAAATTGGTTTGATAAAAAGAAATTAAATTGATTTTATAGATTAACTAGGTTGCAATATGAGATAAGTCCATAAATTACCCCTTTCTTACACCACCTTAGTATAATTATCCAAGTAATTATAAGCCAACATGATATGCACATGCTTTGGAAATAAAATCAACAATGATCCTATGAAAATAAAAGGGCCTAATGCAATTTGGCTCACAATTATTGATTAATTAAACTAAAGAGTTTAATTAAGTACTCTTATAATTCTCTCACACTTATGTGCTAATTATAATTTTGTAGGATTCTCTTAGGTTATTGGAACACCTAAGAGTCTACCCAAGAAACTTAATTAGATGAGTTCTGGAGTGATTATGATTTTAATTTGATTAATTAAGCCATTTTTAATTAATGAATTAAACCATCAATTAGTCCTAAATTAATTATTTACAAGTCAAGTGAAATGAACTTAGGAAAAGAAAAGAGGTCCTAATCTCATTCCCCATGACCATTCACAGCTATACAATGATTAGCAAGTTTAATTAATGTTTTCCTTTCTATTTAGAATGTTAATTAATAATCTAATTAATTAAGAGAGTAGTTAGGACTAAGATAACCTATTTTCCTAATTAACCAAGCATTAAATCCCAACAAAATGATAGGAGGTAGGAGTCATCCCATTAATCAATCTCAGATAGTTTGGAATTAATTACTTGAGTAATTAAGAAGTAATTAAGCTAATTAAATTTTTAATTAAACCCAAATTAAGCTTTAATTACTATTCAAAATCAATTGGGATTAATTTTAATGGATTCCTCTCTAAAATACCTTTAAAATGAGTATTTACTTACATTTTATGATTTTTCTATGATTTATTATGATATTTTAAAGTTTCAGTTGATTTAAGTGATCTTCCACAATTTTTATAAAGCCCATTAATTTATTTTTACCATTTGAACTTCAGAATATAATATCTTACAATCCAAAAATCCTTTTAACTTGGAGTTTTTATGGTAGGTGTATTTTAACTTCAATTTTAACCTCTGAAAATTTCAACTTAATTTTATATTTATTTTTAGTTTAATTAATAAAATTTAGTTTTCACTAAAACTTACATTAAGCTCAAAATATTTAGTCAAATTTGGGGATTTTAGATTTTTTAGATTCCTCTCGGAAAGATGAATCCAATGAGCACTTCTTTGTAATTTTTAGTTAAATATTTTATTTTCTATGAATTTTTGAAGTTTTAGGTGATTTAAATAATTTTTGAAATTAAAAAATATGGATTTTCCCACTTAACCCAATCAGCGCTGACAGGGCAACGCAACATTGCACGATTGGGCCACATGAAACTGACATGACATGTGAGTGAGAAAGCGGGCAGGGATGCACGGTATGATCCAGACTGTCCGAATGTGGATCAGACGGTCCAAATTGATCTGCGAGAGATCTAGGGTGTTGAAACACATGGGATATGGTGCGATCTAGGCCGTCCGATCCCCAAGTGCGAGATCGGATAGCTGCTGCTCTTTGAACATCAAAAATAGTGAGAAATCCATGGAAATCACAAAAAATGCTAAATGAGGTCCGATTGGTCTCGATTTCACGTTGAGCTTCATCGAAAAACTTCTATTTCGATTAGGATTGTATAAAATAAATAATGACAGGGATTTCTAAGGAAAATTTCTAAAATTGTCACAAAATAAGAAATCCTAAGACTGGCTATAGGTTTTTAAAAATTACCTCATTGGGGATGATTTTTGGTGGCGGTGATGATCTGAGCACGCTCTTGAGTGGGGGAAGAAGCCTTGAAATGAGCCTAGACCTTCGCCTTCACTTTGGAATGATGTATCTATTGGTGGTCACCACTTATTCATCGAAATCCACTTGATTTTGTTTTCTTTTGCTCAAAAATTAAGTGGGAATGATTGTTGGTTGGTTTGGGAGCCTAGGGGATGAAAATGAGGGCAATAAGATGAGTTTTGCTACATCTTTTTTTATAGTTTCAAATGTGGCCAAAAATCTGTTTCATTTTGTGATTTTTGGCTCCAAAATGGGTGTTCTTGGCTTGGGGTGGTTGGGAATATAAGAGAATCATCCTAGGTGGCTCATTTTGGTTAGTTAAGGCATGAGAAGTGGTTACAATGAAGGACAAGTAGGTGTCCTATCAAGGGGAGGTGGAAGTCTTTCGTGCAAGTTCCAATGAGAGAGATCGGTGAATTCACCACCCCATGAGTCATGACTACCCCAACCACCTCTTGGGTCAGATGATCAATGTGCTTGGTGCCTAGGTGGACCAATGGATGAGTGCTAAGTGGCTAGAGAAGAGAAATGACCATTTTAGCAAGTGTCTTTTTTCATGGGATGCCCTTGACCAAAGGGAAAAGTGGACATTTGGTAATGGATTTGATTTGAGAAGATTTTAAATGAGTCAAAAGTGAGTTGGACCAAATTTCATGTCATTTGGAGTTCATTTGGTTTAAGTTGGGTCAATTTGACCCATTTAGGCCAAATTAGGTCAAATCGAGTTAGGTTGACTAATTAGTCAAATTAGGTCAAACTAAGAGTTGGGTTAAGTTCATATGATCATTTGGAGTATATTTTTTCAATTGGTTTCAATCAATTTGGTTTAATTTGGATTTTGGCCAATTTGATTCTTTAGGTCAATTTGGGCTAAGTTGACCAATTTGACCCAATTGACCAAATTGGCTTGAATCATGACTTGGTTTGGGTTTTGTTGATCATCTGAAATATATTGTAGGCTTTGGTTAAGTCTAATTTGGATTTGATTGGATTCATATGGGTTAAAGGGTTGACTTGGTTTGACCCAATTAATGATAATTGATTAACCTAGGATGATCAACAATCATGACATGAAGTTTGGATTTGCTTAATTCACTTTGATTTAGATTAAATTTGATTTTGGTTCATGTAGGTCAAATTGGCCACTCTAGGTCAAGTGAGCCAATTGGGATTATTTGACTTGATTTTGAGTTGATTTTTATTTAATTTAGTTTATATATGGATTTGAGATTGACATATAAATTCAATTGCAATTAGTTTAGGTTCAAATGAGCTTTGGCTCATTTAAATATTTTAAGTCAAATGGGATAGGTTGGGTTTGACTTGAGTTGATTTTGATTTGGCTTGATGATTGTAGTGTATGTTTATATTTGGCTAAATGATTGAATGAATGATTGATTCATGAGAAAATTCATTAGTTTTGGCTTGATTTGGATTTGGCCAAGTCCAAGAAATTCGTGTTAGGGCTTGAATTAGGTTTTGACTTGATTTTGGATTTGGTTTTGGCTATTTGAATTTTTATTTCATTTATATTTGGGAATATAAATAAAGATATAAATGGTCTATGAGAAAATCACTTGAGTTTAGAGTGATTTGGAAGCAAATTTGACTCAGCTCATAGAGGTAGGTCAAAAGGGCTTAAGTAGGAAATTGATTTAGTTTGATTTATTTTTGGTCATTGTAAGGTGGGTTTCATTTATATTTATGAGTATAAATGAAAGAATAATTAATTTATAAAGAAACCAATTGATTGTGGGTTGAATTGGGTGGATATTTGGCTAGGTTTATGGGATTCAACCATAAAGCTTTGAGGGGGATTTTGATTTTGGATTTGATTATGAGTTTTAATCATTATGTTTGGAATTTAGATTTGTATTTGGTAAATAATTGAGGGATTGAATTGATCTTGAGAAAGTCAATTGAATTTGGATTGATTTGAGTTTAGTTAAGTCTAAGTCCATAAGATGAAATCAAAGGGCTTAAGAAGGGTTTTGATTTTGGATTTGATTATAGGTTTCAATCATTTAATTTGGAATTTAGATTTAGTATTTGAGATGAATTTGAGGTTTGGTTTGAGAAGGAAAGTATGGATTGGGTTTATGTTATAGGGTAAGCAATTCTTAGTCCCTAGGGCACAACTTATCCCTAACTCTTCTAAGTCTTTAGGCTTTAGTTAAGTGTTCACCTAATCACTTGAAGGGTCTTAAGGCTAAGAAGCTCTTAGTGTCTATAAGAGCCCTAGGTTTAAGATGAGGAAGTTTAGAACCCACTATAAAAGTGAGTCAACATGCATCTACTTCAAAATCAACAAAAGAATAAGTTAAGTAGTATGGTGAAAAGAAACAAACTAAAAGAAAGGAGATCACTCCAAATATCTCTAAGGATATAAAGAGCAAGTCCAAAATAAATAGAATTGTCTCTCATTTGGGCAATGATATTGAAGATGAAGAGGAATGTGCTCCCGCCAAATCCAGAAGCTCATATAAATCTTCAAACAAAGTGTCGAATGAGGAGGATCATTTTGACTCTGATTATGAGTTCAAATGTGCTTATGAAGGCAAAGTGTAGTGCACATGCTTGAAAATAATCATTGATCCATTGGCAATGGAGACTACGCTAGTAGTCGGTCTATTCCACCCAACATTTCAAGAAAGTCACTCCTCGAGAAGTTCACAGTGGGGCAGGAAACCTATTTTATAAATCTGAAGGATGTCAAGGGGAAGATCCAGATTGGGTAATGCAATTATTTGAAGAGGAAGAAGTTGTGCCCTCAAGAATGCCAAAATATTATCCTCCAAAAATGCAGAACTTAATGTGTAAGCATGGTATCTATGCTAAAGCAAATAAATAAAGGACTAAATTCTTTGAGATGATGTGGTACCCAAAGGTTCTCAAACCATTGGTAGAAGAAACATGCACTACTAGAGACCTTGGGTTCATCCAAAACAATCGTCAACAAGAAGACATCTGTTATGCTATAACATGTGTGGAAATTGAAAATGATAATGAAAATGAAGGTTAATTCTTAGGGATTAATCTTGTAAATAATGAAGAAGTAGGAGCCATGTCGGCACCTTAGGAGCTTGAGAATGGCAAATAGGCAACTACCATGGATGAACTTAAAGAAATTAATCTAGGAACTGAGGAAGATCCTTGCCCAATGTTCATCAGTGCCCTACTTCTTGAAGATAAAGTGGAAGAATTAAAAATATTGCTCTGTGAATTTAGGGATTTCTTTGCTTGGACATATGCAAATATGTCGCATATCCCACGATGTGACGATTCACATAGCAATTAAACAGATGCGGCGTGATGACAAACATCCACGCGGATGAGACTAGAAATTGAATAACAGGTGATTACATAAACTATGAAGCTCATTGAACCTAGTTTCATTCGAGGAGAGAAATATGCCGGCTAGATAGCTAATACTGTCCCAGTGAAGTAGAAGAATGGTCAGATTCATATCTACATCAACTTTAGGGACTTAAATAAAACAAGTCCAAAGGATGCCTTTTCACTCCCTGTATCAGAACTGTTGGTGGACAACACTTCAAATCACGACATGTTCTCATTTATGGACGGATTGTCAGGATATAATCAAATCAAAATGGCTCCTAAAGATGAGAAGCACATTTAGGATGCCAATCAGCATATACTTCTACACAGTCATGCCCTTCTGGTTGATGAATGTTGGGGCTACATACTAAAGAGCAATGATGTGCATATTTGATGAGTTGATTCATCAAAAAGTAGAATGCAACGTTGATGACCTCATTGGCAAAAGTATAGATCACAAAGATCATCTTGATGACTTGAGAATCATCTTTAAAAGAATAAGCAAATATAATCCAAGATGAATCCTCTCAAATGTGTCTTTGGAGTCTCCTTGGGGAGGTTCCTTGGATATGTTGTGTGCGTCTGTAGAGGGATTGAAATTGATCCCAACAAAAATTAAAGCAATAGTTGAAATGCCTCCTCCGAGGAGCCGCCAACTCCATTCCATGCAGGAACATCTTCCATTCATCAGAAGATTTATATTAAATTTGTCAGGTAGATGTCAACCCTTTGCAAAGTTGATGAGGAAGGACAGTTCTTTCAAATGGTATAAAGAATATCAAGAGGCTTTTAATAGTTTCAAGAAGTATCTATTGAATCTTCTTATTCTTGTAGCACCGATCCCAAAGAACCCTTTGATCTTGTATACAATAGCATTAGAGGAATCTCTAAGTACTTTGTTGGCACAACATAATGAAGAAGGAAAATAGAACGCTCTATATTACATTAGTCAAAGACTAATAGGAGCATAAAGCATTATTCTCTAATTAAGAAGCATTATTTAGCATTAATCTTTACTGTTCAAAAGCTATATCATTACATGTTATCTCATGAAATTACTCTCATCTCAAGGACTAATCTATTAAAGTTATTGATAGCAAGACAAATGTTGACAGGTCGCTTGGCATGATGGGCTACTCTTCTGCTACAATTTGACATTACATATGTTCCCCAAAAAGTGATGAAGGGCAAATTCTAGTATACTTCCTTGCTATATATCCCAGCCCAATAGATTCGCTGCTTAATAATGATCTTCCTGACGAGCATATCATGCATATATATGAAAAGAAAAAGCAACAAATGTGGGAACTGTATTTTTATGGAGCTTCATCCATTAAATATACTCACCCCTCAAATCTCCAAAAGGCTCGAGCTGACATTAACCTCATTTTAATTATGCTAGAGGGTGGTATAATGAGGCACTCCTATAGGTTAACTGAGCCACGAACTAACAATGAAGCAGAATATGAAGCATTGGTGGCAGGTCTAGAAAAAGTCATCTCTGTGGGAGTCCAGAATCTATAAATTTATGGTGATTCTCAACTCATCATTAATCAAGTGCTGGGTATTTACAAAATTAATAAGCTTAAATTTGATCACTACCACAAACGAGTTCTCGAGCTTATGAAGCAAATTCTAAACATCATTATAACTCAAGTTTCTCGATGTAAGAATAGAAAAGTTGATTTCCTTGCTAAGTTAGCTAAAGAGATGAAAAGTATGGATGATGACGATTTCATACTAATTATTGTTCGTCGGGTTCTATAGCTAATAAATCTAAAATCCTCGCTAGAAGAGGGGTCATCAAATGCAAGTCAGCAAGATGCAACTCACATTGCTCCTCACACTCCCTTATAAATTGCTCATCAAAATCAACAAGATAAGGCCCAGACTATTCAGGAGGCAAGGCCTTAATCTGAAGAAACTCCAACACCATAAAGTGAAATCCTCAAAGTGGGAGAGAAGGAAGATTGGAGATAACCCTTCATCGACTACTTCAAGGAAAGTAAACTGCTAAGCAAAAAGTCGATGGCTGCACAACTTGAGAAAAGGCTTCAACTATATGCTTATGTTGGCAATACCTTATATCATAGGTCCTAACATATGTGGCTACGGTGCCTGTGAATAGAAGAAGCCAACAAAGTAATTGTTGAGATCCATGAAGGACTCTATGTAGCACACCAATCAGGTCCTAAATGGCTTTCAAAATTAAAAGAATAGGATACTACTAGCCATCCATGGTAAAAGATTGTATCGATCATACCAAGAGATGCCATGAGTGCTAGGTTCACGACAACATCATTCATCAGCCTCCAAACCCATTGCACCCAATGATAGCATCTTGGCCATTTGAATGCTAAGGAATGAATATAATTAGACCAATTGAATTGCCATCATCAACTGATCATCACTTCATCATAGCAGCCATAGATTATTTTTCTAAGTGGGCTGAAGTTGCTCCATTCAAGGAAGTCACATTCGAGCATATGACCAACTTCTTCACCCATAATATTATCTATAGATTCAGTGTGCCATGCTGAATTATATCAGATAATGGTCTGGCCTTCAAAAGCACTAAAATCTATAGATTTGTTGATCGACATAAGATTAACTGGCGATACTCATCGATTTATAATCCACGAACAAATGACTTGGCCTAGGCTTTCAACAAAGCACTAGTCAAGTTGCTTAGAAAGATTCTCACCAAAAATAAAAGGGAGTGGCATATTAAGCTTATGGAAGCATTATGGGCCTACCATACCACTTATAAAATACCTACAAAATTCACTCCCCATACACTAGTGTTTGGAGCTGAAGCAGTTATGCTGCTTGAAGTTGAATGACCCTCACTCCGAGTAGCCATTCAACACAATCTTACTCAAGATGAGAATGCCCATCTACAGATGGAAGAGCTTGATGTGCTTAACAAAGTTAAGCTCCAAGCTCAGCAAAATTTAGAAGTCTATCAAGCGAGGATGGCTAAAGCATTCGATCATACGGTATGTCCTCAAACTTTTTAAGAAGGGGAGTTGATCATGGTGTTGAGAAGACTAATTATCCCTCATCACAAAATTAATGATAAATTTGAACTTAACTAGGAATGGCCCTTCATTATTGAAAATGTATATCAAGGAGGAGGAGCCGACCAACTCATTGATTTCAAAGGCGAAAGACCAATGCTGCCAATCAATGGTCGATATCTTAAGAAGTATTATACATGAAAATGTAATCAAATGAGTATCATATTTAAAACTTTCGCAAGTTGTGCTTGGAAATTATCTTGTAATAAAAGAATGCATTTCCAAGATAAAATAAAAATTCCCTTGTTAGATACATTTTAAGAAGAAAATTATAACAAAATGTTAGGCTTTCCCTATAATATAAAAGGCCTTCTTTTTATATTTGGATTGTCATCCCTGAGGTCGATATCCTGTATACACATTCAAATTATGTAGTCAAAATTAGCAAGTCTCAATGTCTTATTGGCCATAAAAAAAAATTTCAAGCCTGCAAACTATAACAAATTAAGTTGGAGGCACATCAACCCTCTATACATCAAATCTAGGGCTCAAGTGGGTGTATAAGGTTGAACCCAACATGCCCAAATATGGCCAAGTTGCTAACAGGTCTACTTACTCAACATGCCATAAAGGTCATAGTAAGAGATCCCCTATCTTGTTAGCCCGATGATAAAATTCTTCATCAATTGCTCAAGTCCAAGACTCAAGTGGGTGCATAAAGTCAAACTTAACATGCTCAAATATAGATGAGTCACTGACATGTCCACTTACGCAATAAGACACAAAGGTCATAGTAAGAGATCCTCCTACTTCGTTAGTTCAAAGGCATGAGCATCTAAATCTTCAAATCCCTCCAACTTGGTGAGTCCAGGTGGCCCAGACTAGGAGATCATCTCTAATGGTCGTAAAGTTATTTTTCAAAATCCAACAAAAAAAATCCTCACTCAAGAAGGAATTAAGTCGATTTTGGTATCAACATCAAAATATTAACTCCTTCAACAAGTCTGTTAAGCAGAAAGCAAAGACCGAAAGAAAATCTTCTTCAACAAGTCCAATCAAGCAAAAAGAAAGGGACTGAAGAAGTCATCTCAATGATCATACAAAGCCAAAGGCTGAACTAAAGGAATCATGTCATCAACATGTTTGTTACAAGAAAAGCATGGGACTGATGACTCTTTGCCGTTAACCCAACACAAGCTTTAAGAGCTAGGTAGTCAGTAGACATTCTTCTATAAGCCAACAAAAGCAAAAAAAAACTAGAGCAGAAGGCAAATTAGTATCACCTAACAAGTCTTCAAGACAATTCAGAATTCTCCTCCGTCAAATTCATCACAGCACAATTCCAGAATAGAAAGAAATATAAGATACAAATTCCTGAGGTGAAGCCTTCAATAAGTCTCTCAAAGCATGAAGCATAGAACCGAAGACATTCTCATCTCACTAATAAATCATCAAATCCATTAAGCTGAACAATCATAAAGCAATAGGTCAATGATGATGTTCGTTAACCCAACGAAACCTCTACAGCCAAATTAAAATATTATGGATGTAATATTTCATGTTAGGCACAAACACTTGGCTTTTAATCATAGAGATATGCAAATTTATGTGAAATATAACTCTAGCATAGGAGTGAATCAATGAAGGAAGAAGATTTTATCAACAAAGATGACTAATACAGTCCAAATCATAAAAGAAAAAGAAAATACATCAAGGTAAACGAGATTATTGGTCTCTAAGCTGAGACACAATAACAGTAAGAGACTCAAATTCTGTTTCAGCAGTCTGCAAGTCTTCCACAGCTCGACTCAAAGCAGCATCAACATCTACCATGGCATGATGGCGAGTCTGATATCACTGCTGCTCTCTCTGTATCAGTCGAGTCTGTCTATCATACTCTGCCTAAAGATCTATCTTACAAGACATTAAGATCTTAAGTTCTCTCCAAAGGCTTCTGATTTTAGCATTGATGCTATCAATACTTGCTCCGATATCAGTGGACCTATTGTGAAGTCATCTCAGAGCTTCAAAACTCTTTTTGAACTCATCATGACCGAGATCAGTCGCCACTCGCCAAAGCTTGACATGTTCTCGTAGTTCTGGCAATGAAATTATGGTGCAAACTATGCTAAGGGCCTTCAACTGCCGGACTAAGAACTCTGCTTCCCAGCACAACAACTCCGTGTATCGTAGCATCCAAAATGATTTAAGAAATCCAATATAATGTTAGCATCCCTTGTGAAGTGGTATAATGAACTGGTGAACTCGGATCCAATCTAGAGATTAGTTCTCTTCAAAAGTTTACATTATCATCATAAATGTGCTCATTGCGTAAGTCAGCATATGATTGGCGTCTATGGAGAATCTTCGATGAATAATCGGCTCATTCATATACTGCATGAAGAAAATAAATATTAGAAATATTGTACAAAATATAGACAAAAAGTGATGAAGTGAATCAAGATGAATTAATGGTGAACCATACCTAAATTAAATATTTCAACTAGAGTTCGAGCACCCTCAAATGGTGGAGGATCTAATGTTGTTATCATGTCGAGAGTCATCGGATCATAAATAGGTATACCAAAAGCCTCACTGTGGGTTGGATCCCTTATTTTAGATGTCTCTCCAAGCCAAACTAGAAAAGAAGCCCATGTAAGAACCAAGTCTATGAAAAGAGCCTCAATTGTGGGAGTAGTAATATTTTTCATGACTACATCAGGTGGATCAACCCCAAAATCTTCAAAGGTAGTAGGTCTGACACTGACCAACATCCTAGGTCTAATAACTGCTTCCTCAGGTGTCAGAAGCTATCGTGGAGCAGGGCTGGCAAACCAATCTGCTGAAGCTCATAGAGGGTCCTCGTGGTGAGGATGTCTATGTCTATAAGACAAAGAAGGCACCTCAGTGTGATTGGAGGAAGGTTCTCGAGTTCGTACTTGAGGAAGGGGAGTGCCTTCTTTCACCGTCTCTTAGGTTTCCTCTCTTCTGTCCGTTTCAGAATAAGGAATGAAGTAAATAGTAAATAAAAAAAGGGATTAAAGGAAAAGTTATGGCTAAAATAAAAAATTACTAAGCATACCTCTACGATCACTGGTGCTTCGACAAGCCCATTGTTCTCGTGGAACTCCTAATGATTGTACCTGGTGTTCATATTTGTGGGCACCTCACTATAGAAAGGCTGCAAAAGATAAGTGTACCTAAGTCAACTTGGTATAGCTCACACCTATCAAACTGCATGAAGGAGCTAAATGAAACTTTGAGCCTGTTCCAAGTCTAAGGACATGAATCCAGGTCATGGAGGCAACATACATTCTACTCTTTAAAAGAATTGATGACAGTCGCCCAACATTAGGGATACCAAGAATAAAAGGTAAGCCGTCATATGCGGTGGCCTGAGAAATTCGAATTGGCGAGCGACTCTATTCGGATGATACCCCTCAAAAATCATAGATCGGCCAAACCGATAACATAGTCATCCGGGTCACATGCTGATGAAATACTCTGCAACTATGAATGATCATCCCCCAATGAGCAAAGTGTACTCACCTCGGTGGTCAACACCATCAACTATGTCTGTACCAGTCACAATATCAGGAAGGCAACCCGCATCTGGTTGATGCACTAATGAAAATCTATTAGCAACAAGGTGAGGAGAAAAGAAAAAGAGATGCACTCGTTCCTTGTCTAGTGTGGAGGTTGTTTGTGTCAACTACATAACAATTGGGTATTGCCTCTCCATAAAGAATGAAGGATACTCTATGCAGCTAAATGCTCCTCAAACATGAACATGGATCCAGGCATGTATATACTGCCAAGGTAGAGTATCTTGAACCTTGAGTGAGGGTGAGTTCGATATGTCCCTTAGAACTTTAAAAATCTTGATAAGAATTGCTGGAGCAAGTAAAATACGCTCACCACAAAAAAGTAAGTTGGCAGCAAGCAATGGACTCGCACGAATAGATCCTTCTTTAATAAGGAGAATAAAGGTGCGTAGCTAAGTCACCAAAAATCCCGCTAAAAGTAAGTCTTCATCTATAACAAGGAGGGTAGGAGATCCACATCCAACTTCTTCAAATGATTCTGTAAAATTCTCAGTCAACTCATCGCCTCGCGATAGACCAAGTGCAAAAGGATCAAATAGTAATACAGCTGATTGATCAAGGTTATCTTCCCGAAGAAAGCTCTGAATCCATACATCTATTGGAATGATGGCACGAGATCATGTTGATAATTTGGCACTCTTGTGGGTTGATTGATAGTGATCTATGATCCCCAGAAAGACTGATGATAAAATAAGCTCACCTCGTCTACTATCACTAGTAGTAAGGCATCTGTGAAAGAGCTTTTCATATGGCGGTATACACTCTTCATACTTACGGCCGAGTATAGGCAGCCCAGATATGTTATGCAACTCCCACAAAGTCACTGTCAGCTCCTCTAAACCTACCCAACAAGCATTCATGGTAGGGTCCCATAACTCAATCATGCCTCTCATCCAAGATGAAGGAATCCCTACATAACTGAACATTAATGCATAACCTCATAAATCCCTACCTCTTTTAAAAGACTTTGGTGAACCTGTAATATGTAACGAGCCCACCTGATATATCCATGATGAGGACTCGATAGCTATCCCAAGGAAGAATCACGAGGCCAATCCAATGAATTGGATTGTAGCTGACGATATGCTAATATCCTCAACTATCCAACCTGCTCTATAATATCAGCTGTTGGCTCCAATATATCACACATCCCATAGCTCACTTGATCAACTGTGCTGTCTAATGGGTTGAATTCTCCACATTTTAGCTTGGTGTTACTCACCCACTCTGCGGGTTCTCTGTACGTAGATGGATCCAACTCCCAAGTAAGGAGTAAGAATGATCGAGTGAAGAAATCACCATAAGTACTCTGACCTCGTAACATCTCTCCATGCTGCTCAAGCCTATCGACAATATCAGCATTCTTCTGAAGATTATGGCTATCTATCATAGCCTAAATGGCCTCTTCGATTGGCTCGTCATGAGGCATACCTGCTGGCCTGCTCCACCTGAACATTTTCCTGCCAATCGACAAAATCAAGAACGCACATCAACATGAGATTGAAGATATGATAAATGTAGGGAAAAAATATTAAGTATATGAAGGAACATGCTATATTTAACAAATCAATGTCTGAAGTGACTTCAAAAGGGTGCACAAAGTATAAGGTCAATCATGGCAACAAACATGATCCGCTATGGCCCAACATCATATTTGTTGGGGTCATTTGTTGACCTCCGCATCTACCCCATAAATTGAAACGAGCGAATATCATAAGACCGATAGACAACATTATGCGAAGCAAACTCAAAATACTTCAATTGTGGCCGAAATCATTCCAAATATTGTACGAATAAAATAATACAGATTCAGCATAAAATATTAATATAAAAGAAATTTGAGCTCAACAAATGAGGAAATATGAAACTTCATTACAAAATGAAAATGAGAAAAATCTATTCTCGTAGGGTGACATAAATTCAATTTTAATAGGCTTGACCGACAAGTATAATATCGATTGTGTGATATGAAAATTATTGATATAGTTAGAATGGGGTACACTTTCAAACGAGCTATAAAAAGGATTAATTATAACATAAAAAGGGGGGCTAAAAATAATTTTTTTAGATCAAAGTTTTAAATAAATTTTATGAATATATATCTATATAATATGTTATGTTGTTCAAATTGTTAAAAATAATAATAGTAATAATATAATAAAATAAAATCAAATCAAATTATAATGAATATTCTGGAGCCGTCCCCAAATATGGCATATAGTACATATATAATATGTTGTCTTGTTTAAAAAAAAAAAGAGAGATAAATATATGTTAGCATCCTACGGGAAAGATAAAATACATGTTGAGTAAAGGAGATAAAGCATTTATAATATTTATTTTTTATGTATAATAAAAATAAATAAAACAGATATATATTATAAAGTAAAATATATCAGCTTGGACATATAATTAATGTTATGTCGTCATTTCATTTTTTTTCATATCTTCACCGACTCATTCAGCAAATAATTAATGATCACGTCAGTTTTACTCATATCTCCTCATACGCGCTATTTGGATTTAAAAAAAGAAAAAAGAATAAACTTTTTTAAGAATGGGGAATAAGCAGAAACGAGGGGAACTCTTTCCGGACTATTCCGTTTCCCAGTTTTTTTCCCTCGCGTCTGCTCACCAAAGAAGCCTCACAACTTTCATTTTGAAAAAGTATAGCTCGCCACGTCCTCTTCCTCATCCTGATCTTTCCTCCAATCGAGCCCCTTCTACCTGATTCTTTCTTCATCCAAAATCGAAGCTCCTTCCCGTCTCCGTTACAGGCTGAACGAATCTCGTTCTCCCGTTACCTTCCGCTCGATCTTTTCTCTCACTCTCCAACACACGAGCTGTTCTTCTCTTGCTCTACTCAATTCTTCCTCTTCATCTCTACAGCATATCCACTGCCGCACCTAAGGTACTAGCCCAAGCTCCCTGCTGTTCGCACAGGATATTCCCACTCTTCCAAACCGGAACTCCCAGCTCTCTCTCTCTCTCTCTCTCTCTCTCTCTCTCTCTCTCTCTCTCTCTCTCTCTCTTCCAAACCGAAGCCCTCCTTCCTGTTCACCCATTTCTAGCCGCACAAGTTCTCGCGATCTACTCTCATTCTCCCTCCAAACTCGTTACCACAGCTCCACAACCCGTGCGCTAATATAATACCTTCTAAATTTCCAGCCCTCTGTCCACGTAAACTGCATTAGCCAAAGTTTCTTCTAGCCTCAAAACTCTTTTGAACAAATTTTTAAATTAAGTATATTTTAATTAATAATTAGCAGATTAAGCATTCATAAAAAAAATTAACTTTAGGATAGTCAGATAAATTCGGTACCACCTCATCGCCGAGTGGCGTAGTCGCCTTTATGGCCTTCTTGATCACTGATTAGTTAATGGCTTCCGCATTAAAGCATCGCTAACTTATCGGAGGCTGGAATCACCATAAGTGGGTCGGAGTATTCATCTGGGACCCGAGCGATAACTCTTTCCTTTTGCTCTCGGTCCCTCCTCCGGTCTCCTCTGTTCTCCTTCGTACGCACGAGACCCCATCGTCGGCTCCACCATTGGCATTCGGAACTTTCACCGGCTCCACCATTGGCATTCGTAACTTTGGCCGGCTCCAACAAAGGACTTTCGGTCGGTCGTAACTTTGGCGGTCGCTGTCGAGATCGTAGATTTCTCCCATAAGTTTGATTTTTTTTTGATTCCTTGCTTATTTGAATTAGCAATAATGTAGAGAGAAGTTTTTCATATTTTTCATAATTATTCTTCTTAAATTTGCCGTGGTTAGGGTATACGATATACTGGGATTAGGTAATTTGGTAGTTCATTTTTTGCGTTGCTTAATTGTTAGGTGAGCAATATATATTTTTGTAACGGATTTTGAGTGTATTATTAGGTTTTGTTACAACATTGGTTGCTGAGTTAATAGTAGAATGAGTCAGGATTTCGTTTTCTTGATTTTGTTCTATGACGGGCAACTGATCATTGATGGTCAGTTCATTCCAAGTTATGATGGTGGAAAAAATTAGCCCATGCGAGTGTCGCGTCATACAAGCTTAGGAGATTTAAAACTAAAAGTGCTCAGGTCTCTGCGTTATGATGTTGATAACTTCGCAGTGGAGATTACATGTCATTTTCAGAAGATACATGCATGATGATTATGATGTCGCAATACTATTGAAGCTTCCCGCCAAACATTGATTCTTTTGGAAATAAAACCAATGTACCTGCACCGGCGACATTGATATTATGCCACCGAATGTACACTCTGGTTATGCTCACGAGTTGATTGGCCAACGTGAATCATAGCATCTATTCATGAGCGAGGAGATAGTGTAAGCATTCATCTTGACATCACAGTTGGTATTTTTTATTTTTTGTTTTGATGATATATGTTTAAATGCAGAACTGAGATGCCTATTCAAGCGTAACTGCATGATCAACCTAATTCATCTAGACAACTACCTGATGATGAGTATGAAATGATGAATAGTGAATCAAGCACTGCATCTGATGATAGCAATGCTGTTGATGAGTCTTTGCTTGGTAATGTCAATTTATGCGACAGCAGTATCGGTCATGATCTTCTTCGGAGTCATTCTATCCGGAATTCGGCGGATCATGATGTTATGAATTCCACTATTGAGTAAGTTCGGCTATGTCAGACCACGAAAGACTGAGATGCGGATATTGTGTTTGATGGTTTATTTAATAGCTCAGGTTTTTCAGATGATGTCGAAGTTCTGGTAGAGTTATATGAAAGTATGTGTTTCTCAAATAAGAAGGAGCTTGATTCCGAATCGGTGGTCCATTCTTAATAATGTCCGATTCATTACCATGACATCAATCAATTTTGTTATATATGCGCGGCATCGCGGCCCTAGCGCCAATGGCGCATGCGTAGCGAGAGGTTGGGAGCGCTGGAGGTTATCAACTTTAGGTTCGTCGCACATGTGCGTTTCCACCATTAGTGATTTAGGACATCGCCAATGCACTTCTAAGTTTATTAGTTACTTCATAATGCCAGTAATGCGACTTCAAATTGACCTGAAACCTAGAGAGATCATAGGAAGGATGGAATCAAAATTTAACATCAAGATCTCTTACATGAAGGCCTGGGATGCGAGACGTAAGAGTATCAGAGCAATATTTGATAGTTGGGAGAAGTCATATCGCTCATTAGCATTGTTTATGGATTCATTATGCTACATTGCATCTTTTACGTAATTATGTCATCGATACAAGCGAGTTTGAGGCTTTTGGGCTTTTGGACCATCTAATGCGGTTGGGGATATTGTCTGTTCTCGATGGACTAACGTTCCTTTTGGGCAAGTATCGGGGTACGTTGCTCACAGTCATTGGTATTGATGCACATAATGGTCGATTTCCCCTTGCTTTTGTAGTGGTCGAATCGAGAACAACTCGACTGTTCATTATGTGCCGCTCGCCAATTGTTTCATCAAGGGGCGATTTATGTGTAATCTCGGATAAGCATTCAAGGTTGGTTCGTGGGTGCCGCGATGTGTTTCCATGGGATGCACATCGTCATTGCTTGCGACATCTTAGGGAAAACTTTAAGAAGGCAATGAGGAGAATGGGTATTGCGGATGTTGAGTTTATGTGCAAAAAAATGTACTTGGCAGGCAGCACCGATGACATCAACATATTAAATCGCAACATGGCTGACATCAAAAAAATTAAACCAGAAGCATATCAGTGGTTAGTAGAACGTGATGTGGAGAAGTGGATATTGATTCATGATGGTGGAAAGCGTTACGGTACCATGACCACGAATGCATCAGAGTGCTTTAATGGTGTACTTAAATGTGCACGGGGACTACCAATTCAAGCATTGATAACTGCAGTTTACTATAACATCGTGAGTCTATTTTATAAGCAGACAAGTTCAATTGATTCAGACGAACCGCCCACCAAATTCACCTTCTCCCATGAACCCAAACAGTCCTGAGCAAATTTGAGCGGGAGGCTAGACATTACCCACAGCCAGTCAATATTAATGCAAATGAGGTGCAAGTGTTGGACAGGAATTGTCGCTCCTTCAGAGTTGATTTCACGGAAGATCAATTCATCTCATGCAATTATACACGAACACTGATTTATCATATGCCGTGTAGTCATACCATTGCTTTATAGGAGAATCAATCATCCGGCTATGTGTCAAGCTATTACACCATGTCGATGTCTGGCGGACATATCTTCTAATTTTTTGCATGATCGAAACACTAGCAAGAGTTCGTGCGGACCGGGTGCATCCTTTGATCTTTGCCGGTGGTTAAAGTCAGGTCGGGTAGGCCACGATCACGTAGGTACAAGAACACAATGAATGAGAGTGCATCACAAAGGAATCACATGTGCAGTAATTGTAAATCAATCGGTCATTACCGGACATCGTGCCCACATAACCCTTCAAGTAGGTGGTGAGTTTACTTTGTGTTTAGATATATCCAAAACTCGCATTGCATATGCCAAAGTTGTTAATGTCTTCAAGATTAGATCCCATACATATGAAGTCACATTTTTTTTTTTACTTTATTTCATATAAAAGCTTAACGAAAGGTAGGAAAATCATTCATTTGTTTGTACTTGTTACAGGTATGATGGCCGAGGAGCCTTCTAGACCGATTAGACATCGCCAGAGGAGCGTCGCGAGATGATGCACCTAGACCGCACCGAGAGGTTCATCCTAGCATAGCCGATTGGCGGAACCACGGGCTACACATCCAGATACGGTATGAATATACTTGCTTGTTTTATTTCTGTGTGTTTCATTTATGCTGTGTTATGTTATGAAGAGGGTGGAGTGGCACCTTCTCCGAGTCCTTCGTCGGTTTACCGGACAGTGTGGCCCGATGGATGCCGGTTTAGAGAGTCAATGGGAGGAAAGAAAATCTGACGGGTGCGATTACCATCACACTCTATGGGAGGCTCGCAGAGATCACGTTGCTGTGGTAGACGATACTTATAGTAAATTCTAGAGCAGGCCTGAAAGTAAATTCTATAACAGAAATAACTGCCAAAAGAATAGAAGAACAGATGCTCGATAGCAAGAAAACAAGAAGAGTAGTAACAGTAAAATAATAGACTTCACTTACCTCAATCTCCAGAACGATAGAAGCAAGAATCCTAACAGTCTGTAACAGGAAGTAGTTACAAAGGTATAGAAGGCATAGATCTAAGAAAGAAAGGAAAACTATAAATAGAAGGAAGAAATCCCAATAGAGAATAATCAATATTTTGAAAGAAACTTATCTTCTTCAATCTTCTTCTTCTTCTCCTTATCCTGTGCATCCTTTTCTCCCGGTTACCTCGTCGGGAACCGCCATCACCGCTGATCAGAAATCCTAAGGTTTCTCCCTCTTCTCCGCACTAGCTCTCCTTCCCTCAGAGGAGCGTCGACGGCTCGAATGGTCGAAGGAAACAAAGCAAAAGGAAAGCTTCCTTAGAAGCTTCATCCCATGGCCAGCAACCGCAGCCCCAATCAACGGCTCATATTCATTCCAAGGAGCACTAACAAGGCAGGATCGGGCGCAGAGAGCAGCGTGTAACCCACTAATGGAAGATAAGGAATCAAGAACCGCCATCGAAACACAAATCCAAGGAGAAGAGGCAATCAATCAAAGATCGGAGTTCAAAAGAAACTAAATCAAGTGCTAGATCCAATGGCCAGAAAGGCGAAATCAATGGTTGAAAGCACCCGATAACCTTATCAAACAACTTCGGTAGGGTTCACTCAGTGAGTTAACTCCAACCAAACACAAACCACACTGGACCAGAATCATATCACAATCCCACAGCCTTCATTTTTCCCCCATCTCAAGCGGCATAGCAAGCTTCTCTCGCTAACTTTCTCGTCATCCTCACATGAAGCCAAGCATCACTTCAATTCAACCCATCGTCTCCAATCCATCTACCTCTCCAATAGCTCAATCCTCCCAATTTCTGTCCTCTGCAGTGCAATTTGTTATCAAAGAGGATGACTTGTGCTTCCAGAAAAATGGCAGCCAACATTGTGATGGCAAGGCCAATAGTGTTCATTGTGATGGCAAGTTCCCCCATTTTGGGGATTGAAGCAGAAAGAGTTGGGCTATTTTGAGAGAGGAATGAGCAGTGATGATCGATGCTGTTTGGTGGAATTTTTGCTTCAAAGTGTGCAACAGCAATAAGAAATCAATATCAAAGGTTTTTATCCGATGATAGCCAGTCAGTTGAAGTTTATAGAATGGCCTTCTCTTGAAAGGCTTGCATGAAAATAGAGATTGCAATGATGTTCAATTGGAGGATGGGATTTCTAGGCAGAACCAGGATGGGAAGACGACATTGTATGTTGCCTCTCAAAAAGCATATTGATGTGGTGTGTGAAGTTCTCAAGATGTCTAATGTTCAATTAGTTGCTGTCAAAGACATCAATAGCTTCTATGCTTTCCATATTGTTGTTAGATAAGGCCATTATGAAGTGCTGATAGAGCTCTTTCATTTCTTCCCTCCATTAGCTATGGTAACTGCCTCATCAAATGCCACTGCTCTATACATTGTTGCAACACAAGCAACCAGGATGGATCATGTTGAAATGGTGAAGTCTCTTTTAAATAATAAAGGCAACACTCCACCGCATATTGCAACAAAGAAAAGTCATCATTGATTGCCTTGTGAAGGTTTAATTTTCAAAACTCAAAATTAAGTACTTTGTGTTGTTCCAACATTGCGGGGAAAATTCGCTTTAAGTACCAATTTGTGTTGTTTCAACACTGTGGGAAAAGTTCTCTTTAAGTACTTGTTTGTGTTGTTTCAACGAAAACTTGCTAGAAATATGAACACGTTCTCGTTGTTCCAACAAAGCGGGGAAAGCCTAGGATGCTTTGGTTTTTGCACAGGTGTTGAAAACCCCATTCACGCTTCTTATTAGCGTGGTGGGTTTGGACTCACTCGACCGTGATGTCACCCGACACAGACTATGCACACCTTTTTAGGCATGGTAGGCAGGCCAAAGCGTCCTGATGCAGCCCCCTATATTGGGACTACGCTGGAATGCTTTCGAAATTTGAACTGAAATTCAGAACTTAAACTAAAAAAATGATTTAACATTAAATTAAATATAAAATATAAAGTCCTAAAAAAAATTAATAAATTTATAATTAATTTTGAAATGAGAATGGGCATGAGTAGAACCAATTGAATATTTGGACAACTATATTTGGCGATAAATGCAATAAGAAACTCCAATTGAATATAAAGTAAGCATGAACTGATGATGAGCTTGAATTTTGGTTTTTAAGCAAGAGTAAGCATGAATAAGGCCTCTTGTGAACATTCAAATATTATTGCATTTCATACTGAAAGATATAAAAATGAATTGGATTAATAATAAGTGCTTGCAAGATTTTTGATGTCTTGCTTACAAGCATAATTATACAACTCATTAAGGATTTTGACAATGATTATGAAGGTCACACTTTCAAAGAATGATTAGATTCACATTTGCATTCAAGACTAAATATTATAAGACCTATAATGTATTTAATGCTCACTTATGAGGATTAATATGTTCTTGCATGAATATTTGAACAAAGTAAAGATATCTGATGATAGTTTATGAATGAACATGAAAATTTGCCATGAATTTGATGGGTCAACATAAAACAAAGAGAAAGTTCAAAACAATATTACATACGATGATTGCTTGATATGGAGTATAAAATTTGGCCTTTTAATGAATGATCAAGTTGATATATATAACAAATAATAGGTGAAAATCATAAACAGAGAGCTTCAAAATGAAACTTATAGTACATTTTCATTAAGAAGTATGAAAAGAGATGTTTGGTGAACCCAAATAGCTTGTTGACCAGCATAAGAAGGGTTTTTCAACGAATAAGTGAGTTATGCTTTGACTCGTATTGAAGAAGTTAAAAAGAGTTGAAGCAACTTAGTGAATCTCACAAATTTTGATAGTTCATTAATGAGCATGAGCCAACTATCCAAGTTTAGAGATTCAATAAATAAATTTAATGCAAGCAAAGATACAACATTTTAAGTGCAAAATAAACATGATTATGGTCTATAATTGCCACCGAACCCGTAATACTCAAGTGCAAGCAGGCAGAAGGCATCATTTAAAAATTTAAAGCAATTCGCCGCTGAATCTATAACTCTTTGTATAAGCAGACAAAAGGCGATACTAAATTAAATCTTGCACAAATCATGGAGTTTCCTTTGATCCAAAAATTAGAAAATTTTCATTTTAATTATAATTTTCAAAATCAATGATTTTATTAATTAGATGAAATTATCTAAGCTAAAAAGTTTGTATATTATATCTTAAAATACAATTACAGGCTTCAATCCATAGATCCAATCCTCCTCCTATAAGAGTAGAGTTGATAAGATCTAATGTGATATAATGAGATTTCAAAACTGTAGACCAGATCCTCTATGAACAAAGAGTAGAGTTGACAAGGTCTACCCCGATGATGGCTGTGTTGATTGAGAATATCAACCGGAGGGGTTTACTATTATCAAAATTTCCTAAATCCTTCAATATTAAGAAAAATTCTTACCAAATATCAAATATTCAAGCAAATTTCAAAATAAGAAAATTAATTAAATGAAAATTTATCATTAAAAATAATAATAATAAATTCATACATTCGCCTTCTGCAATTATTTATCGGAGGTGACAAATTTAATGTTAACCCAAGCTCGCAAAGGAGTCAATGTCATATTATGTATATTGTTATATTCGCACTCAAAATATTCTACACAGTAAGGACGTAACCCATGTTCTCTGTCCGCATGATTTGGCTAGTAGGCTCCACATATGAAGCAGTTATGACCAGAGCCCTTTAATCGGATGGCTTGGCTGGTTGGCTACTATGGTCACGATTGTAGCCCATATGCTCCCCAATAATTTTCTACTCATTTGGGTTGTGAATCATAGGGTATACCTAATAGGGCATAAAACCCATTATTAGCTAGAGTGAACTTAAGATTGTCCCCTCTGATAAATATCAACTCTAGTCTGCAAGATCTCCTTGAGCGACGCAACCCATGACTGCTGACAAGGATCTTCGGTCAGGTTAGGTCGACCACCTCATTTGACTAAGTGGACCAGAGATCATGACAGCCCGGGATGACGGAACCATGAGATCTTGATCGGGCACGTCATCATTCCTCCAACCATACGCTCCAAGTATAAGAAAAATGATGAATTTCATTAAATTTTAAATTTGAATTCTTGCTACTATATGCTACGCAAATAGCAATCTAATAACTAGCCTTAATTGAAAGTTCCCTCTCACTGATTGGGGAGGGGTAATTAATTATAGGTGCTTGCGCCTATAAGAAACCTGGAACCAGATTTAAAGCCCTCACAAAATGAGGGCAAAATCTCTAGGTAGTGTCTTATTTTCTATTTCATCTGCCTTCTGAAAATTTCGTTCGGCGCTAAATCTATACTCTCGTTTCATCGAGAGGTAATTTTGAGCCTCATCATTCCCCAACCATCCATTTTAAGTTAAAATGATGAATTTCATAAATTCACAATTTTATACTCACATTCGACTACTATATGCTATTTTAGCAATCTAACGATTATTTTTAATCGAAAGTTCTCTCTCAGTATTGGGAGGGGTAATTAATTATAGGTGCTTGAGCCTATAAAAAATCTAGAACCAGATCTAAAGTCCTCACAAAATGAGGGTGAAATCTCTAAGTAGTGTCTTATCTACTATTCCATCTGCCTTATGAAAATTTTTCTGATATAAATCATACTCTTTTCATCGAGAGGTCGGTAAAGAATTTTCGGAGCCCACAAAAGGTTACCATCTACCATCAATAAAAAATTTTATGTACCTACATGTTATCTTGAATGAAAATTACTTTCTTTATCGGTTCACTTCATCCAGTTCCAGAGATTATTTTCCATCTTCTCATATGCCTCCATTGACATTAGTCCCTCTTTACAGAAACTCATCCATAAGCACCTCTTCCTTATCATCTACTTCCTCCTCGCCTCACTTAACCACTCCTATTACTAATAATAACAATCCACTGTCAAGTTCATTACATTTCTTTTCTTCTTCTATTCTCAACAGACAACCTTCCTTCTCTCCATCCCAATCTCCTCCCATTCCATGGTCATTTGTTCTCAGATTGGTCATTTGAAACCAAAACAAAATTTTGACTTCATCATACAATAATAATGTTGGAACCAACCTCCTTCTCTTCTGCTATCAAATATGAATAATGCTAGTGCAAGGCTATATCTGAAGAGTTTCAAGCTTTAAAAATCAGCGAACGGGGACACAGGTCTCACCTAAACCACATCAAAATATTTTTGGGTGTAAATGGATTTATAAACCAAATTTGAATTCTAATGATTCAATTGCTCGTCACAAATCATGACAAGAGTATGGCATCGATTATATGGATACGTTTAGCCCTATTGCCAAGATGCCCACTATTTGTATTCTACTCACAATTACCATTCATTACTCTTGGACTGTCACTCAACTTGATGCATCCAATGCATATCTGCATGGTACACTACATGATAAAGTCTACATGAGACAATCACAAGGATTTGTTGATCTCAATTATCGTACTCATGCATGTTTACTTCAAAAGCTCTATATGGTCACAAGCGGGCACCTCGGCAGTAGCATTAGACTTTTACGAAGCATCTTCAAACACTTGGTTTTCATTCTAGCTCTTTCGATTCTTCTCTCTTTATATACATCAAGCTAATATATAGACATATCTACTTATATATGTTAATGATCTTGTACTCACTAGCAATAATCTTGCTTTCAATAACAATCTCACTCTGTATTATATGATTAGCTACTAGTTTTCTCGGTATTCAAATCTCACAAAATAGTTATATGTTTATGCGTTCATCAATCAGTTTATGCTATAGATATTTTGAATCGACCTGGCATGAGTACCTGCAAATCCATTCGAACTCTCCTCCCTACAAAAGATCGTTCAAAGGTCTCTGCTAACACTATATTATATGATCATTCTCTATATCGACATTTGGTTGGCTCTCTTCAATATCTAATTATAACTCCTAATATATCCTTTGCTGTAAATAAACTTTGTCAATCTAAGCACAACCTGCATCTCTCTCATTATAAACAACTCAAAAGGTTGCTTCATTACATTCAAGGCACAATTCACTTTGGTCTTCACATTATCAAATCCATTCTTCAGCTACATGCTTATTCTGATTCTGATTGGGCTGGAGACACAATAGATCGTAGTCTTACAGATCAACAACAAGATAATGCATCTTTTTAGGTAAAACTCTGGTCTCTTGGGTTGTTAAGAAGCAACCAACTGTTGCTAGATCATCTATAGAGCCAGAGGCAGAATATCGAGCTTCAACAACAGCTACGACAGACCTTGTTTGGATTTGAAGACTGCTTGTTGAATTTCATGTTTGCTGTAATCAACCCACTCCACTCTATTGTGATAATATATATGCTCTTGCTCTAACCAATAATCCTATTTTTCATGCTCAGACAAAGAACATTGAAGTTGACTATGATTATTCGGAATTGCATAAAAGCTCGACGTCTTTCAGTTCATCATATCTCTTACACTGATCAGATTGTTGACATTCTAGCAAAGTCTCATTCTATGATTCGATTCCAGTATCTATGGTCCAAGTTGTCGCTTCAGTCAGGAATCATTAACTTGAGGGCCCTAATAGCAGTCCACTAGCTATCTGCTCCATTATCACTAGCAGAGCATACGAACACTAAAATTATAGCAAAAAATCTTAACAAATTCTGGCATCCGAATGATTATTTGTTATGAACCTGTATAAATATGTATGAATAGTTCTGATTATAGTAGAGAGAAAAAAAATAGTATTCTCCACAATTTCTCCCTGACTCTGGGTAATCTATTTAATTGAAGTTCTTCTCTTCTTCATTGTTTGTTTTTTTATATGTTCTCTGCTCTTTATTCCACTTGGCAAGCAGAAATGGCCATCACATCAATTGTTTTGTTAATGTATAGACAATTTGCCTAAATTTAATTCGTGTAAACTGTAGATATTATTTATATATATATGCGTTACTACCAAGAACAAGTTGACTTCTAGCGCCCCGCCCGTTTTTCCACAACATAGAAGGAGAGCAATATAGAGAATTTGTGGTGCTGTAAAGACTGTGTGAGTTAAACAGTAATATATATATATATATATATATATATATATATATATATATATATATATATATATAGGCCACAAGTTCTCACTGTTACTCTTTCTATGGGTTCCAAGGGTTCCTCAAAACATATAACTACAACTATGATTTGCTTAATCATCTTACTAACTTCTCAGAAAATAGGCGCAGGTACTTCTTCCTCTTCTTCTTCTTCTTCTCCTTCTCTTCCTTTCTTCTTCAGCAGCTTATTCACTTTGCTTTTCTTCTTCCTTCGGTTTTTAAGATACTTCAGTTGGAGCTGTGATCGAAGGTCAATTAGCTCATCCTAGAAGGTTTATGCGTGTGAGAAAAGAGGCAGTGCCAGCCTTACCCTCCGCAAACACGGGCATTCACAACGTAGGTGCCGATCCACCATGTATGCCTTGTCCCTCCGATCATCTTTTATTTATTTATTTTATTTGTTTTGAAGTTGTTGAAAAAAAAAATAATAAGAGTTTTTGGATTGCAATATCGTCAGTGGGCCAATGAAATATTGTTGGATTCCTCCATAATGAATTCAGCCAGATGAAATTACTCAGAGTTAGATTGAAGAAATTATTTTTTATATAGTGGAAGACATCTTATCTAGTGGTTGAGAGCTTTGACTTTCAACCAAAAAATCTTGGGTTCAAGTCCTTGCACATCCTCAAATATCTCAAATATATATAAACCAAGATTTTTTTACTCAATTTTAACTAGCATGATTGTAAACACAATCACAAACTTAAGGATGTAAATTATTGGGGAGTTTACAAGAGTTGGTATGGAGATTGACTTTAAGTATTTATGGATGCAAGTCAATGTATGATGCATGTGATAGTGTGCGTTGATCCTAATAGGGGGTGTTTGTATTCAACCAACCCTATTTTGTTCAGGAAACCAACCTATTTGATAAGAGATACTATATTGGGTTAATAGGTAGGGGTGTAAATGAGCCGAGCTTGAGCAAGATGAATCTTTGTTCGTGTTCGGCTCGTTTGAAAGTTACTTTGATCGTATTCGAAATAGCTCGAAATTTTATTATTCGTGTTCGGCTCGAATTGTTCAAAATGACTCGTATAAGCTCGAAGTAGCTCAAAAATCAATAATCCGAAAAATCTGTAAGAGGAATGATTTGAACTGGGCTATTCTTTTGCATGTCAAAAGCTCCAATCTTGAGTTATGCTATGACATATGTATGTATGTATGTATGTATGTATGTATGTATGTATGTATGTATATATATATATATAATATTATTATTATTATATGTCGAGCTAAATTGAGTCGAACACGATCAAAAATAAATAAATAAATAAATAAACTCATTAAAAATATTAATCTGGATAATATATAATTCAAAATAAAGTTTTCCTTTTCACCATGATCAACAACAACAAGCTTTTATCCCACTAAGTGGGGTCGCTACATGAATCCTTCGTCTCTATTGTGTCCTATTATGTGTCAAATTCTCATTTAATTCAAGTATACTAAGGTCATTTTTTATACATCTTAACCAAGTCTTTTTAGGTCTACCTCTACCTTTCTTAATATAAGGCAAATCTAATGCATCTACTCTCCTAACCGGATCATCGGATGGTCGACGTTTTATGTGGCCAAACCACTAAGGCAACTCTCTCTAACCTTAGCTGCCACTGGAGCTACTCCAACTTTTTCCTGAACATACTCATTTCACATTTTATCTTAAGAGTAAAGCCACTCATCCACTTGAGCATCCTCATCTCTGAAACACTTAACCTAGTCTTTTGCTTCTCTTTTATTGGCCAACATTCTGCACCATAAGTCATTGCAGGTCTTACCACATCTTATAAAATTTTTCCTTAAGTTTAAGTGGAACTTTTCTATCACACAACAGGCCAGATACATTCCTCCACTTCAACCATCCAACTTGAATTCTACTAATAACATCTCCATCTATTTCACCATCATTTTGAACAATAAAGACTAAATATCTGAATCACTCACTCTTATTAATGACTTATTCACCTAATGTTAGAACACTACCACTAGAACTTCTACAACTAAAATTACACTCCATATATTCAGTTTTAGATATTCTTAAACGAAAACCTTTAGGCTCTAATGTTTACTTCCATAATTCAAGTTTCTCTTGGACTCCCTCTCTAGTCTTATCAACAAGAAGAATGGCATCAGCAAAAAGCATACACCAAGGTACATCTTCCTGTAAATGCCTAGTAAGAACATCCATAACTAAAGCAAAAAAGATAAGGGCTTAAAGTGATCCTTGATGTAATCCAACGAAAAGAAAATATTTTATCAATCATCCTTGTGTTTGGGCAAAAGTAATAGCTCTTGTATACATATCCTTAATGACTTGAATATAACCAATATTAACTCATTTCTATTTTAGAACTCTCCAAAGAACATCTCTTAAAACTTTATCATAAGCTTTCTCTAAATCAATAAATATCATATGTAGATCCTCCCTACATTCTCTATACTTCTCCATCAAACCTTTTAACAAATGTATATCATCCATAGTAGATCTACCTGGCATGAAATCAAACTGATTGTGAGAAACTTTTGTATCACATCATAACCTATGCTCAATTATTCTCTCTCATAATTTTAATGTACGACACATTAACTTAATTCCTCTATAATTTGCATACTATTGTGCATCACCTTTATTCATAAATATAGGAACCAACAAACTCTTTCTCCACTCATCTAACATCTTTTTAGTCTTTAAAATAACATTAAAAAGATTTGTAAGCCAAGAAATTTCTTGATCTCCTAAACATTTCCACACTTCTATTGGAATATCATCAGGTCCTATTATTTTTCCACATTTCATTTTCTTTAAAGCTTCTCTAACTTTAGATTTACTAATACGATGATAAAAATAAAATTCTCTATTTTTTTAGGGTATTAAGATTGCTAAAATCAATTGTACTTTCAAATCCTTCATTGAAAAGTTTACCAAAATACCTCATCCACCTACTTTCAATATCTTTTTTTAAGAAAAGCACTTTATTATTTTCATCCTTAATACACCTCACTTGAACTAGGTCTTTACTTCTCTTATCTCTTTGGTTAGCTAACTTATACATACATCTTTCACCTTCTTTAGTATCTAATCTATTATTTAAATCACTAAAAGTTACATTTTTTGTATCATATATCACTTTCTTAGAATCTCTAAAGGCCACTTTATATCTTTCCCAAATCTCCAAGTTTTTACATTTAAACTAAGTTTTTTAACAATACTTTTTATTTTTTTATCTTTTCTAGCACACTCTAACTCCGCCACCAACTATTTTTATTAAAAGAAGCTTTTTCTTTTGATTCTTCAAGTACATTTTTAGTAACTTGCTTAATTTCACTTGCTACTTTTTCCACATAATATTAGCTTCCTTATGAACATCCCAAATTCTAAGCTCTTGTAGTTTGCTCTTAAAATATTTTTATTTATGTTCTTTAAGTGTCCCCATCTAATCTTAGATAATAATTTAATTTATTTTTCCTTTTACAATCTTTCATCTTAAAATCTAAAATTAACAATCGATGTTGGGTACTTAAACTTTCACTTGGAATGACTTTACAATCTTTACAATCTAAACGATCTATTTTTCTTATCAAAAAATAATCAATCTGTGTTTTACTAGATCTATTTTTATAAGTAATAATTTGTTCACTCTTTTCTTAAATGAAGTATTAGCAACTATAAAATTATAAGCTAAGAAAAAATCTAATATAGTCATACCTTCTTCATTAGTCACTCCAAATCCATAACCACCATGAATACTTTTAAAATCTTCTACCACTCTACCAACATGTCCATTTAAATCTCCTCCAATAAATATTTTTTCTTCAAGAGGTATCTTTTTATATTAATCCCTCTAATTCATTCCAAGATTTTTCTTTTGAGCTGACATCCAAACCTACTTTAGGAGCATAAACACTTATAACATTGATAGTCTTAGTATCAACAATAATCTTTAAATCTATAATTCTACCTCTACATCTATTAATATTTATAACATTATCTTCCAAACTTATATCTATAATCACACCTACACTACTTCCAGTTCGACTTCTACATGAATACCAAAGTTTAAAATCTAAATTATCGATCTCCTTAACCTTCTCCCCAACCCATTTAGTTTTTTGAACACATAAAATATTTATCTTTTTATGAACCATAATATATATTAATTCCATTAATTTACCTATAAAATATTCCAAGATCCTAACCTAATTCTAGTTTCATGGACTAACTTCTTTGCCGCAGTCCATAATGTGGGAACCCTTATTTAACACTTGTGCCGTCGTGACCCTTGAACATTTTTCACATATTCAGTCATACAGTACGTCACTTCAAGGATGTGTCATTAACACAATGATTTAAAGGATTCATGTCATGATTATTTCGACAAGTTTTACGCTGGTTGTCGACTACCTATCGCAACCCTCCACTTTTCACCATGATTGATGACTTAAATATTGATTATAAATTTTTTATCATTTTCTATATATTTTTATAAAATAGCATAATAATTTCATTTAAAATCAAGTTAAATATTTTTTTCTTAATGTAGAACACTAAATAATCATTAAGTTAATCACCACTCTAATGAAAGTTTAATAAGCCAAATAATTAGCTAATGTAGTGTTTTATTTTCTCATTAAAATATTGTTTAATCTTAGTTGAATATACATACATAAGATATTCTAAATACATTGAATTAAGCAAATCATGATGGGCTAAATACATATATCAAATTAGAATTCTAACTATTAATACATTTCAACCGAATAAATTCATCTGTATTAAATCAAATCTCTAATTTTGCTTCATATACAAAATCAATCAGAATGTATTCCATTATATTGATAAAGATTGTTGAAAATATATTTATGAAATTTTTTTGAATGCTTTGTAATATCATATTTCTTACAATAATATAAAAATATTCTCATTATAACCTAAAGAACAAAATCTTAGACTAATCTCTCACCTCAGTCTTTTAAAAACTAAAATAAGAATTGTAAGCATATGTCACTGACTCCTTGTCATTAATAAAGAAACCAATATATATAGACACATAAGCTTCATTTGGTTTAGAGAAATTAAACAAAAGGAAAATATCATCAACCTCATAATTAAATGCACATAATTAAGTTCGGTGTAACAATGTAACTCATAGGATATTATCTTACTCAAATAAAACTGAAATGTTAACTTTGGAAGCAGCCAAGGAAGCAAGGAGTTGAGCATGCTTGTGAAAGAGGAAGAGAGGGAGTGGAGTGTGGAACTATAATAATAATGCTGGAGAGAGAGAGAGAGAGAGAGAGAGAGAGGTGGTTGGCTGGTCACGAAGGATGGGAGGATTGAGAGGTGGCACGTAGAAGTGGGATTATGGGATTTGTTGTGGGATTTGGGATAAAGTTGTTTCTTGTTAGAGATTATTTTTTTGAGAAATGATTGATATAATAACATAAGTGTCTTATAATTATATAAAAAATTTCAGATCAACAAAGGTCTACCCCTATTAATAGGATTTGTAAAATGTGGTTGTGTATTCCCCACCGCCGTCTGTGCAAAAGATTTTAATTTGTGTATTTATAAAAATTTTAGGTATAAGAAGCATGATAGATCGATGAGGGTGTTCAAGCTAATTGTGTGTCAAACGTCAATGATGATGTAAGTTTAGTGTGGAATACATAATTGCAAGGAGCAGTTGTAGAGACGCTTAGGCCATGGATTGGATAAATATTGTTAAGGTGTGGGCTCCCAAAATTCGCCACCGACCTCTCACATTGAAGAGAGTCTGATTTGATGTGTTGGTGAAATTTTTAGAAGACGGGTGGAATAGTAGATAAGACACTACCTAGAGATTTTGCCTTCATTTGGTAAGGTCTTTAGATCTGGTTCGAGGTTTCCTATAAGCAAAAGCCCCTATAGTTAATTACCCCTCCCAATTCTGAGAGAGAACTTTAGATTAAGGCTAGTCGTTAGATCACTTAATGCCTAGTGTATAGTAGCAACATGTGGAGTTTATGAGATTCATCATTTTAACTTAAAGCAGATGGTTGGGGGAATGATGACGTGCCCGATCTAGATCACATAGTTCCGTCATCCTGGGCTGTCGTGGTCCCTAGTCTACTTAGTCAGAGGAGGTAGTCAACCCAACTCAAGGATCCTTATTAGCACATGGGTTATGTGTCAAGAAATCTTTGTAGACTGGGTGATGTTTTATCAGGAGACAATCTTAAATCTACCTTAAGGGTTTTTTGCCCTATCAAGTATACATGATTCATAACTCAAAGGCGGGGAAATCTGATTATCATTGATCGTAATATAATGGTTTCATTTGATAGCAACTACCCGATCAGAGGACTCTAGTCTTAACTATATTATATGTGGAGCCTACTGGTCAAGTCACGTAGTTAGAGGACACAGGCCAAATCCTTACTAGCATGAGATTGATTGAGAGTAAACATAGTAGAACACTTGATTTGACATTGGCTCCTTTGTGAGCTAGAGTTTTCTTAATTTGTCACATTCAACAAATTGTTGTGGAAAGTGGATTGAATGCAGTTTGTTTTAAGCCTTTAAAGATTAAATTTTATTTAAGCAGTTTTTAGATTGATACTTAATTTGATTTAAAATTAGAATCACATTTTGATCGAAGTATCCCCTCCGATTGAAATCACCATTCAACACAGCCATCATCGGGGTAGTTAATTGATTGAAATAAATATATTTGAGAACTTTAGATCCTATCAACTCTGCTTAGCTTCTAATAGAGGATCAGATCTACTGTCACATTATAGAATTAGCTTCTTAGATATTTTAATAAGTTGAAATTTTTATAATAATTGAATTTTTAGGTTTTGTCAACCCGGACCCAATCCTAAAACTAAATCGGGAAACAACCCGCGCAGCATCCTCAAACACTAAATTTAAGCATTCAGCATAGTGTTGGGGCCCATGCGGGTTTTTAATAATTTAGATAATTTTATTTCTAAATCAAGAGATTAATTTCATATTTTCATTTAATTCCAACTTAGCCTTTGTAGCCTTTTTAGACATTAAAATTTACACTTTAAGTCTCTATGTCCGAGCACATGCAGATATTTATAGCTTAGATAATTTCATCTAATTAATAATATTATTGATTTTGAAAATCATAATTAGAATGAAATTCTTAATTTTTGGATTAAAAGAAGCTCCTTCATTTGTACAGAATTTAATTTAGTGTCGTCTTATGTCTGCTTGTACAAAGAGTTAGAGATTCGGTGGTGATTTATTATTTTAATATTTAATTTTGTATTTATACAAATGTAGAATCATTTTCATTTGATTCTTCATTGATTACATTTAGAAACATTCAATGAAAAGCTTTATTCATCCTCATAAACATAAGGAGTTTCATTTATGATCATATAGATATTCCAAACGTATTGTAAATAACACTCTTTTCTTTTCTTTTCAAATTCTTTAATGAATCACCAAATGATCTAACCATTCACATTTACCAATGAGTCATTTAATTAAACTCTCATTTTTAAACCAAATTATGGAGCTTAATGCAAATTTGTTTGTGAGTTATTTCTATTCATTCTATCGCTTGAAGTTAAGCTTTCAGATTCCATGGAATTCTATTGAGATCACCTACAAATTTTATTTGAATTCCATGCTTGAAGTCTATGTTTCAATTCATAAGAAATTTTCAATGTTTAGATCAAACCTTCTCTGAAATTATGTGAGGCATAATGTCATAAAGTTAGTTTATATATGTATGTATATATATATATATATATATATATATATATATATATATATATATATATATATATATATATATATATATATATATATATATATATATATATATATATATGAAATTCAAATTTTATTTCAAATCTGATGGATTTAATTGAGTTCAGTCATCTCTTCTTTGTTTGAAGCGTAGCATTTAATTTATTTATGAATCATTGAATCCCCATTCAAATTCATTTATGAATTATTTAATCACCTTTAAATTCAACTCGTGGTCAGCTTGAAAATCATTTCAATTCCAAGTTATGAGCTTAAGAATTTATTTGAAATTGATTAATTATGAACCTTGATAAAAGGGTTGACTCTCCTCTTATAAGTTGAAAGGATTTAGAAGAGTTTTTTTTTTTTTGAAGTTCAAAAATTCGATGAAATTTTGACAGCATTTCGGCATAGGAGAGTGGCATCTAACAATTTGTTTGGCTTTTCTGCCTATTGAAGCGTAGCATGATGCTTTGCACACGTTTTCTTCACACTCTATTGGACATCTAACAATTTATTTGACTCTCCTCTTATATATATTGCTAATTTCTAAATATATTTCTAAATAACGGCGCAATCAATTTCATGAACGGAGATCGTTTGAACATCATCGCAGCCTCCCGACTCCGATATGCGCATTGGCATATTGACTACTTGATCTCTTGATCGGTTTATCATTAGATTGTGGAATATTTATATTTTGCTCAATTTCAATATTTTGAATACAATGACAAAGTCTGTTCGTCGATCGGAGGTCGTTTCGACTGATTTCAGCGATGTCTGGTGCATTTTCAACTCCGATTTGTGCTCAGAAGCATTCGAAGTCCATCAAATTTATCTTATAGACTCGATTCGACTCACATAACATATGTGAAGGTCAACAACTTTACCAACTTTCATATTATTCATTCGAAGTTAGTAAATCAAGATGTTGATCAAGTTCTTCTCTCTCTCTCTCTCTCTTATATATATATATATATATATATATATATATATATATATATATATATATATATATATATATATATATATATATATATATATATATATATATATATATATATATATATATATATATATATATATATATATATATATATATATATATATATATATATATATATATATATATATATATATATATATATATATATATATATATATATATATGTGTGTGTGTGTGTGTGTGTGTGTGATTGTGTGTGTGTGTGTGTGTGAAGCTCGAAAATTCGCCACAGACCTCTTCGATGAAAAGAGTAGTTTTAAATGTCGGTAAAATTTTCAGAAGGCAAATGGAATAATAGATAAGACACTACCCAAAAATTTCATCATTTGGTGAGGACTTTTAGATGGTTCGAGGGTTTCCATGGTATGAAAGCATAGTTAATTACCTCTCCCAATAAGTGAGAGAGAACTTTCGATTAAGGCTAGTCGTTAGATCGCTGAATGAGTAGCGTATAGTAGCAACAATGTGGAGTTTCAGAATTTAGATTATAAAATTTATCATTTCAGCTTAAACCAAAGGTTGGAGGAATGATGACGTGCCCGATCTAAATCTCATGGTTCCGTTATCCGGCGATCCGCGGTCCTGATTCTTAGTCGAGGGCGTAGTCATTGACGACGAGAAGGATCCTCATCAGCAACATATGAGTTACATCGTCCAAAAAATTCTTGTAGACATGGGATGATGTTTGTCCAAGGAGACAATCTTAAATCCTTGGTTCAGAGGGTTGTTTGCAGTAAATCTACATGATTCACAACTCAAAGAGCCATTGGGAAGCATCTACAGTACTCGTGATCATAATATAATGGGGTGAGCCAAACCACCGTCGAGGACTTTTATAACGCTTCATCTGTAGAGCATTATTCAGCGGTCGAGAGGACACGCCCGTTCTTGGTGTAGAGATTGATTGAGTGAACATAGTAGAACACTTGATTTGACATTATTTCTAGAGTTTTCTTAATTGTCATTTGTACAAACTATGGAAGGTGGATAGATTGAGTTTGGTTTAAGCTTTTAATGATAGAATTTCATTTAAGCTATTTTTTAGATTGATATTTGATTGGAATTGATTTGATTAGAAAAATTATTGATTTAAATATGTTTAAGAGCTTTAGATCCTGTCAACTTTTCTTAGCTGCTAACAGAGGATTAGATCTGCTGTCACCTGATCAATTTTTTCTGATATTTCATTGATTTGAAGCTCTTATTATAGGATTTAAGATTTTGTTAACTCGGACCCATCTAAGACTAAACAGAAACAACATGTAGCATCTTACACTTGAATTTCAACATTCATAGTGTCGAGCACATCTGGTGTATTTAAGAATTTAGGTAGTTTGTGTTTGAATTATGAGATTGATTTCATATTTCCATTTTTTTTATTCCAATTTAAGCACATTTGACATTAAAATTTGCACTTGAAATCTCTATGTACGAGCACATGCAAGTATTTATAGCTTAGCTAATTTCATCTAATTATTGAAATTTTTGATCTTGAAAATCATAATTAGGATGAAATTCCTTAATTTTTGATCAAAGGATGTCCTATGATTTTTATAGAATTGGATTTAGTATCGCCTTCTGTCTGCTTGTACAAAGGGTTGCAGATCCGGTGAAAGAAGACGTTTTGAAGCTATATGTTCAAAGGATAATTTAACTTGTTATTTTAAGGAGAAGATTTACTCCTTAAAGTGGTTCTCATTTTTTTTTCTCTTTTATTCAAATTTGATTTCCCCTCTTTTATTCAAATTTGATTTTTTCTCCCTCTTTTATTCAAATTTGATTTTTCCCCTCTTTTACTTCTTCTTATTTCTATAAATAAGGCTAAGGGGAGATGTTCTTCCCATTTCTACTTACCTGAAAGGTTAGAGCTAGGACATTTGAAAGGGGGAGATTAAAAACTTTAATGGGCTTTCAATCCTGCTTTAATAAATTTTGTAAGTGATTTTCACCATTCTTTTATTTTGTTTTGCTTTTATATCTATCGTATGTCATTTTAATTTCTTCCTTTTTTTTTATACTTTTAGTTTAAAAATTAGCTGCAAGTTTTCCTATTTAGCACTCTTAGGTCAGCTCATTTTACTCTCCCATTTTTTTCTAAGTCAAAAATTTTAACAAAATTTGGCTCTCCCATCAGTAAGAGTCATCGGGGGTATTTTGCTCACTCTGCTCTCTTGAGTATGGAGTGTCTTTGACCATACCGTTTTATCTCATCACTCTTGAACGAGGTCAAACCTACAAAGAATACATATAATGCAATATATAATCATCTCATTTCTCTATTTTTTTTTCTAAGTCTGGAAATTAAATAATATTTTGCAAAGATTGTCTGAGACATCTAACAAGTGCATTTACTTGATGCCCTCGAATAGAAGTGGTGGCTTATTACACCATAGTCTATTTTTCATCTTGTCGCCTCTTGAGCACAATAACTTCTTCAAAGCAAATTAACACAAGCATATATATTCACATTCACAAATCCCACATGTTCGACTTATTTTATAGCAAAGGTTCTAAAGTTGTGATTGGGGATGTAATGAATAAAATAAAGAAGAATTGCTTGACGATGTTCTTCCTCGATTTTTTAACAATGCGAATGCGATGCCAAAAATTGAAAGAAGAATTCGCCTCTTGACGATATTTTTCCCATTTAAATAAAAATAATCTATGTAAAATTGAAGAATTTAATGACGACGTTCTTAATACAGAAGAAAATAAAGATTAATGCATCAATAATCAAAAGAGCAATCTTGACGATTTCCCTTCGCGGCATATAAACTAGAAAGATTATGGGGAGGATTGTGCAGAATGGACTGAGTTTGGGTCAATTTGGAGGCTGGACGGGCTAGTGGGCTGGTGGAGCGGGCCGTGGGCTAGCTGAATGGCTGCGATTTTGCGGGAGCCGGCGGACTGGCGGGACCGGCGGTGGGACCGGCAGCGAGCCGGTGGCGAGACGCGCTCTTTGCGGTCGGTTCGCGGGTCAGGATGGCGCAGGTCGGTAATAAATGTGACAGCTGGATGCGGAAGGCAGGCTGTGGTAATCCAGCGGACGACGAACGCGGAAGGCGGATTGTGGGAGACGGTGGGATCGGCGGACGCACGGGACGGGCCACAGGTCCGGGTTGGACGCGAGAGTGGAGCGGCGGGAGCGGGCCGGTGCGCGGGTTCAGGTCACGCGACTGGTCATGTCCGGTGCAGCGGGCCGGCAGCGGATGCGGGACGCGAGTCGGTGGCTTTATCAGAATAGACTTGTTGCAGCTGGCGGCGGATGGACGCGAGTCGGTGGATATAGCGGGCCGCGAGAAAAGCGCGGGTTGGAGCAGAAATCGAGAGGGGAGGAGAGATTTTTTACCCGTGCAGAATTTTTTGTTGTCAACGAGAGAAGAAATGCTGCAAGGAGAGAGAAACGTGGGAAGTTGCAGAATGAGAGAGAGTGAGCCGTTACAGAATGAGAGAGTGTGGGAGAATGAAAGGGAGTGGTTGAGGGAAATGCCGGGGAGTGGTTCTTTTTTTTTTATTATTTAAAATTTTTTTTTTCATAAAACTGAAAATAGGGGATAATTTGGATATTTTTTAATAAATTTTGAATTTATTAAATATTTTAATATGAATTTAATGACAAATATATATCAATATATATATATATATATATATATATATATATATATATATATATATATATATATATATATCGATTTAGTAATTACATCTCAACGAATAACTTTTCATCGCGATGTTTGTTTCAGAAATTCAAATTATCAATTTCAAATAAATACTCGCAGCCTTCGAGCCGATTTTGTGACTCGTAATGAGCTAATATTTATTTGATGATTCGTTCAAAGAATACACAATTTAAATATCGTGACGTATCGACGCCTCGATTGAATATAATGCTGACAACTCGAAGAATCGAAGATCGTTAGATTGTAATATTTATATTTTGATCAATTTTGACGTTAACTCAACGAAGTCCGTCATCGATCGATTATTTCACCATTTGGACGCCCAAAGTTGTCGATGATGATCCGCTTCTAAAGTCAAATTAAACTTATGAGCGATTGACTTTTGAATACATATGGAGATCAACAATATATATATTGCTAATTTCTAAATATATTTGTATAAATAAGACATTCCTAGTATATTTCTATAAATAAGACATTCCCCCTACCACAAGGTGCTACTTTATTCCACTTGGCAAAGGGCAGATAATGCCATCACATCTGTTGTTATTTTTTGTTTTTGCAATGGGTATTCATCCAACATCTCATCCATCTTGTAGGTGAGGATATCATTATGACTAATTTTACAGTGGCAATTCATCTATCACCCACATATATGAAATTTCAATTTCTTTTCTATTAAAGTACTCTGAGAGAATGGTTGAGGTTCCCAGCCGAATTCGCCCATCAATCGAGCTAAAAGCGGTGGGTAATCCGTTGTTTTCTTTATGGATTAAACAAGTACAATTTTACCTTTATTTTCTCTTTCTCAGTCATCCATTTCACTGTTAAGATTGTGATCTACTGACATTTTGCTCAAATTTAATTCGTGTAAACTGCAAATATTATTTATATATATTCTGTTCCTCTCAAAACATTCGTTAATACCAAGAACAAGGAAACTTTTTTCTACGATATATATATATATATATATATATATTATACTGTTTAACTCGCAGAGTCTGCAGAGTCTTTCCAGCAGGCCACGAATTCTCTCTTCTACTCTTTTGAAGGCAAAATTTTTAAGCTAATCATTTTTGAAATCTTAATTAGCGAATTAGTCTTAAAAAAAAAATTTCAAAATAGGCACAGTCGCCCGTTTAACGGGCAATTTATGCTGACTGTATATGCACAATCGCGCTAGGCAACTGGCCTAAATTATTATTTTTTTTTTAAAAAAGGGAATTTACATACATATCACACAATTCTTATGTATTTACATATCTAATATCACAGTTAGTGTGTAAAATATTTTTTTTGGCCTAAAATATTTTTTTTTAAAAAATGAGAATTTACATACATATCAGACAATTAAAATATATTTTTTATTTAAAAAAGAGAATTTACATACATATCACACAATTCTTATGTATTTACATATCTAACATCTAAAGTTAGATATTTACTTATCTAATATTTTTCTATGCTTAAAAATATGCATTTCACTTTTAAAAAGTGAATAAAGTGATATTTTTGATGCGATATTGAATATTAGGGTGTTATATTTGAAGTTTATGTATTAGATATGTAAATACATAAGAATTGTGTGGTATGTATATAAATCCCTCAAAAAATACTAATTTTGTAATTTTGCTTTGAGGCCTCAACTTTAATTTATCTTTTTTTAATAAATATCTAAATTTTATATTTAAAATATATTTATTTTTATATACATAAAAAGATAAATTTTATTAAAATTTAATAATCTTTTTTATATAAAATTAAAAAAATTTATAATATTTATGTAAATATGAAATTTTAAAGTTAAATATGTAAAAACATAAGAATGAAGTTCTCTGTTAGCCAGGTATATTTAAAAATATATAATAAATTTATAATAAAAAAAGTTAATTTCATATTTACATAAAAATTTATACATATATATTATACATTGAAGCTATTATATATATATATATATATATATATATATATATATATATATATATATATATATATATATATATATATATATATATATATATATAATATTTATACATTTGCTAAATATTTTATATAATATAGAAGTTAAATTTTATTATAAATTTATTATATATTTTTAAATGTATTCTGGTCTAACAGAGAACTTCATTCTTATATTTTTACATATTTAAATTTAAAATTTCATATATACATAAATATTATAAATTTTTTTAATTTTATATAAAAAAGATTATTAAATTTTAATAAAATTTATCTTTTTATGTATATAAAAATAAATATATTTTAAATATAAAATTTAGATATTTATTAAAAAAAAGATAAATTAAAGTTGAGGTCTAGCAAAATTATAAAATTTATATTTTTTTTAGGGGATTTATATAAATAACACACAATTCTTATGTATTTATATATCTAATACATAAACTTCAATTTATATATATATAACACTCTAATCTTCACATCAAAAAAATACCACTTTATTCACTTTCTAAAGAAATGCATTTTTAAGCATAGAAAATATTAGATAAGTAAATATCTAACTTTATGTTAGATATGTAAATACATAAGAATTGTGTGATGATGTATGTAAATTCTCTTTTTTTAAATAAAAAAAATATTTTAATTGTCTGATATGTATGTAAATTCTCCTTTTTTTTAAAAAAAATATTCTATGCCAAAAAAAATATTTTACACGCTAACTGTGATGTTAGATATGTAAATACATAAGAATTGTGTGATATGTATGTAAATTCCTCTTTTTTAAAAAAATAATGGCCCTGACTGTGTCAACGCAAGTCGCCCGTTAAACGGAAGATTGTGCCTATTTTGAATTTTTTTTTTGTTAAGTCTATTTCGCTAATTAAGGTTTAAAAGATGCTTAATTTAAAAATTTTGCCCTCTTTCAATGGCTTCCAAGGATTGCTCAAAACATATAACTACAACTATGCTTTGCTTAATTATCTTATTTACTTCTCATAAAACAGGCGCAGGTACTTCTTCTTCTTCTCCCTCTCTACCTTTCTTCTTCTGCAGCTTATTAACTTTGCTTCTTCTTTTTTCCTTTGGTTTTTAAGTTTCTTCAGTTGGAGCTGTGATCGAACGTCAATTATCTCTTCCTAGAAGGTTTTTGGGTCCGAGAATAGTGTTTGTACCAGTCTCACCCTCTGCAAACTTGATCATTCACAACGTAGGTGCCGATCCACCAAAGGCAGGATAAGGGCTAGGTTTTACTCACAGTTTAGATAAATAAATAAGTTTTAAGATTTGTTCGAGACAGTTGTATCCATATAAAAAAACAATAACGGAGCTATTATAAGTATTACAATTTTTTATTTTTTTAAAAAATTAACTTTCTGAAAACTACTGCATTATATCATATCAGCTTTCCATTGCAACATTTTTTTAAATATAAATTTCTAAAATTTCTAAATATCATTTATGATATGATTGGAACCACATCTTAAGTATAAAGATGCCACAAATAAAACCTTAATTTTTTCTTAGTCAAGTGCTCCACTATCAGCCTTTGCCCTGAAATCATACTTTGGTCGTTTTTAGTTTTTAGTTTTTTTTTTCTCTTTTTTCTTTTTTGGTTGATAAAGTTGTTGAGAAAATAATAATAAGAGTTTTTTTTGTTTTTTTTTGTTTTTTGTTTTTTTTTTAGTATGACTGGTTGTAATATCACCAGTGGGCGAATGAAATGTTTTGGATTCCTCTATAATAAACTTGGACTTTAATGAAATTAGCACGCGAATAAAAAAATAGTTTTTAATTTTTAAAATTTTGATCTATTTATATTTTAAATTAGGAAAATTTATATACCTATCATAAAATTCATATATATTTATACATCAAATATCTAAATTTTAACAAATATATATATAATCATAATTTTCAATATCACATCAAAAATATCATCATCACTCACTTTTTAATTAAAAGTAACATATATCTTTTTAAGCATAAAAAAATATTAGATAAGTAAATATCTGATTTTAGATATTTGATATATAATATATAAAAATTATGTGATATATATGTAAATTCTCTTTTAAATTATTCTTATATTTTTAAATAAATTTAATTATTTTCATAAATCTTCTTAAAAAATATTTAATAAAAATAAACTTAAAAATATCATATTTAAAATCGGTAACATTTAAATAAAGTAAAAAAAACAAAAAAACAAAAAAAAAACCAAACAACAATGAAGAGTTCCCACTCTCTCCAGTAGTGGTAAAATTATGTTTATTAAAAATATTATATCTTTTTGATAATCGATGAGCATGTTTTGCATTTGAGATTCGATTTTATTTCTTCTCAATTTCATGATACGTTTTGAATTAGGAAGATTTACATAAGTTTGATATATTTTGATATATATATATATATATATATATATATATATATATATATATATATATATATATATATATATATATATATATATATATATATATATATATATATATATATATATATATATATATATATATATATATATATATATATATATATATATATATGACTAAAAATTTCGTGACTAATCTTGATAGAAAATTATGATCGAATCAACCAGATCAAACTATTATTATCAATCTAAAACATTAATAGTCAAATCGGCGTCTTGTGAGCCTAATCTAACAAGCCCAAGATATCATAATTCGACATCATTTAAGCATTCAAATACACAAAATACATCATATGATCAAGGGGATCATTTTGAGCGTCCGAATGGGTGGAGTGTGTTTTGCATACTGAGACGCCACTCCTCCAATTTATAAATAGCCTCATTCCTCATGAGGGGAGGCCAAGCAAGAGAGATGAGAGAGCTCAAAGATTCTCCAAGCATAATCGTCGCCACTCGATGGGTCCACCACCCGCCGCTTGATCCTCGCCGCCAATCTCTGGTCTCCATCATGATGACTTCTACCGTGATTGCCTCGCCAGAATTGTTCCGATTTTCACTGATTGCCCGCATAGCCACCATCATCTCGCTACTAAAGAATCGTTATAACTGATCACGTTCACATAGATCCTTTCATATACAATCGTAATCCTTGACGGGAAGATCTTGTACTTTGAAAGATACATAGTGGAAGCTTTTCTGGGCAAGACCCGTGGTTTTCCCCTCTTCGAGATTTTTCACGTAAAAATTCGGAGTTTTTTTGTTCACTCTTTAAATAAATCACAACAAAGCTAAGGCTAAACTTTTACTCTACCAATTGGTTTTTAAAGAGCCGTCGAAACTGATTCCCATTATTTTATCTTATATGACGACCAAGTTTTCCAACAAGATCAAAACCCACCATCGAGGTGGAGCATTTCAAGCATTTAAGGAGCGCAAGTGAAGAATGAAGATTCATCAAACTTTGTTCCTTCAGATTTTGTTAAAAATTGGGGGGCAACTCTTAATCTCAAAAGATCACCCATATTAATATGCTAAGCATCTAATCGATTACCATCCCAACAAACAAGTCAAAGTTGAAGGATATTTCAACATTGAGAAGAGATATAGCTTTGCAAATTATGATTTTCCAATCATATTCATGGAAAAACAAGACCAAGAGGAGCAACTTTGCTACAATCACAAGTGATATTTTCATTCTTCTTCCATACGTTAACGCCATCAATAACACAATAACAAACAACCTTGATAGGTCAAAATCCTCGGATTTAATTCGACCTCATCCATACAGTTAACGCCATTAACACCTAACAAACAACCTCGATAGTCAAAATCCTACGGATTCAATTCAACCTCTTCCATACAGTTAGCCATGGGTAACACCGACAAACAACCTCGGATAGGTCAAAATTCTCGGATTCAATTCAACCTCTACCACGTGTTAACGCCATCGTAACACTCGACAAATAACCTCGGATGGGTCAAAATCCCCGGATTCAATTCAACCTCTTCCACAGTTAACGCCATCTGTAACACTCGACAAACAACCTCGGATGGGTCAAAATCCTCAACGAATTCAATTCAACCTCTTCCACACAGGTTAACGTCATCGGGTTAACATAATTGAGCAAACACTCTGACAAACAACCTCGGATAGGTTAAAAATCCTCAGCGGATTCAATTCAACCTCCTCCATACAGGTTAACGTCATCGAGTAACACTCTAACAAACAACCTCGGATGGGTCAAAATCCTCAGCGGATTCAATTCAACCTCTTCCATACAGGTTAACGCCATCTGCAACACCACGAAAAATAAACTCGGATCAAAAAATTCGCCGTTCAATTCGACCTCTTCCATACGTTAATGTCATCGGTAACACTCGACAAACAACCGGATGGGTCAAAATCCTCACCGATCTAATTATACCTCTTTCACGCGTTAACGCCATCGTAACACTCGACAAATAACCTCGGATGGGTCAAAAATCCTCGCCAATTCTTCAACCTCTTCCACACAACGCCATCGGGTAACACTGTGACAAACAACCTCGGATGGGTCAAAAATCCTCAACGGATTCAATTCAACATCTTCCATACAGGTTAACATCATTGAGCAAACACTCTGACAAACAACCTTGGATGGGTCAAAAATCCTTAACGGATTCAATTCAACCTCTTCCATACAGATTAACATCATTGAGCAAACACCCTGACAAACAACCTCGAATAAGTTAAAATCTCACGATTCAATTAACTCCTCCATAGTTAACGCATCGAAGTAACACTCGACAAACAACCTCGAGATGGGTCAAAATCCTCGGCTAATTCAACCTCTTCCATCGGTTAATGTACCGGGTAACACCCGACTAACAACCTGGATAAGTCAAAATCTCGGATTCAATTCGACCTCTTCCATACAAGTTAATGTCATGCAACACGACAAACAACCGGATGGTCAAAATCTCGGATTTAATTCAACCTCTTCCATAGTTAATGTCATCGCAACACTCGATAAACATTGGATAGGTCAAAAATCCTCATCGCCGCCGGTCATCCCAGCCGACTACCGACGCTGCCGCCACCGCCGCCACTTGGCCGCTAACCCCTTCGCTCGCCAACCATCAGTGATCATCGCTGCTGACTACTGCCGCCGGTTACTGCCGTAATTATCGCACGCCGGTTTACCACCATCATCGCCGCCATCCTCACACTACTAACGCATTCCGACTATCACTATTATTGCCGGTTGCATTTAGCAGCTGAATAGCTGACCACCGTGCTTCCACTATCGTGCCGCACCGCTTATCGACATCAGAAGCCGACCATCGCCATTTCCTGCCGCCATCTCGCACTGACGTTAATTGCTGATTGCCGATACTGTTGTTGCTGACCATCGGCCATTGCCAATCAAGCCGGCCACTGCTGCCGGCTACTACCGCTGATTATCGCCGGTAATTTTCAGGCTACACCATCATCATCGGCTATCCCACGATTACTGATGTTGCCCGGCACTGCCGATATCATTGCCGCTGCATTTCACTTCGCTACTGCGAACCACTGCCGCCGGCTACCACTGCTGACATCATCACCGCTGCGACACCGGCATCTCGCCGGCGATCTCTTACTGGACTATCGACGCTATCATCACGCTGACATGCCGCTACGCTGCCGCCGACCACTTCGCCAATAATCAGTGGCCATCGCCGCAACTACCATCGAGGTCATGACCGCCAACCAGCCGCCGGCCACCATCGTTGAGCATCGCTCAATCCTCGCTCTCCGGTTATCGCTCTGATCGCCAAACCTGTTCGGCGAGGTTACTTGACACCTCTTCGAGGGAAAACGAGCTGTATGAACTATCTTGATCGCCTCAACCTAATCCGGTCCGACGAGGTCTAACACCTCTTTGAAGGGAAATCGGAGCCTTGCCGGTATGAACTACGGGTCTTGATCGCCTCCAAACCGCCGGTCCGATTAGTGCTTAACACCTCTTCGAGGGAAAATCGGAGCCTTGCCATGAACTCTTGCCCGACGGTCAACGGTCCCGACGAGGTTAGTTAACACCTCTTTCGAGGAAAATTGAGTCCTGCATGAACTACGGGTCTTGATCGCCTCCAAACGACCTTCTCTCAAGAAAAGAGAATGTGCCTTCTCCTTGGCCCTAGGGAGGTTTTATAGACCCCTTTAGGGAAAAAGGGTAAAAGCCCAAAAGCCCCAAAACCGTTCAAAATAGCTCAAAGCGGTGAAAGCCAAACGGGACATTTTCGCATGGCAGCTGAGACGCCATGCGTAGCTTCCTTCGACCGCTATGGTGGCCGTCCTGCTCACAAACCCGCTTCCTCCGCTTCCGGACTGAACCTCAGCGCGGACCGCCACCATGATCGCAGAACTGCACGTCTGCAGTAATCGCCCATTCAACCCATCGATACTCTCACCGCCTCCTCAGACCCATGACAAGCCACCAGGTGATGCCAGGTACCATTCCATACCCGCTTCCATCGCCCCTCGCGAATTGCTTCAAACATCGCCGCCCATCCAGCCTTTCCATGTTTCGCCTAGTCTATTCGACCCACGAGTCCCAAAGACCTTTCTTCACCATGAAACGGCACCACTAGCAATTTCTTGCGCCTGCTTCGCGTAATCCAACCCAAACCTTGTGCGCTCAGAATGTGATGGGTCCATAACCCCGAAATCTACCACGCTGCATTCGTATATCCATGCACCCATGGTCATAATCTTATGCTCAAAGATATGTTCTCTCAAAATGTATGGTTAAGGGACCCAAATTTCATTGAAGAATGCTATTTTCAAATATATATATATATTTTTGGATGATTGAGATAATATCATCCAAAATGGGGCAACCGAAATGACCCTAAAATTTACAAATACGAATCTTGACATAGAAAGCAATCTGATCGTGAATCAAGAATAACCGAGATCAAGCGGTTATTATCAATCTACTCTTAAACATAAAGTGTTTATAGTCAAATCGAGTGTCTTGACGAGTCGAATCTAACAAGACCAAGATATCATAATTCCGACATCATTTGAGCATTCAAATACACAAAATACATCATATGATCAAAGGGATCATTTTGAGCCGTCCGATGAATTGGAGTGGTACGGGTTTTGCATGGCTTACTCCTATATAATAGCCTCATTCCTCATATGAGAGAGAGAGAGAGAGCTCAAAGATCCTCCAAGCAAATCGTCGCCACTGACGGTCCAACCGCCGTCACCGCCATTGCCATCTCTTGCCTCCATCATGATGACTTCTACCGATTGCTCTGATTTCGCCAGAATTGTTCAGATTTCTACCTAGGTGATTGCTCCGCGATAGTTCACCATCATCGCTACTACTAGAATGTACAACCTCGATCGTTGTCACATATCGTTCCTTTTCATATACACTCGTAATCCAGATCGGAAGATCTTGTACTCAAACAAATACATAGTGGAAGTTTTTATTGGGCTAAGCCCGTGGTTTTTCCTCTTCGAGATTTTCTACGTAAAATTCTAGAGCTTGTCACTCTTTAAATACGTGTATTTGAATTTCACAATTTAAAGCGAAAATTTTACTCTACAATTGGTTTTAGACGAACAATATATATATATATATATACATATATATTGCATGAAATGATGTATTTCACTTAACAAATTAGTGATAGTAATATTTTTATATGATAATAAAAATTTAAATAGTTTTTTTATAAATATTAATATTTAGATATTAAATATCTAAATATATAAAAAATTATATAATACGTTTGTAATTATTATTATTATTATTATTATTATTATTATTATTATTATTATTTTGAATTATTGGAGCTTCTATCGCTCCGTTTGCTTATGCAGCAAAAGAGAAATCAGCTTATTTTATTTAAATCAATCTTCAAAACTCATTTTTTATTTCGGCGTGCAAAGCTAATGGGACTTATAAGTGCTTTTTATTTTTATTTTTATTTTTGTTACGTGCTAGAAAACTAGTTGCGGTAGAGTAAAATTTTTTGCCTTAGCTTGTAAAGACACACGCGGTTAAAAGAGTGAACAATAAAACTCCGAATTTTACGAAAACCTCGAAAAGAGGGAAAACCACGGCCTAGCCCAAGAAAAGCTTTCACCATGTACTGCTTGAAGTACAAGATCTTCCCGACACGGATTACGAGTATATGAGAAGAACAAATTTAAGACAACGATCGACAGAATATGTGGTATAAGATGAAGCGGAGCAATCACCGGAAATAACAATTATCTAGAATACAGGAACAATCGCGTAGCAGGAATTATCACTGGTAGAAATGCAACAATCCAGAAGTCATCATGATGGAGACCAAGAGATTGATGACGTAGGATGAACCAGAAGAAATTGACGAAGGCCGGTAGTGGTTGATGGCCGCGATCGACACGATTCGGAGGATCTTTGAGCCTCTCCTCTCTTATTGGCCTCCCTCATAGGAATGAGGGGCCATTTATGATGGAGGAGTGGCTCAGAATACATGCAAAATCAACCACTCTTCCATCTGACTCATGATTCCCTTGATCATATGATATATTTTATTTGAATGCTCAAATCGAAATTGTAAAGATCTTTGGCTTGTTAAACCGGCTCGAGACGCGATTTGATTATAAACACTCTATATTTGAGAGCTTTTAAGAATTTAACCGTCTCAAAGTTTCCAATGATATTTTAAGTGCTTGATCTCACCGCTTTAAATTTCGACAAGATACTTTCGGCATCAAGATTCGCGGTTTACTAGAGGAATTTTCAGGGTCATATCAGTTGCCCCCCTATTTTTGTATGATATTATCTCAATCATCAAAAAATATGTGTCAAGTACTTCAAAATAGCAAATTCTTCAACAAAATCTGCAGGTCCATTAACCACACATTTTGAGAGAACAGATCTTTATGTAAGCACAAGATTATGACTACGGAAGCGATGCACGTCCATAAATATGTGCGTAAAGCGAAAATTTTGAGGTTACGGACCCATCCGGGTCTCTATGGGCACTCTATGGGCGCGACGCGCCTGCACGCCGCGCGGTAGCGCGGTAAGCGCGTGGCGCAGCTATGTTAGGGCCGGGCCGGGTCATAGTCGGCGACGAAAACCACGCTGGTTCAGCGTAGTCATGAGCGGGTCTGGGCGCTACGAACTGGTCGCCGGACGGCCGTGAGTGGGGTGGTCAGCGATGGTCGCGGACGGCGACTGGTCAGAAGTGGGCGGCCGCGCAGAGCGACGGCCATGGAGAGCGCACGGCGCGCTGGTATGTGGGCGGCCGCTGGCGCCACGCTAGCTGACGCGTACGTGGTCGAAGCAGCCCAAGAGTTTTTTGTTTTTACCCGCCCGTTTGATGGTTTTGAGCGGTTTGCGTTTTGACGGTTTGATGGTTTCTTTTGATTTTTACCTTTTGTCCCTATAGTCTATAAAAGCCACCTTGGGCCATAGGAGAAGGCACCTTCCTGAGAGATCGCTTGAGGCATCAAGACCCATCTGTACGGCAGGTTTTCCCCGAAGAGGTGTTAACCAACCTCGTCTGACCGGACCGGAGAGGTGTGATCAAGACCCATAGTTCATACTGCCTCGATTTTTCCTCAAAGAGGTGTTAACTAACCGCCGACCGGATTGGAGGTGATCAAGACCGTAGCTCATACGAGCGCTCCGCTTGAAAGAGGTGTTAACCGACCGCCGACCGATTAATATCAAGACCATTCATACGACAAGGCTCCGCTTTCGAAAGAGGTGTTAACCGACGCCGACCGATCGCCGGAGCGATCAGAGATGATAACCGGAGATGGGCGATGCTCGACGATGGTGGCGGCGACGCGGTCGGTGAGGATAACCGGCCGATGGTGGCAGTGGTGAGAGAATACCGATACGGCGACCTACGACGATGCGCGGATGGGGCGCAACGGGGCGGGCACAAACGCAACGGAGACTGGAGATGGTGGCGATGGGCGCGCGCGGAAGATCGCCGGCGCGGTGCAAGACCGCGCAGCGACAAATGCTTTGGCCAACGGTAAAGGTATCGGCGACGTAATGACGGCGCTTGAAGCCGGGAATGGCGCGGATGACGCTGCGGTGACCGGCTACGTTGGCAACCGACGGGTGTGAACCTGGCAACCCAGCCGACGGTGTAACCGGGCGCTTGAAGGAAGATTGTCGACCATCGCAGAAGGAAGCCATTAGCACGGGCGGACCTACACCGTTGGCGGCGATGGGGGTTTCGAAGCAATCGGCGAGGTCGACGATGGCTTAATCGCCGAGGGGCTGACCCACGACGCGGTGACCGCGAAAATTACGGTGATGGTGGGCGACCACGCATGGCAGAAGAGCGGCGGTGATTGAGAGAGCGGCCGACGGGTGGTCGGCCGCAATGGCGACGCAGTAGTCGATAGTGGCGGCGGGCGCCGATGGTGATGACCGGCGATGATGAGGATTTTTGACCTATCCGAGGTTGTTTATCAGAGTGTTTGCTCAATGATGTTAACACGATGACGTTAAGCTGTGTGGAAGAGGTTGAATTAAATCCGCTGAGGATTTTGACCCATCCGAGGTTGTTTGTCAGAGTGTTACCCAATGATGTTAACCTGTGTGGAAGAGGTTGAATTGAATCCGCTAAGGATTTTGACCCATCCGAGGTTGTTTGTCAGAGTGTTACCCAATGACGTTAACCTGTGTGGAAGAGGTTGAATTGAATCCGCTAACAATTTTGACCTATTCGAGGTTGTTTGTCATAGTGTTACCCAATGATGTTAACCTGTATGGAAGAGGTTGAATTGAATCCGCTGATAATTTTTGACCTATCCGAGATTGTGTTGTCAGGGTGTTAGATGAAAATGATAAGAGGGAAGTCCACGGACCTTTTGACCTATCTGGTTGTTTGTCGAGTGTTTGCTCAATGATGTTAACACAATGACGCGTTAACTGTATGGAAGAGGTCAGGAAGTCCACCGCACCTTTTGACCTAGGTTGTGTTGTCGTGAGATGACGTTAACTATGGAAGATGTCGAATTGAATCCGAGGATTTTGACCTATCGAGGTTGTTTGTCGTGGTGTTACCCGGGCGTTAACTTATGGAAGAGGTCGTGGGAAGTCCACCAAGGACCTTTTGACCTATCCTAGGTTGTTTGTCAGAGTCTTTGCTCGATGACGTTAACTTGTATGGAAGAAGTTGAATTAAAACATCCGTTTGTGATTGTAGCCAAAGTTGCTCCTTAACCCTAGTCTCATTTTTCCATGAGTATGAATGGAAAAACATAATTTGCAAAGCTATATCTCTTCTCAATGTTGAAATATCCTCCAACTTTGACTTGTTTCTTGGGATGGTAATTGATTAGATGCTTAATATGGGTGATCTCGAGATTAAGCCCCAGTTCCGATAATCAAGGAACTAAGTTTGATGAATCTTTATTCTTCGCCATCCCTTAAATGCTCCACCTCGATGGTGGTTTGATCTTGTTGAAAAACTTGCCGCCATACAAGATGAAATAATAATCAACTTCCACGGCTACGCAAACCTGCGTGAGCAATCACCAGGAAATGCGAACAATTATTGGCAAATGTAGAACAATCGCGTAAACGCAGGGAACAATCGGTAGAATGCGGAACAATCACGGTATTCCGCGATGGAGACCAATGACGAATTGAAGGATGAATGGCGGCGGCTGGCCGATGGTCGACGACCGCCGAGTGGCAAGATTGCTTTGGAGGATCTTTAGCTCTCTCCTCTCTCTTGGCCTCCTCATATGAGAATGAGCTATTTATAGATTGGAGGATGGCGTCTCAGAATACATGCAAAATCAACCACTCTCCATCTGACGCCTCATGATGATTCCCTTGACCATATGATGTATTTTGTGTATTTGAATGCTCAAAAGTGAATTGTAAGATCTTTGGCTTGGAACTGGCCGAGACGCTTCGATTGACTATAAACACCATAGAGAGCTTTTAGGAATTTAGCGATGTCTCAAAGTTTTCAATGATATTTTGATTTACCCGCCATTTTGATTAACTTGCCGCATCAAGATTACTTCGTAGAGGAATTTTCAGGATCATATCAATTTTGATATTATTTTTAAATATAATAATAATAATAATAATAATAGTAATTTTATTTTGCCTGAAATGATGCCTTTTACTTAACAAATTAGTGATGAAAATATATTTGGTATATAATAAAAATTTAAATATAATGTATATAAATATTAAAATTTAGTTATTAAATATATAAATATATAAAAATTATATAATATGCTTGCAAAATTTTATTGAATTAGCTTCTATCGCTCCTTTTCTTTGTCGAGGAAGTTGAGCGAAAGAGAAATTGGCTTTTTTTTTATTTATTTAAAGCAATTTTCACAACTCATTTTTAACTTTTTTTTTTCGGCTCGCACAGCTAAAGGGATTTATACGAGCTTATTATTATATATATATATATATATATATATATATATATATATATATATACATATATATATATATATAGTAATATTTATGATGTGATAATAAAGATTTAAATATTATTTATATAAATATTAAATTTTAGATATTAAATATATAAATATGTACAAATTATATAATATGCTTATAAAATTCTTTTAAATTATTGGAGCTTTTATAGCTACTTTGCTTTGTCGAGGAAGGTGAGTGAAAGAAAAATCGATTTTTTTTATTTAAATTAATCTTCGTAACTCATTTTTGACTTTTATTTCGGCCCTCAGCTAAAGGGACTTATACGTGCCTTATATATATATATATATATATGTATATATATTATGCATGAAATGATGTATTTCATCTAACAAATTAGTGATAGTAATATTTCTGATATAATAATAAAGATTTAAGTATTATTTATATAAATATTAAAATTTAGATATTATATATATAAATATATAAATATATATATAAATTATATAATATGCTTGTATGCGTTGTAAAAACCAAATAGAAGTAAAAGTTTTCGTTTTAGCTTCATTATTACGAAATTCAAAGACAATACGCGATTTAAAGAATGTAACGAAAACTTCAATTTTTATGCTGAAAACCCTCAAAAGTGGGAAAACCACCTTTCAAAGTACAAGATCTTCCGGGATATCTGAATTATAGAGAGAAAGAACAACAACTATGTGACAACGATCGAGAATATGAGAGTGCGAATGATTGAATCAGTTGGTAATCACCGTGAAATGCGGAACAATTACCCAGAAATGTAGAACAATCAGGCGAAACGCATACAATCAATGAAATGTAGGAACAATCAGAAGTCATCACGATAGATGAGATTGACGACAAAGATAACGATGGTTGAAGACCGGCCAGTGGCGACACAGGCTTCTTAGGATCTTTAGAGCTCTCTCTCTCTCTCCTCATAAGAAATGAGGCTATTTATAGATTGGCGTCTGATGAGTCAGAATAAATTAGAACCACTCCTCTTGGACGGCTCATGATGAATCCCTTGATCCTATGATGTATTTTGTGTATTTGAATCAAATGATGATGGAATTATGAGATCTTGGGCTTGTTCGATTAGCCAAGACGCTCGATTTGACTATAAACACTCCATGTTTGAAAGCTATTTAGGGATTTAAGCGATATCCCAAAGTTTAGAATATTTTAAGTGCTTGATCTCGACCAGTTTCAACTTCAGATCGGCTTACTTTTAGCATCAAGATTCGTGCTTCGACTAGTAGAGCTTTCAGGGCCATATCACTTGTAAAATTCTATTGAATTATTGGAGCTTCTATGGCTCATTTGCTTTGTCGAGGAAGGTGAGCTAAAGAGAAATCGGCTTTTTTTCATTTAAAACAATCTTTATAACTCATTTTTAGCTTTTATTTCGGCCTACGGGGACATATATGTGTTTTTTTATTTTTTTATTATTTAAAAAAAAATTATTTTGAATTAAAATGTAAAAATTAAAAATAAAAATGATCCCAAATAGTCTCTAAATTTTTTACTTTTAAAGTTATTTTTATTTTGATTTCAAAACTTTATTAAGATATATATATATATATATATATATATATATATATATATATATATATATATATATATATATATATATATATATATATATATATATATATATATATATATATATATGTCTATAATCTATCAATTGACATAATAGTTTGCACATTTTTTAATCAAAAATTACTCAAGTTTAATATCAAAAAAATTCAAAAAATCAATTTATAAATTATTTTAGCGCCATTGAATTTTTCTATTTTAGACAGTCTATTCAATTATAAGTTTAAACAATTTAGTTATATAGTGATTTTAAATTTATTTTGAATTTTTTGCATTAAGACTTGTGGCTGATTACTAATTTTTTTAGTTACATATAAATTATTATGATAGATCATTTCTTAAGTATTGCCAAAAATTTAACCTATTATTGATGATATATATACAGGAGATGATTAATATTTTTTGATCTTTTATAGGAGGTAGATAAATTAGTCATTTGTTCTCCCCCTCCCTCTCTCAACCAAAAAAAATAAAAAATAAAAAATCTTACCCTAAGATTTAAATTTATCCCTCTTGAAAAACAGAGACTGATTTCACCCTTGCTCTAATTAGGTTTTTTTTATGTCATTTTTTACTTAATATCAATGTTATAATACCTATCATTATCTATCAAATATTTTCCTTCACTGCCTCAAAGTTCTATATAAAGAAATAGTTGTCTAGTATTGATGTATTCAACAACAAAAAACAACAAAAACGAGAGAAAAAAACGAGAGAGGAGAGGGCGTCATTACAAAATAAATAAATAAATAAAAACTTGTTGATATTTTAAGGGGCAGTTATTTAGTTTCTTCAGGAAATAAGTAATGCTAATATCAATTCTAGCAAACAAAAAAAAATAAAAAAATAATAATAATCACAACATAGAAAATTTCTCATTTGAACTCTTGCAATAGAGAAAAAAAATAGAGTAACTAGAGTAAAAATGATAATTTGGATTGATGAGTTGGGTTAGGATATGACCAGAAGTTAACTTGATCTATGAATCCTTAAACCAAATTAGATCTGTTTATTATGTGGGTCAAAATATTTTACTCAAATCTGTCTAATTTGAACCAGACTCATCTAACTCGTTTATTGTATGTTTCATATATTTTTATTCGAACAACGTAACCTAATTAGTATGAATATGATTCATTTAATCCAGCACAAACCCACATAACTCAAATAAAATAATAATTAGGTCAATTTTAGATTGATTTTGAATTATTTGGATCATCATAAATCAATCACAAATAATAAAGTCAATCAAAATCTGAATTTTTTCAAGTCAAGTTCAATCAGATTATCTAATTAAGTCATTTATTGACATTACTAAACTAAAACAATAACATCTTATTCTTGCTAATAGCTATCATCCTTGTATCGGCTACATTGTGATTGATCATACTTGCTCTTGAAGAACCCTCTTTCCTATCATTTATGACCCTCTACACTTTGTTTTGATATGTACTTCTATGGGTAGATAATATACAAACTAAAATCTAATTAATTGTAAGTTATTGTTTGCTTCCTTTGAATTCCCTCCTCATTGAGTATCCCTAAGGGTTCATCATGCAAACAATGCTAACAAGAAAGTTCCATAATAGACATGCACTCAACGTCAAAGGGAATGCTTGGAGTCATGGGCGGAGCTACAGTGGGGGCACTGGGGTCTGGGGGCTTGTTCCCCCACTAGCTTTGCCCGATTTCTTAAATCCAATAATTATTTTTTGATGTTCAAAGTTATTTATCTTATTCATTTTCGTTGCTGCATTTCAGCATCAAAACAACAAAAATTATTACTTTTATCTGCACCAGTAATCATAGAGCTTATCGTTAATTCCTCAATCTGCGGAGAAAATATTACACCAATCATATTCAATCACGTAGCTCAGTTTTTTTAGTTTATATTAAAATTAATATAAAAATTATTTAGAATCACGTGTCTCATTTTTATTACAGTCAGGATGTATCAAAACTCTGTATGTAATATTTTCTCCCATCCTTGAGTGTTCAAGGATTCTTTTTCTGACTTTTTTTTGCTTTTGAGCGTCGAACTCATGCTTTGGCATCCCGTCCAAGCATTGTTTATTTTAGCTAATCAAAATAAATTGATATTTTATTTGAATAATATAATAATGATAATAAGTAAGCAGTAATTTCATAATATGTAGTAATTTAATAAAAAAAAATTAAAAATATAAATAAAATTTATGATAAAAAATAATAACTTATTAAGATAAAAAAATTATTTTTTCAAATTATTTATATAATACATCATGAGTTTGTAAGAACAATCAGATAAAAATATATTTCATCTAACCTTTAAATATTGAAAATTCAAATTTAATTCAAGCTGGAACAAACATCTTGATTAGAATTGTATCTTACATGTGATTTAATTAATCTAATTAATAATTTAAAATTAAGCTCAAATTTAAGTGGTTTAAATAAAATAATTTTAAGTATAAAAATCATAAAAAGTGTATTTTAAGTATTGATTCATTAGTGATTCGATAAACAATATAAAATATTTAATAAATAAAAATAGAGTGAAGTATCTATAATTTTTTTTAATGAAAATAGCTCTAATTTTAATGTAATTTCTTAATGACTTTATTAAAACATTATTTTATGATTTGTGAATATACAAGAAATTTTAAAGAAAATAATTTAATAGCTAGTATTAAATTGTTCCCCCACTAAAATTTTTTTTTGCTCCACCCCTGTTTGGAGCCCTTGATGTTAGTGCTTTTTTTTTTTTTTTTAAAATTATTATTATTATTTTTATTATTATTATTTTTTTATATTAGGGCTTAATTTACTGGCCATGGTTATGATATAACATTTACTAAACTATAACGGATACATTTTGAAAAATTTTTTAATCAAAACTTTTAACATCATTGCATTAGAATTACGTTAGCTAAAGCTTTTAAATGAGAGAATTAATATAAATTCATATCTGTGTTCTTAATTAGCTCATATACCTCATTTTTTTTATTCATATGTATATAGTAATATTTGAGAGTTATAGGAGATGAGTATGAGAAAGAGAATTAATTATAAAAAGTATGAATTTATTTATAATTTATTTTTATCTTATTTTGATTTTCAATTTTTTTTTACATTACATAAAACTTTTACATATAAATATATATGTTTTAATATATATATATATATATATATATATATATATATATATATATATATATATATATATATATATATATATATATATATATATATATATATACATATATATATATATATATATACATATATATATATATATATATATGAAATCAAAATTGAGTTTAGAAAGCTTGATTTAAACTTAAAAAAAAACATATATCTCTATTCATTTCATCAAATTTGAATTGATTATTCAGGAATCCAACAAAAGTTCATTCGCCCGCATACAATAATACAACCCAAAAAAAAAAAAACGTTTTTGTAGTTTTTTCTTCAACATTTTAATATAAAAAAGAAAAAAAATCTAATTAAAAGCAATGAAATAATGATTCATGGAAAAACTGTTGATGGTGGTCCGCTAAATGTGCTGCCTAAATGTGTATTTGCAGAGGGTGGCATTAAAACGTGCTCGTTTTCTGGGTCCCGATGACCTTCGATAATAACTGCATCTGAAGAACAAAGAAAGCATAGATAGAGCTGTTTAGTTGCGAAATGTTGGTGTAAAAGGAATGCATTATAAAAAGAATATAGTGTAAAAAAATTATTTTATAGTTATTTGGTTGAGAGCTTTACAAATTCATTACTTTACTTTTTTATTTGGTTGAGAAAATGTAATATAAAGCGAAGGTTTGAATTACGGCAGTGAGCGGCAGGTGTCAGGCGGTGGCGGTGTGTCAGCGGCGGTGTGGGAGGCGGCTGAGCGGTGGCGCAGGCCAGCGCCGCATCACTGGCGTGATATTGAATTAAAATTGATTTTAATTAAATAAATGTAAATTCTTTGGTGTCTTGAAATATCTTTGGAATTTCTTTCAGAACCAAACACTGAATAATCGATATTGGAATCAGATTCAAATACAGAACCAAATAAGTAGCTGAAGGAAAAAAAGAGAGAGGGTTGGGGAAAGAAGAAGAAGGCTTAGAGCTACCTGCGCCTATTTTATGATAAGTTAACAAGATGATTAAGCAAATTATAGTCGCAGTTAGAAGTTTTGAGCAATCCTTGAAACCCATAGAGCGAGCGAGCCAGCGACCGAGAGAGAGACAGACACAGAGAGAGAGAGAGAGAGAGAGAGAGAGAGAGAGAGAGAGAGAGAGGCGTTAAGAATAGAAGAGATGAAAATACACATAAGGTTGTACAATACAGTGAAACGACTAAGAACTTAAAAGCCTGAAAGAAATTCGTGAGGTGCTAGATTTGTTCCACCTGGCAAAATTAGAGAAAAGTTCAATTATTTGGCTTATGATAGTTGACTTCTGATTTCTATTAATTTATATTGCTGTCTTCTTATAGGTGAATTTTTTTTAAATAGTTGGACAAAATTAAGAACCTAAAGAAAACAAAAATTATATATATAAAAATCAGCACTATACTAATAAATATATTGCTCCTCTGTGCTGTACATTTTATTGTTGTGATTATTTAAGGTTATATAAAAAATTTATTTAAAATTACATTCCTATAAAACACATTAATTTGTTTAAAGTGAATATAAAATCATATAATTCATGTGTTATTCAAATTAAAAATAAAAATATTTTAAATAAATATTACGTTAATAATTTATTTTCTTTTCTTCATACGATCATAATAATTTTTTATCAATTTTTACAAATCAAACATCCAATTTATATGCATTTATAATTTAACCTTCTTCTCGATCATAGGCTCAATTTATATTAAATGAAAACGAAATTAGAATATTGGCTTAGCTAAGTAAGCTAATAAAAAATATACATCAATTTTATAGCTCAAACGAAATCCAAAATAAAATGAAAAATATCAAAGCAAATGCAAAATTGATGGCCCAAACTGATCAAAACCAAGAAACTAAGGACAAATGCATAAGGTGAATACATGCATAATCAGTTTCATCCACCTAGCGGTGAAGAAGTATTTGTTAAGATTGTTGATGAGTTAAGTACAATTTCATCGCAGCTCTTGATACCAAAAATTAATTGTTAGTTCTAAACATGACAAAAAGATTTAAAGATCAAAGTAAGTTAGCAAAAGGGATTCAAAACTACTCATCCATGTCATAAAACCAACTTTTTGAAGTTATTAAGAACTGGGCAAAGACTTTAAGAAAATATTCATTCCAGCATCATAATATACTGTGGTATTTATTTTTGGATGTGGGGACAATACAGTGATCAAGAGGTATGATTGAAGTGTAGAATGACATTGATGTATATCTCGAAAGATAGAGACATCATCTTACAACCTAATCATAATAAGCTAATATAGTTTTGAATATGATTTCTCCTTGCTTTATAATGGATGAATAGTTTATATTAAGTTGGGTTCTTAAGTTCCCTATGGAGGCAATCCTCTATAGTTAATTACATCCTAGAGAATGAAATTTTTTGTCACGTCACGAGTGTCGCCTACGAATTTCTCCTGTCATGCTACAAAGATCGCGTACAGATTCCGCTCATTGTGCCAAATGCATCGCGAATATCGCCTACAAGTTTTCCCCGTTGTCTATAAATAGCACGTACATGTACTTATATTTAACAATTTATAAAATTTATATTTGCATTCTTACTTTTCATGAAATGAAATCAAGATCACACGATAAATTTTAATAAGAATTGAGTAACCTTATTGATTTTGGGATTAGAAATAATTGGTCAGCATATGATTTTAGACAAACCTAAGTAAAATCAAACATAAATGATCTAAATAACAAGACTAATGACTTAAATTCTGCATTATATGGAACTACTTCATTTTGCTTCTGATGTGGCTGATTTGGTAATGAAAATTAGGTTAGGTTTAGTTTAAACATATCAAAACTGCAAGGATTATGATTCCAAATACCACCAAAAATTTGAAGACCAATTGATCTGGCATTTTACTTTAATAGATAGTGGTTTGGGACGGATGAAGATGTCTGGCTGGCTGAAATTAGAAACGTTGGGGTAGGTAGACGTGAGAGTAATTAGTAAGCTGCAGAGATAGATAGGCTTTATGCATAAGAAGGAAGGCAGAAGGAGCTGCTATAGCAAATTGGAAAAGAAGTGAGGGATGAGAATCTAGCTTGCTGTGAAGCTGCAGTAAGTAAGAGAGACAAGAAAATCAGAATCGACACAAGAGACAGTTGCTGTGTTGAGTGGAAGAAAAGGAAATCGGGGAAAAAATCAATATGCTGCTGGATGAGATGGAGCAGACTCGTGTGGTGTAAGTAGAGGAGCTAGCCGACGTGATTAGGAGCCCGAAATGAGACAGTCGAAGAAGAAATCAGGCAGAAGGGGCTTCAGTTGCGCGGAAGATCGGGAGTGACTCGCTCGACTGCTAAAGGAGATGCAGACGGGGGAAATGCCCATTCAGCTTGTAGCAGTGACAGATGAGTGAACGAGGGTTCGAATGGAGCTTTGTGCCGAACAGAGAATGAGGGATCGGGTTTTGTTCGGCCGGGATGCTTGCTTGGTCTACTTCGGGGAAGAAACTGATGAGTCAGGTTGCTCGACTGGGAGGGTGCCTGTATGGAGATGGGTGAGAGTGTCGATTGTGCGTGTGTTTGTTGTGAGGGACGGACGAACAGAAAGGTAGCTGGTCTCTTCGGCTTGCGTGTGTATGGGATAAGGCCTAAGGGTGGGAGGGATGATGTGACAATTTATTATTGATTCAATAGGAGGTGGAGGTCTAAGGATGGATGGCTGCGAGTTTCAAGGTGTTGATTGTATGTAATTAATAGATACTTAGGTAGATTTAGCTTGAAATATGTGTTAATTTTGATTAAATTTTAAATGTGATAATTTTAGTTAAATTAGATGTATATTCTAAGTAATTTTAATGTTTCGGACTCAACGACGTATCCGTTTCACGATCGAAGGTCGTTTGGATCAATTCGATAATGAATTGAGTCACTTTTAATTCAAAATTACCCATCGTCACTTCTGACCACTCGATACCCGCGCATGCTTGAATTGAGCATCTGATTTCATTTGATAGATTTCGTTGAAGATTGATCGATTTTATGAGCAAATTACGTTTGTCATTCGACTCAATATAAGTGGTGGCGTCGATGGATTTTCTTGATTGGTCGTGAATTGTCGATATATATATATATATATATATATATATATATATATATATATATATATATATATATATATATATATATATATATATATATATATATATATTTGATAAATTTTGACATTCTGAACGCGATGGTGAAGTTCGTTCTTTGATCAGAGATCATTTTGACTAATTTTAATGATGTCTAGCATCATTTCATATACCTTGTTGCATCAGCGTGTCAAATTTATCTTGTGAGCTCGACTTGACTTTTGTAGTATACATTGAAAAAATGCCCCAAATAATTGTGGTTTACAGAGTGAGTCATATTTATTGAAAACTAGCTGACCTTTTGGATTGACTATGGATCTTGAATCACTTCAGCTTCAATTTCAATAGCTTATACAGCTTTGATAGGATTTGTCATTAGTATGATGCCATGTGTTTTGATGAGCTCAATGACATGATTAACCAACTTATCCTGATTGACTTGTCGGATGGATAAGAGATTCTTCCACGATCTACTCTCTGCTTCAATGGGTTTGCTGAAGATCTCTTTCTTTTGTTTCTTGATAAATTTGGATTTCCTCTGACCCTAACTTCATGCTTGACTGGGTTGGATGAAGAAATTGGTTTATTTGCATTGATATTTAAAATTCTTTTTATCCTAGCTTTAAGTTTGACATACTTGATGAAGGATTGACTTGATTTGTCCATATTGACTTGTTAGGAAGTGTATGTACACATTAAGTCCTGTGCTTGCTGCTTTGATGAACTCGTTGAAGGATGCATACAGATGACCCAACCTTCCGACTTATATTAGGTATATAATGTTGAGTTATCAGTCTAACAATATGTACTTTAATGGACTGAATAATCACGAAATCCCTTTAGTTCGACCATTAGCTTTATATGAACTATGGAATTGCTTCCTCAGCCCTGTGCTTTCTGCTTTGACAGACATGATGAGAAAATTGGTTTTGATCTGTGCTTTGTGCTTGATCAGATCATTTGAAAAGAGATTGAAATATTACCTTGCTAGCAATATAAAGATTGATTTGAGATAGCTTTGAATTGAGATTTTCCTTAGATTGTCTTGGTCCATCGATCAAGTAGAAAATATCTCTAAGATTCTGATTGCTTGTAGTCACTAAATTGGATTTGGTTTGAGATTAAATAGCTACCGTCATTGAATTGACGAGCATGAGCACTTTCTCCACGGCCTTTTATTATGGCTTTTTAAGTGAGGAGAGTGTTAGTAACTCAGACAATTTTGGGCTTGTTGAGTCCGACCATTAGAACCTGCTCAGGTTTTTGACTTAAGCGGTGATGGATTGGCAGTTTGGTCATTAGACTAACGAACATGAACTCTTTCACTGCGATCTTTTCTTGCAGCTTGTTGAGTGAGTGGAGCATCAACAACTCGATAATTTATGGGCTTGTTGAGTTTGACCTTTTGAACCCATCCGTGTCCTAGACTTGAATATGTAGATGTTGATGCTTTTACAACTCAGCTAATTGAAGCTTCCAAAATTGGGAGTTCTTCCAGCTTAATCTTTGAAATTTGGTGAACCTTGGAGACAGGCCTTCGATATTTAGGGCTGTCTTTTGTACATTAGAGTGGATTTTTTTTATCTTTGGAAGAGCGTGCAACTTTAACAGTAACTGTTGTAGATATATTCAGGGATCTCGACATAGAGCTTGATGTCAACCTAAATATATATAAGAAGACCTCCTATTTCATATGAGAGGATGAAACAACTTTTGATTATAAAAAAAAATGACCATTGTCTAACAGGGAGATTGTAGATGAGTTCAAAAATATATTACAAAGTTTTATTTCCTTTATTACAAAATAATCATGATATATTTTTCAATCATAATATGTATCTATCTAAGGATCTCGGCTTAAAGCACGATGCCGACTTAGATAACTATAAAAAAATGCCCCTGTTTAATAGGGAGGCTTTCGTAGTAAGTGTTGAGAGAATTTGGGATATTTTTGGTTATATGTTTTGTGCTTTCAAATTTGTTGAAGACTTTCTCTTGAGAGTTTAAAATTTATATTTTTTTTCTGTCCTGGCTTTTTTCCTTGGTGGACTTAATGGAGTTGATGATTTATTGCTGAGATGAGAACATCTTTGGTCCTATGCTTTTTATGCTTTGATGGACTTGTTAGAGATTCAATCTCAAGATTTTATGGTTCATATTTTCTTCTATCCTAGCTTTAAACCTTGATGGATTTGGCAAAGGAATTCCTTGAATTATCTTGAAAACTTATCAGGTGATACAAACTTACCTTCTGCTCTAGATTTCTTCTTTTGTGGGCTTATAAAAAGATGCCATCAGACGACCTAGTCCTCAGAGCTTGTGTTGGGTTAATGACAAAGAGTTATCAGTCCTACACTTTACGCTTAACGGACATGTTGATGACATAACTCCCTTAATTCAACTCTTGGCTTTGTATGAACATTGGTATGACCTCTTCGGTCCCTTTTTTGTCTGCTTGATTAGACTTGCTAAAGAAGAATTTCTTTCGGTCTTTATTTTTTACTTAATAGACTTATTGAAGGAGTTGAGATTTCACATTTTTCATTGATACCGAACTCAGCTTAATGCCTTCTTGAGTGAGGATATTTTTTATTGGATTTTGGAAAATGATCTTATGACTATTAAGGATGATGTCCCAATCTGCGCGACTTGAACTCACCAAGTTGGAGGGATTTGAAGATTTAGATAATTTTATCTTTGAACTAACAGAGTCGGAGGATCTCTTATCATGGCCTTTGTGATATGTTGAGTAAGCAGATCTATCAGTGACTCGATCATATTTGGGCATGTTGAGTTTGACCTAATAGACCCACTTGAGTCTTCGACTTGAATAATTAATGGGGAGTTTTATCATCAAGCTAATGAGTTGGGGGATCTCTTACTGCAGCCTTTGTGGCATGTTGAGTAAGCAAATCTGCGAGTGACTCGGCCATACTTGGGAGTGTTGAGTAAGTAGACCTATCAGCAACTCAACCATATTTAGGCTTATTGAGTCCGACTTTATGCATCAACTCGAGCCCTAAATTTGATGTATGGATGGAAGATTGTCTCCAACTTGATTTGTTAAAGTTTGTAGACATAAAAATTTCTCTTTTTGATTAGTAAGACTTTGGAACTTGTGAATTTGAATACATAATTTGAACATGTATATAAGGATCTCGGCCTTAGGCGTGATGTCAACCTAAATACAAAAGGAGGTACCCTATGTTACAGAAAAAGTCTAACATTTTGCTATAAAGTTTTAAAAATGCCCATTATCTAATAGGAGGATTTCTGTTTTATTTTCAAAATCATTATTGTGTCACAAGAAAATTTCCATGTAAAACTTATGATAGTTTTAAGTATGATATTCATTTGATTATATATTCATGTATAATATTTCTTTAGATATTGACTATTGATTGGCTACATTGATCTTTCATCTTTGAAATCAACAAGCTAGTAGGCTCCTCCCTGATATACTTTTTCAATGACGAAAGGTTCTTCCTAATTAGGCTTAAATTTATCATCAATTTTACGATGAGAAATAATTGGTTTTCTCAGTACCAGGATCAATTCCTCTTCTTGAAAAGCTCGAGGACATACCGTATGATTGAATTCTTTAAACATCCTCCCTTGATAAAATTCTAAATTTTGTTGAGCTTGGAGCCTAACTTCATCAAGTGCATCAAGCTCTTTCATTTGTAGACGGGCATTCTTATCTTGGGTAAGATCATATTGAATGGCTATTCAGAGCGAAGATAGTTCAACCTTGAGTGATAAAACTACTTCAGCCCCAAATACTAGTGCATAAAGAGTGGATTTTGTGGGAGTCTTGTAGGTGGTGCAATAAGCCCATAAAGCTTCCATAAGCTTGGTATGCCACTCCCTTTTATTTATTGTGAAGATCTTTTTGAGTAGCTTGACTAGTGTTTTGTTGAAAGCCTCGGCCAAGCCATTTTCTCTCAAATTATAAATTGATGAGTATCGCCAATCAATCTTATGTCGATCAACAAATCTATAGATTTTAGTGCTTTTAAAGGCTGAACCATTGTTTGAGATAATTCGGTACGACACACTAAATCTATAAACAATATTGTGGGTGAAGAAGTTGGTCACATGCTCGGCTGTGACTTCATTGAATGGGACGGCTTCAACCCACTTGGAGAAATAATCAGTGGTTGTTAGGATGGAGCGATGACCAACTGATGATGGCGGATCATTTGGTCCAATTACATCCATTCCCTAACAGTTGTTGTTCCCTAACTTGCTATTCTACCATTTGTTTGATGTCCCTCTCCTACACAGAGGTGCTATCTATGACCATTCGATGCAGGCTACCACTATACTGATATATTAGAGAGGTACTCTTGGGAGGTTTTAAGACAAGTATAGATACTCGGGTGTCGGCCTCCTCAGGGCTAGGGATGTAATGTAATGTTGGAGCTTGAATTCTATACTGTGCAGCTAATAAATCCTAAACCTTCTTCTCCATCCCGTGGATTTGATCATCCTTATGCCTAAGTTGCTGGAGGAGGTATTGGGTTGAATGGACTGCATCATATTCTTCAACCACAACACCTTCCTAGCTCTGATGGTCTCAGTGGAGGGAGCTTCAAGTATCGACCATGTGGACTTCAACCGAATCCTCTAGAAGACAATCCTTAACGGGGTCAAAAGCTACCCTCCCCTCCTCTGACTTTAATGATCATTACCCATATGTTAGATCTTCTCAGCAAAGTAGTCCTCTAAGTGGACCCAATGGAGAGTGGTGCACCCAACCCAATGGGTTTTGGTCAGCCTAAATGGACCCAAGGCCAAACTCGACCCCTAGCTCAAATTGGCTAATTCAAAATCCTCCTTCCACTCAATTTGAAGCACATAAGAGGTTACCAATCCACTGAAGAACTCAAACCAACCATGTCCAAAGATATAACAGCCTAAAAAACCCCTCCCATATGGTCAATTGAATCAAAATGATAAGCTATGTATCGGCCATCCGATTGCCATAGGGGGAGATATACTCCCCCTAATTCAATTTGAATTCATCATCCACACATTCGATTGAGCACTAGAGAGAGTTAGGAAACATCAGAGAGCATTCCTAGGCTTTCTAAGAGGGATTTGAATCTTGCACTTCTCAATTTTCTTCAAGAGAAAATAAGGGAGCTCATCTCAATTCCCAACTTCCTCCTCACTCAAATCTACTCCAATTCCTCTTACACACTCAGTCAGGGGATCAGGTTGAGTGCACCTAAGCATTCCCTTAAGTTACCAGACCAAGGAGAGGTTGAATTAGATCAAAGCCACAAAGGGAAGCAAGTGGTGTTGGTCCATAGAGAGATCTACTCAACCCCAAGGCTTGAAACTTTCACGGGGCTTCTCCACTAGGCAAGCTACCTCATGAAGCACCGATGATCACCTCCAGTGAGGTATGAAATTTTCTGACCACTTAGATTATGAGGTGTTGGTCTTTTGTGAAAGAAATTATTATGGCATGTGAAATCCATCATTGGATAAGTTTGTAATTATACTCAGATGGTGTGCGTATGATATTATTCCAATCTGAGCTCAATCGAGCTCGGATCTTCTCTTAGATCATGGACGGTCTCTATTGAGCCTCAGGGAAGAACTAAGGCTATCTTGGCTGTCCATCCATGCATTTTGGATGGATGGCCAAGATTAACTACACATTTTAGAAAATCATTTATCCCTTTAAAAACTGTGGGATGATCCCTAGCCGTTAGATCCTTGATCAAACGGTAGGGATCAAACCACGTCCCGCCGCTGCACCGCCTTTGTGATGTGACACTTAAGTAGATAGCTCACGGCACGACGAGTGTAAAGTGCACTGACCGCCGCCACCATCGCATGTCATGCTGTGAGCTAAGGGGATTAGTTAGGGATTTAATTAAATTTAATTAATCTCCTAACCTTCAAAAATTCATATTCCCTCAATAAAATTCAGAAAAATATGAAAGTAAATTTATATGGAAAGATAATTCAACCTAGAATATTTTAAAAATAATTTCAATGGATTTTGAATTATACTTTTTTTTTTCTAATTTTGGGTTTCAATGGAAATCTTATTTTACTAATTACTTCTTAATTAATCCTTTTATTAATCTCAAACTTCTTGGGTATATTTTAGGGGATGACCTCTGCCTCCCCTAATTTTCTTGGGATTTATTTAAGGCTTTATTGGGAGAATTGCAAATGTATTTTCTAATTACCCTCCTTATGTAATTAAGGGTAATTAAGGGTTGGATTAGTGTTTAATATACTATTAAGGTTGATTATAGTTAGATCTAGTGAATAGGAGGCTTAAAAAATAATTTGGGGGTATTTTCCCTAAGTTATTTCCTAACCTCCCGTTTCTTTCCTTAATCCTCTCTTAATTAAGGGTAATTCATTAATTATTCCCTTAATTAATTTTTTAAAAAAATTCTAAAAACTTCAAGAACTTAATTAATCTACTTTGGGTAGATTCTTAGGTGTTTAATTGCCTTAAGTTCAATTAAGAAAATCAAAACCAAATTCATATGTGTGAAGAGGTGTTTTGAAATTATTTAATTTAAACCCCTTAGCTTAGTTAACCATTAATCATGAGCCAAATTGCATTAGGCCCTTTTCCTCCTAGGTGCATTGCAAGTTTAAATTTTGTGTGAGTTTTTATGTCATCTCATTGGCTCATAATTACTTGGTTAACTATGCTAAGGTGGCGTAGGTAAGGGTTAATTAATTTGCTTAATTCATACCTTAACCTAATTAATATATAAAAATAAATCTAATTATCTAAAAATTAAACAAAAAATATCAAACACATGTGGGAATGGGTTAAAAACAGTAAACTCAACTCATATTTTTAAAATTAAATCAAACTTAAGATCAAACAAAAATCACATTGAATAAACTTTGATTTATTTTAAGCCTTCTTATTTCATAAGAATGTCTTTATGATTTAATTGAAGTGAATGTGTGTACATGCCTTCATTGCTTTGATTCTTTCCCTAACATGTTAAATGTGTATGTCATATGGTTTCATGCATCCATATTTTTCAAAACCAAATTCAAAATGAAATTGTTTACTTTATGTAAAAATTGCATGTGTTGGCTAAAGTAATAATACGAGTGGCTATCATCACTAATAAATTTAAATTATTTTTAAAACATATAAATCAAATGCCTAAAATTGAAAGTGTGCTACTTATATTTTAATTATAAACTTGCATGTGAGAGAATATGAGGATGTGCTTAGCATAGATTTTTCTTCTCTTTTTTTGGTTTTGGTCATTTAAATGTAGATTTCATTTATATTTGGGAAGATAATCAAAGAAACAATTGATTTATAAGAAAATCAATTGAGTTTGAAATGATTTGAAGGAAATTTGGCTAAGTCTAAATCTATAAGATAAAATCATAGGGCTTATGAAGGATTTTGAATTTGGATTTGATCATATATTTCAATCATTTGATTCAAAATTTAGATTTGGATTTGGAATTTGAATTTGAATTTGAGGTTTTATTTGAGATTTGGATTTTGATTGGATTTAAGAAGGTGCACATGGATTTGGTTTAAGCTATAGGATAGGTGATTTCCTTAAGTTCTAAGGCATAGCTTAATCTTATGATTAACCCTTCTAAGTCTCTAGGATTAGGTTAAGTGTTCACCTAATCACTAAAAGTGTCTTATGAATAAGGAGATCTTAGTGTCTAGAAAAGTCATATGTCTAAGAAGAGGAGGTTGAGAGCTCACTCCAAAAGTGAGGTCCAAAAAAGGATCCCCAATAGGTGTGGTGTAATTGACAAGGCACACCACACGTATTGGTGTTGACCAAAATGATCGACAACATCGAGAAGATTGCAAACACTAATGAAAATGATCTATACCTAGACCCAAAAGGTAGATTGAATCACGATATTAGTGAAATGCAACTCTCTTTATGCCAAGGGCGTAAAAGAGATAGCAGGAGGAATCTGCTGGGGATTGACTAGATGAACCTTCCACTAGGGAAGTAGGTTCAAGCTATCCACTTGGGATATAGATTTGAGTTTGATTATGAATATGATTAATTTGACTGTGTATCCAATGAGGATAAGAATCTATAACTCATTGGGGATCAAGATCAAATTAATTTTTAATTTGTTTTATTTTAATTGATGTGGAGGAATATTCGCTAGGGATACGGATTTGAATCAACTAGGGATTAGAAATGTGAACCTTCCACTAGGGAAGCAAGTTCGAGCTATCCATTGGGGATAAGAGCTTGATTGGATTTCTTATGGCTTCACTAGGGAGAATGATTTTTGAATTGAGGGTACTTCTGTTATGGATATAAGCCTAATTGAATTTGTTAGATTTAGATTTTGATTTAGGCTCCATTAGGGAGACTAATTTGATTTGCGCCTCGTTGGGGGAGATATTTAGATTGTCCAATATGTTCGATTTGACCCCACTAGGGAGGTTGGTTTTGAATTTGATTCGTTATGGACCTTGTTGTTATGTGATGGACCGTACTAAGAAGGAGCCACAGAGGACTTGGTCTGTCTTAGATTTATAAGTCCAAAAGGATAGTCCATCTGCCATAGGGTAGGGCTATTAGACCTAAGGGTTGCTTTTTAGTGTGCAATGGTTGTACTAGTAAGAAAGCATAACAGACTTACAACTTCCAAAGCAGGGAACAACTGTTGGGGTGACTAGTTGGTGGCATAATAAATCAAACCAGACCTTAGGTGACTATTGAGTGAGTGTCATTGGGGATTTTACCTCAACTCAATAGTAATCTTGATGATTAATTTGATTTATATTGATTTGATTTAATTTAATTTGGTGTGATATGCTGTGGACCCTATTGGTGTGTGATAGACCCACCGAGAAGGGACTATGTCAGCCTTGGCCTATCTTAGATTTACAAGTCCAAAGGGGTAGTCTACTAGCCACAAGGTAGGATTATCTGACCTAAGGGTTGCCTTTCAGTGTGCAATGGCTATGCTAAGGAGAAAGTGTAGTAGACTTACATCTTCCAAAGTAGGGGACAACCATTGGGGTGACCTATTGATGGCACAACAAATCAAACTCGACTTAAGGAGACTACTGAGTGAATGTCACTAGGGACTTATGTTAGCTCAAGAGTAGTCAGAATTAATTTCATTTGATGGATCCCATCGGGGTGATCCATTGAGGTACAACAGATTAAACCCAACCTAGGAATGGTTTGCAATGGTTGAAAGAATCGTAAGACTTACATCTTCAAAAGCATGAAGAGGGTGACCTGTGGTGGCACAATAAGTCAAACTTGACCTGGGGAGACTCGGTGAGTGTCACGGGACTTATCTCAACTTAAAGGTAATGAGTGATTCCTATGGAGTTTTCAGCGACACTAAAGATAGGATCTTGGGAGAGGTGCTGGGGAGTTAATTCCTAATCCATAAGAAAATATATATTTTATTTATTTTATATCATGGACCTTGTTGGTGTGCAAGAAGGGACTATGACACTATCTCATTTATTGGACCAAAGGAGAATCTACACATCCACTGAATAGAATTTCCAACCACAAGGGTGGTGTGGTGTTTATTTTTGGGGATATGGGACACAGCTTGAGATTGGGGTACTTATTGAAATGATCGTACATTAAGGAATGATGTACTATCTCGAAAGATAGAAATCACCACCCTATAATGGACCTAATCACCTAATAAGGACTCCTAAAGCATGATGGGTCTTCGAATATACCAGAGATCTTTCCCCTACTTAACATGGAAAAGTAAAGTAGGGTTTATTTTAAGCCGGGTTCATTAAGTTCCCTATGGAGGCAAGCCCCCATAGTTAATTACATCCTAAGAAATGAGAATTTCTTAAGAATACTCTCGATTAAAGTAGATAATTAGAGTCTCCAAAGATTTCAAGGTTAAGACTATCAAAGGATTGGCTATTTTAGAAAATCAAATGGGATAGATCAAGGAGAAGACTTATTTTTGGAATCCAAAGGGAGAAAGCAGGAAATACTCATGATACTAGGAAGCCTAGTGAGCATTCCAATCTACCCTATAGTTGGGCTTTATATTTTTGAAATTGAAGAGAGTTAATTATTTGAGTTGACATTTTATTAGATTGTTAGGGCTTATAATTCCATAACATAAGATTGTGGAAATGCCTAAGAGGTGAGAATTTATGCTTGTAGCCCAAAGAAAACGGCTACCTCAGATTAAACTAAGGAGCCTTAGTACAAAACAAAGGCACAACCTAAATCTAAGGTGAAAAGGGTATATGGTTTACCTCCACAGAGAGAATAAACCACCCGGCTAGACTTATTGCGAGTGGTAGACTAACTCCTCCAACGCTTTAAATCCATGTAGACAAGTCTTATGCTTTTGCAAGATGGCTATGTTGTTCATTTAGAAAGAAGTCCTGACTCACTCCCTAAGAGACTAGAGCATGAGTGGTATGAATCCATGAATTAATCTAATGCAAATTTTATCAAATTTATTTGATTCTTTTGGACTTTTGTTTTGACAGACTATGGGATTTTGTATGCCTAAATGCATGAGAATTTGATTATGGGCCAAATCAAGAGAGAAAGGGGAGTCTTCCACCAAAGGCTCTCATAGGTTAAGCCTTGATTTTGCAAGATGGAAGCTCCCTCTTAATAAGAGTGAAAGAATATGACATGCATGATATTATACATTCATCCATCCAGCTAAGGGGTTACTAAAAATTTTATTGTCTTGATTTAATCTCTAGGCTTTTATGTGAGGTTATGAGTTGTTTTAAAATTTTAGTTATGATTTATTACTTGGGGTAGAAAAATTAATTTTTATCTTAAGAGCCTAGCATCCAGCCACACATTCAAACATCAATCATAAAAAACTATGAAAAAGCATGTTGTTCTAATGCTAATCTAAACACATCAAACAATTTTATAGACTACCATGAAAGAATAAAAGGCCTCGGGTTCCGTACACCCAGAAAGAAAAGAAAAGATGGGTAGCTCTACCCTTATACAACCGGATTACAAAAAATAATATATATATGGGGTCTTCTTTTCTTCATTTCTTCATTTCTTCATTTCAATTTGATTTGCTCAAGGCATCAGGCACCCAGGACTAAGCCTTCGCCGCTCATCTTAATCCCCATAGCACTAACCCTAATTCCTAATGCAAAATTACATCAAAAATAAGAAAAATAAATCTAGCTACACCAAAACAAATGTTAGCTAAACCATACAATCCAAATAGGTTATATGAATAATTTGGACTTAGCACCCACACATGGGTAACCAACTGTCTAACATGGGTTACACTTAGGGGGTAAGCAAACTGACAAAGCATTTATATATATATATATATATATATACTTTAAGCATAACCCCTGATTAAAAATATGATTAAAATCAGGTCTCTACATACACCCTAACATCGCTAAAACATTATATCATAAAAAAACACAACATTATACATGCTAACTTAGCACTAGAAGTGGTATTCTAATGTGTGTGCTTAAGCTTGTGTAGCAAGACTTTACTAGCTTCTTTAGTTTAAGTTCCAATTTGAAGTTTGAATTTAAATTTTACCTTTTGGGTGATTTCAATCTAAATTATTTAATGATTTGCTTTTCATTTTTATTTCAATTTTATTTGGTTTAAATGATATTTAGGTTCTCAAGAATGAAGAGTAGGATGAATTCCATCTGTAGACAGGATTCACCCTATTCTACATCCTAATTCCTAAGGAATCTAACTAAAGTTCTTAAGTATCTTGATTAGCCCATTTGAATTTGTGTAATTCATTCGATTTAGAATTTAGAATTTGAGTTTATTTAAGTATTTGATTAATTGATTTTTTTTAGATGTTTTAGTTTAATTGCATCTTGATAATTCAATATCCTTAATGTTTAAAGGAGTTTAAGTTTGTTTAAGTTCATGTGTTTTTTTTAGTTGATTAATTTTAGATTAGGTGTTTTATTTAATCTTAATAATTCAATATCCTTTTAAATATTCAATTCTTTTCTTTGATCATGGTTATGTGATTTAACTTTATGTTTATTTAATTGATGTGGTTCATTTATTTTATTTGGTTTGATTAGATTAATTAAAATTTTATTTTGATTCTAATTGGGTTTGATTCTTTTGTAATTGGGATCATATTTTTAATCACATCCATTTGTCATGTTCATCTAAGTTTGGTTTGCATTTTGATTTCATATATTGGATAGTTAATTAGTTCATTTTATTTAAGTAGGTTGAATGAGATTTGATTTGATTCTATATTAAATTGATGAGAATCTTTCTTGATTTAACTTTGATTCAATTTGATTTGCTTAGCTTTATTGGTCTTATGGATTTTCTTGGTTCAATGTGATTATATGATTTGTTTAATTAATAAGTTTATTTATGTTAATTATGAAGGTTTGTTTATTTTTTTTGTTTCATATTTGTTTAGACAATGATGATTGATGACTTAATGGTTTTGGTTTGATTTATATTTTGATTAGTATTTAATTGTGTTTTGATTAATTAAGTTTAATATTAATTGATTAACTTAATTAGTTTGTTTAAGAGGTATGATTAAATTAAATAAAGATTTGTTTAACTTTTAATTTAATTTCATGTTTATTTGAGTTAATGATGTAATTGATGAATTAATGATTGAAGTTTAAATCAGGGTTTGATTATCATTTAATTATATTTTTATATTTGATTAAGCTTAAGTTTAATATGATTAATGTAATTTATTTAATTTATTTAATAAATGTGATTAATTAATTTAGATTAGTTAAGTATTTAATTTTAATTAACTTTAATGTGATTTATAAAGTTAAATTTGGTTCATTAAGATAATGGATTAATTTATTAAGTTTGCATTAATTAGATGTTTGATTAATTAAGTTTGATTAATGGTTAATTAAAATTATTAGATTAATCAAAGGTTTGTTTAATTAGAGATTAATGACTTAATATTTAGGTTTAATTTATGTTTTTTTAATGTTTTTGCATCTTAATTATGTTTGATTAAGTTTAGGTTTTAATATGATTAATTTAATTAACTTAATTAATTTATAAGGGTATGATTATTTAATTATGGGTTTAATTTTAGAGTTAGCTTTAATATGACTTATTTAAATTAATTTGATTGATTAAGATGATAGATTAATTAAATTTTATTAATTAAGTTTGATTAAGGTAATTAGTAAAGTTTATTTTATTAAAGATTTAATAATTTATTTTGTTTAATTTTGATTAATGTTTTATTTATGTTTATGTTTGATTGTTTAGGTTTAATATGATTAATTATATTAGCAATTAGTTTATTTAAGGGTATGATTATTTAATTATGGGTTTAATTTAAGCTTAATTTTAGAGTTAGCTTTAATATGACTTATTTTAATTAATTTGTTTAATTAAGATGATGGATTAATTTATTAAATTTCATTAATTAAATGTTTGACTAATTAGGTTGGATTATTTATGATTAGGGTTTTACTTGATTTGATTTGTTATATTTGTTTGATTTCATTAACATGTTCAATTTAATTATTAGGTTGAAATATTATTTAATTATCATTAATTATCTCATTCCAAATGGATGTGATTTAATCATAGGTTAATTAAGTTTGCTTTAATTTTATTTAGTTTAATTCGATTAGTATCAAATTATTAAAGTTTTCTAAGTTTGTTGAATTTTGAGTTTGATTTAAGATTTAATCATTCAATTGAATTTTATTAACTTAAATAGATTTAATCATATTTAATTTAATCTCCTTTAAAGATGATATTTTATTTAAAGTTTGATTAATGATTTAATGAATTCTATTCAATTTTGATCATTTTATTTTATTTTATCTTTTTATTTTTATTTTTTTTATTTTTTATTTTATTTATTTTTTAGATTATATTTTAATTAACTTTTAGTTATTTAAACTCTAATCTTAAGTGTTTATTTGGGTTTCTTAAGATTGAAGATAGAATCATTTTCTTAAGAGTCTTAGATGTCATTAAAGTGATTTAGGTTATCTTGAAGATTTTGTAAATTTATTTTTATTTAATTTATTTTATCAAAATTGATAATCTGAATTTAAAATTTTAATATCTACCAATACGTTAGTTAACTTGGAATTTTTACTGTATATGTATTATAAGATTAATTTCAATCTATAAAGATTTCAACTTAATATAACCTATATTTTTGGCTTAATTAATAAAATATAATTTTCACTGAAACTTAAATTTCGCTCAGAATACTACATAAATTTTGAATATTATAGATTTTTTGGATTCCTCTCAAACAGATGAATCCAACGAACCTTTGTTTGCAATTTTTGGTTAAGTATTTTTATTTTTTGAAGTTTTTTATGATTATTATTATTATTATTATTTCTTTTGTTCTTTTCTTTTCTTTTTTTTATGTATGGTTTGGGGGAAAGGCGACGCCTTTCTGGACCATCGATCCGATCGGATGGTCTAGATCGAGCGAGAGGCGATCACATATGGCCGTCGGCGTCGATCCGCCGAACCGATGGACGGTCGGATCATTCGCTCCGAAGCTTGGCCGGATCAGTGATCGTCGATCGCGAACCACGATCGGATGGTCAGATCGCATCCGATCTCGAAGGCGGATCGCGATCCACAGCGATCGACGTCCATCCCGAACAGGATGGGATGGTATGAGTGGTGAGCGATGTTTTTAGTTTTTGGAAAAATGAAAGTTTCTAAAAACTTGTCCAAATGGACCGTTTTGTGATTCGCAAAAAAATTCTATTTCTTGGGATAATTTAAAATAAAAGTGCATTTTCTAAAGGAAATTCCTAGAATCACGGAAATTCAATACAAAATATGCAAAATTCTAAACGGTTTGACGAAGTTACCTCACCAGGATGATTTCGGTGGGTGAAGATCAGGAGCTTCATGTAGGAAGCTTGAGTAATCTTTTTAGCTTCTCTTGAGCGCCTCCTTCTGATGTTTACCGTCACCTGGAAGAGCAAATTCTTTTATGATTTGAGCTTAATGTGGCTAAAGTGGGGAATGGGTTACTTTTGGTTTTGGAGAGCTTTGGGGGCGAGTGATGATGGGAGCAAGAGCTCAAGTCTCATTTCCCTCTCCTTTTAAAGGATGAAAATAAAAATTTTTTTTTTATTTTTTGAATGCCATCTTGTTGGGGTGGTTAGGCTAGTTCTAGATTGATTGAGGACTTTGAATTTTGCTCCAAAGTCCTCTCTTGCCACATGATGAGATTTGTTTAATTGGAATATTGGTGCCATGTGATGAGGGGTTAAGTGCATGTGATGGGGAATTAAATGAGGTTAGGTGGAATCCTATGTGGGGTTGGTTCATGAGGGATTTAAAATGGGTTGGGTTTATTTGGGATCCCAAATGAGTTTGGTGATTTGATCGATATGGGCTTTGGCTTGGTTTCAAGGATTTGGCCCAATTTAGGTCATATGGTCATTTTGGGCCAATTGACTTTGACCAAAATTGTCCAAATTAACTTAGTTTATGGATTGATTCATGTTCAATTGACTAGTGAAGATGAATGTGTCTTTGGTTTGAATTAATTTGGATTTAATTTTGATTTAGGCCAAATTGACCCTTTAGGCCAATTTGGGCTAGTTGGGGTCAAGGATGATTGGGCTCGATTGATCAAATTGAGTTCAATTATGCTTTAGTTAAGTTCAATAATCGATTTGGAATAAACTTGAGCCATTGGTTTTGATTTGGTTAGATCATGATTTGGTCCTTTAGGCCAAATTTGGGTGATTTGGATCAAATGACCAATTGGGCTTGGTTTGGCCCAATTGCAATTGATCATCCTAGGGTGATCAAAATCATGGTGGAAGATTTTGGTGAGCTTGGTTCAATCAATTTGGGTTGGATTAAGTTGGCTCAAATGGGTCCTTTAGGTCAAGTGCACCTAAGTGGTTCAATTGGTTTAGTTTTGATTTGATTTGATAACTATAGGTTTCATTTATATTTGGGTAAATAATTGAATAAATGATTGATTCGAGAGAAAATTTGTTGGTTTTGACTTGATCTGGATAGAATTTGGCTAAGTCCAAAGAATTGGCTTAAAAGGTTTAAATTGAGTTTGGATTTGATTTTCAATATGGTTTTGGTCATTTGAATTTGGATTTCATTTATATTTGTGAATATAAATGAAGGAATAATTCATTTATGAAGAGATCAATTGGGTTTGATTTGATTTAAGGAAAGATTTGGCTAAAATGAATATGGTTCATATGGCTTAGGAAGGGTTTTAGGATTTGAATTTGATTTTGGGTTTCAATCATTTGGAGTCAAATTTTGAAATTAGATTTGAATTTGAATTTGATTTGTTTGAGAATTGAGTGGGTTTGATTTGAGAAAGTGTATCTAGATTATGTTTAGGCTATGAGATAGGTAATTTCCTTAAACCCTAAAGCATAGCCTAATCTTATGATTAACACTTCTAAGTCTCTAGGCTTAGGTTAGGTGTTCACCTAATCAATAGATGTGTCTTATGATTAAGAAAATCTTAGTGTCTAGAAGATCCTTAAGTCTAAGAGGATGTTAATAGCTCACTCCAAAAGTGAGGTCAACAAAAGGACCCCCAATAGGTGTGGTGTGGCACAAGGCACGCAGTATTCATTGGCCATGATCAACAACATCCAGATTGCAACAAACAATGAAAGTGATCTATACCTGACCGAAGGTAGATAGAATCATGATCTTAGTGTAATGCACTCTCTTTATGCCAAGGGCATAAGAGAGTAAGAAAGAATCCACTAGGGATTGTACATGAACCTTCCTCAGGAAAGCGGGTTCAAGTTATCCAGGGGATATGAATGAGTTTGAGTGAATATGATTTATTTGGGTGTGTATCCTAGGGATAAGAATTTAATTGGATTTATTTTTTTTGATTGACTCCTAGGGAGGTTGGTTTAATTTGTTATGGCTCCATTAGAATTGGGGCATATCTAGATTTGGGATACACTCAATTTGTTTAATTTAGATCTAGGTCCCGGGAGGCCAATTTGATTTGCGCCTCACTGGAGAGAAATTTGTTTGATATGTTTAATTTGACTCCTAGGGAGGTTGGTTTTAAATTTATTTTGTTATGGACCCTGTCGATTTGCGATGGACTACACTAAGAAGGGGCCACGAGGGCCTTGGTCTGTCTTAGATTTATAAGTCTAAAGGGGTTGTCTACTTGCCATAAGGTAGGACTATCCAACCTAAGGGGTTGCCTTTTGGTGACAATGACTATAGGAAGAAAGCGTAGTAGACTTACATCTTCCAAAGCAAGAAAAAGTCATTGTGATCTATCTTGGATGAGCAAAGAACCCACAACCTAGTGAGCACCAGTCTTACCTCAACTCAAGAGTAGTCACGATTAATTTGATTTGATTTGATTTACTTTAATTTTGTGTGTTATATTGTGGACCCTGTTGGCTTGCGATGGACCCACTGAGGAGGAGCTATGTCATGCTTGACCTATCTCAGATTTACAAGTCCAAAGGGATAGTCTACCAACCGCAAGGTAGGACTATCCGGCCTAAGGGTTGCCTTTCTGCAATTGTACTAGGAAGAAAGCATGTGACTTACATCTTCCAAAGTAGAGAGATCAATGTTGGGGTGATCTATTGATGGCACACAGATCAATCCAACCTAGGGCTATTTGAGTGAATGCCATGTGGACTCATATCGACTCAAGAATAGTCGAATTTCTTTAATTTTAGATGGACCTGGTTTGATGAATCTACTAAGAAGGAGCTAATATGAGCCTAGACCTATCTTAGATTTACAAATCCAAAGGGATAGTCTACCAGTCGTTAGGTAGAACTAACCAACCTAAGGGGTGCCTTTAGGTTTGCAATGGTCAAGTTTGGAAGAAAGCACGCAGGGACTCTTCTAAACAAGAATCCCTTTGGGGTGATGGTTGCTTGCATGCACAAACCCCAGAGCGCCGTCGGTTTGCAACGATCGTGCTGGAAAGAATGCGTAATAGACTTATATCTTTCAAAGCAAAGACGACCGGGGTAACTCGTTGGTGGCACAACAAGTTGAACCTGACCTAAGGGCGACTACGGAGTGAGTACCAACCCAGGGATTTATCTCAACTCAGGTAGTCAGGCAATTCCTATAGGGAGTTTTCGCCTAAAGGATGCACTTGGAAAGGGGCCAGGGGCTTGAATTCCTAATCCACAAGCAAATATTTTGTTTGTTTGTTTAATTTATTTTATCATGGACCTGTTAGTTTTGAGGGATCAAAGCGAGAAGGAGCTTATACTAGACACTGCCAGTTCTTGAACCAAGAGAATGCATCTGAACAAATTCTCCAACCACCGGGTGGCTACCGGAAAGGGGCTCCAATCCAAAGTAACTAGTGTCTAAATGGGGTCTCAAAGGATGTGATCCAAATAGAATGCCCGTAGGGGAAGGGACCACAATGGGGCTTCAATCCAACACCCTGTAGAAAATGACATGGCTAGTCATATATCACATAGGTATTCGGTGGCCAACTCATGGAGAAAGCGCGAGGACTTACATCTTCCAAGAGTGGTGTACCCACCGGGTGAGTCACTGTCATCAACCAACCTATGGTGCCCATCGGTTTGCAATCATCTAGAAAGAAAGCGTGTAGGCTTACATCTCTAAAGTGGGCTGGGATAGGTATTTCGATAGGTGCCATCCGACCTAGGCGACTCAGTGAATGCCAGGGGGGCTTATATCGACTCAAACGTAGTCAAGAGGAAAGGAGCCTCTGGGGACTTACCCTAAACCTCAAATATATTTGACCTAGTTAGGTCATGATGATTAGTTCAAGAAGAAAGCATAGGGACTCACATCTTCTCAAACATGATCAACCATGAGGTAGCTTACTGGCTAGACAGCAAAGACTACGAAACTAACAAGGCGCTCTTCAGTTTGCAATGGTCAGATTAGGAAGAAAATACGGGGACTTACATCCTCCAACAAATGACCACTAGGGTGATCGGTTGCTTTGGACAACAATCACGACCTGAAGCATAATGAGTGAGTGCCACAGGGGGCTTGCTCCCACATCAAAGTAGCCCGAAAGAAAGATATGTGTATTTGTGTTTGATATGAAGGAATAGGATGCCACTGGGGACTCTTACACTAAACCTGGAAACTTCGACCTAGTCAGAGTATGGTGGCTAGTTCAAGAAGAAAGCGTTGGGACTCACATCTTCTTAAATAAAGCCAACACAAGGTAGTTCACTAGCAGGATAGTGAAGCCTACCAAACTAACAAGGCGCTCGTCGGTTTGCAATGGTCAAATTAGGAAGAGCACTCCTCAACAAATGACCACTGGGGTGATCGGTTGCTTTGGACAATAAATCGAACCCGACCTAGGCGGTAATGAGTGAGTGCCACGGCTTGCTCCCACTTCAAAGTAGAGAAAGATATGTATATTTTTTTTGTATTTGATATGAAGGAATAGGATGCCGGGGACCCTAAATATATCATGGTGAATTCACAAAAAGATATTTCTAACATAAGAAATAAAATTTGAGATGGAAAGAGATTTTATTGATAATTATTTTCAAACAAGATTTATGGATAATATTTCTTTAAGTAGAGCCCATTGATTGGAAGCATCAGGCTCTCCTTTACAATTTATGAGTTGGTAAGACCCTCCTTGGTAGGCCTTCTCTATGGCATGGGGCCTTCCCAAGTGGGTTCAAACTTTCCTCCTATCTTTCGATGAAACAATTGGTCTCCTTAGAACTAAAACAAGCTCTCCTACTTGAAAAGCTCTGGGACCAACTTGTTATGAGCTTGAATCATCTTGGCTTTATATAACTTCGAGGTTTTGGCATGCTCGTAGGCGTCTCTCCTCCAAACCTTTGCGCTCTTCCAATCATAACATTACATTCCATGTGATTTTTTTGCCATATCATAGTGATGGGAGTTGGACTTCCAAGGTAGAGCGGCTTGACCCACACTAAGGAGAAAGGGGTAGGGTGAGTTGGAGTTCTATATGTGATGCATAGGCCCATAAAGCTTCAACCAACTATTCATGCCATCATCGTTTGTTGTCATCTAATGTCTTCTTGATATTTGAATGAGGGTTTTGTTGAAGGCTTACGCATTTGCTCTTGGATAGTAGATGGTAGAATATCTCCAATCTATGTTGTGTCTTGAGCAAAGCTATTGATTTTAGTGCTCTTGAATGCGTACCATTATGCTATATATAATTGAGGCTATATACGATATGGTTCTAAAAAGCTGGAGCACATGTTGAGCTGTGACCTCTCTAAGTGGGATTGCCTTTGGAAAAGTAGTCGATGCGACTAGAATGAATCGATGACCCTTGGAAGAAGGAGGGTCGGACCCACAATGATACCCCAACACTTGGCGGGCCAAGCGTGGGATGTAGAATATTAGGAGGTTGATGTAGGACACACGTGTACGACATTGATGGCATCTCTAGCTACATCCATGCACTGATCATCGAAGGCTAGTAGTATCCTAGTCTCTTGATCTTGGCTTTCATCTTGGACCAAATTGATGTGTCCCACATAACCCCGAGTGTACCTCGGTCACAATTCTACGGGCTTCGTGTTTGTCCAGACAACGTAACCACATATGATCGAAAGACTTACAACAGGTGCCTACAAGAGTATAGGAAAGGGCTCTGCACGGTATGCGGTGATTTCTCTTGAGGTAGTTTGCCTACATTTAAATAATCTATGAATGGTTGCCTCAATGCTCCTCATCCTTATTAATGGCAACCTCCCCTTCAAAAGAGAATCTCTCGATGAGTTCAACATCAATAAGGGATAAGACTTGTCTATTTTGGACCTTATTGGAATGGACTCATCTTTCAGACATGCCAACTCTTTGGCAAAGCTGCATCTACTATTGCGTTCTCCTCGAGGAATCTTGTATATGGTAACCTCAGGATTTTTGGGCCAACTCCATAGTGTACTTGTGGTAATGATGGAGCTTAGGCTTTAGAACTTAGGACCCAGCGATTTGGTTGATGACTGGCAGAATCCCCAAAGATGTTGATACTACGTGCATAGTGTGATGAATAGCTCAGATCGGAGCCTCATATTGACTTCATTATTATTGGTGCATGGATTGGATGATGATGGAGAATCTCATCACATTTAGTTAGGAGAACTATTCTACCCCACCTTCCACAGGATAGTAATTATGGTTCTTCTCCTCTTTGAGAGGAAGCACCATCAAAGTACATCTCCGTGTAGCACTAGTACCCCCTAAGTTCATGATTTGTTCATCGGGGAGATCATCATTAAGCGGAGAATCAGTAGGGAGTGGATGTGCTGCTAAGAAATCCACAAGTTCTTGTCCTTTTATGGCGCGGAGGGGTATGAATGTTATATCAAACTGAGATAGAATCATGGACCAATGCCAGAGATAAAGTCGGCCCGTGTCATGAGATATTTAGTGGATTGACTCACAGATCAAGTTCACCTTATGAAAGCATGTAAGTAGCTTTTGGGATGCAAAGATTAAAGCTAGCGGTGCTTTTCAATAGGTGGATAGTTTGCCTCGGAGATTAGGATGGCGAGATAATAGAGAGTTCTCCTTCTCGTCATTGGTTTGAGCCAACAAAGTGAGGAGTCATCTAATGCATTAGTATATAATATAGCGACACGCGATAGGGCCTAGGGGTGGAGGTGTCATCGATATTGCTTGATATCTTGAAAGCATCGCACTTATCATCCCATTTGAACTTGGCATCTTTTGATAAGTCGAGAATGGTTGGCATCTTCGATAAGTTGGAAATGAAGCATCTTAGATACCGCCTTGGAATGACGAGTTGTGTTAGGCTTTTAGGGGTGGCATTTCTAATATCGCTTTGATCTTTTTTTGGATCAATTTCAATTCCCGCGGACAATAAACCAAGAAATTTTCACGAAGCTACTCAAATGCACACTTCAGGGGTTCATTTTGAGGTTGTATTGTCTTAACCGTTTGAAAACTACTCTCAAGTCAAAGAGATGGTCTTCCTTTTCTTTGCTTTTGATAATGAGATCATCGACGTAGCATTCAACTTGATGATGAATGAGTTCATCGAAGATTTGAGTCATGGCCCGCTGGTATGTGGCACCAGCATTTTTAAGGCCGAAAGGCATGACCTTATAACAATATATTCGATCGGGTTGAAAGGCAGTGTTTCTTTCATCCTCTAGGGCCATCTTAATTTTTGTAGCAAATGACCCATCCATAAAGGAGAATACGCATGAGATGAGCAATGTCCACCATTAATTACGGTATAGGAAGTGAATTCATCCTTAGGACATGCCTTATTTAGATCCCAAAATCCAGCATATGCAATTTGGCCATTCTTTTTCTTAACGGGATGACAAAGTAGGATATTTTTCTTCCCTAATAAAGCCAGCATCGATCAGTTTCTTGATTTCAAAAGTGACCTGTTGTTCAATATCTAATCGCATGCGTCTAGGAGCCTGTTTGATAGGGCTAGCATTAGGTTCTATTGCTAGTTTATGGAATGCTATGTCAGGAGATAAACTGAGCATCTCTTCATAACTCCATGCAAATCAATCCTTAAACTCAATCAATAGCTTCACTAAATCATTGGTTTCTTTTTCATTAGAGAACTAATATATGTAGTGTGGATCTTCTTGATTCTAGGTTGATTTCTTTGAGCTCATTTATAGTTGATCGATCTCCTCTTGAACTCTGGTGCATCTTTGACTTCAAAGTCATTTGGATCATCAAGTTTCTAAGCACACCTCCTCATATGAGTTAGCATGATTTGAAAAGAACATCATTCCAAATGATTGGTGATGACTAGCATAATCATCATCATCAATGGACCCATGCAGAATCTAATCCGATCTTGATTGTGAATATGCATTTGTTGTCCCATAACCTTTCAAAGTAATCGACTGTTTTTGACCAAGCATGTGGAATTAATCCTTTCTTTGCTAAATTAAGAACACAAGTATACCAATCAAAAGGTAATTCTATTAAATCTTTATATGAATCATCTCAAGTTCTACACTTCTTGACTTGAGGATGATGCTCCAAGAAAGAACTGCTTTACATTTGTGGAAGACTTAGGGCTTCCTTAACTACCAAACCCTCAACTTTTGTGAGAAAAGTGGGGCTAAAGTTCCCAATTGATGCTTCAATGTTTCACATATAGACTCGGATACACTTATGCTTTGCTTAGGAGCCCGATCTTCATCACTGTCTAGCTCAACTATCACTTGCATGGGGATCTGCTGTCTGGAAGTGCTAGTTGGTGTACTAATCATATATGACTCATCATCTGAACTAGATTCTAAGTCTATATAGATAGTAGGTGTATTCTTGCTAGCAGGGACATAACTCCTATTGGATGGCCAATAAGGAGGCCTTCCATCTCTAGGCATGTCTCGGATCACGCCTCTTCCTCACGGTGGAGGTCGAGTCATCCTCATATGTTTGAATGGAGTAGTATGGGTGGAATCTAATGTTAGGCTCTACTTTCTCCTCAAGTCTATTTCGCTCCCTTTTATTTTCTTTCTCATTTCTTTTCTTTTCTTTTCTTTTTTTTCTTTTCTTTTTCTTTTCTTTTCTTTTCTTTTCTTTTCTTTTCCTTTTTTTTCTTTTATTTTTGAACTTTCACCAAGTTCACGAGAATAGACTTGTTGATTTTGAGGAGATAGTAGGTTGCATCTTCATATATTCGACCTCATGAAGTGAATGGCTTAAGATCTCCTTTGATATTCAATCCCACCTCTCATGAACTTCATGCAGATGTAGAGGATGGAACCACATTATTCTCATGTATCCACGGTCTCCCAATTGAAAGATGTATCGAGTCTATAATATGAAACTTGGCGGTAGTCTTCCAATCATCCACTTCTAATGGTACTATAGAGCCTAAAAGCCCTCTCGTTCATTGAATCCTCTCAACATCATCCTCTCTTTTGAAAGTTTGGAGATGTCAATCTTTAAGTAAGCGAGGTTTTAGACTCATAATATTCATGCACCACGGTCAACAAGAACTCACGGATATCTGTATCTTCCAACATCCTTTGTAATGTAAAGAGGGGTTGTGCTTGGTCATTCTAGAAGCAAGTCTTCATTGAATGTAACTCCTAGAGTGTCCTCGAGCTGAGCCTCCTCTTGATGTGGTCATTTGGGCTAAGCATATCTCTGGATCAAGGAGGGCCTTGATTAGAGATTCTCATCTCTTTGGATAAGATGAGGGCATCATATATACTTAACTTAGGGCGACTTTCTAAGATGTGCTAGGGGCATTGTAGTCAACCTTGGCTTGATCCTCCACAAAGCATATCCATGGGTGGAGCATCTTGTGGAGAGATGCTACTCTTTAAGAACCAATGATTTGCTTACCCTTATCGAGGTGCCACCCCAGGAGGTAGAACCCTTTGAAGGTTAACAGTGACCTCTTGGAATGATGAATTTGTAGGAAGTTCTACCTTCGTGTACCTGACTTCTCCTATGGGATCATCGAGTTGATGACTCCAAATCAATCTCAATGGGTGAACGATTGAATGGAAAATCCATTTCTAAATCAAAGGTGGAATGATGAACTAGAATCATCATTATTTTGTAGACTTGAAGAGTTTTGAGGAATAAAATCTAGAGTATGTGGACAGATATAAGTGAAAGCTTTCTTCATTGATTTCTTCTTAGATGGAGGTACATGATAGAAATCTAATAAAGTAAGCGGAGAAAGGGGTATAGTGCCCTTGTCCGCTGATACAATGCTCCTATTGGCAGAAGAGGAGCTAGTGGAGGAAGAAGTAGTAGCTGCAATAATGGATGGAGGTGGGCAGGCTATGCTATCCAGGGAGTAAGGTTTCTTCTTGCTGCGTGACACCTTCTTCAAGTTGTCTTTGGCAACTTGCAAACCTGGTGTTGGAGGTTTGAGTTACTTGACACTGTAAGAAAGTTTCTTGATCTTAGAGACCACTTTTTTAGAGGTTGAGATGACAATATCCCAACCTTCTTTTATCTTAAGAGGATGTAAGTATCCCAAGAATTACTCGATAGAACTATAAGGTTGTTCTAACAAGTATTCCTTGGGGATGACAATGGCTCGACTTGTACGGTCCTTAAATGTGACACAATCCTCCAAGACATGGTGAATGCGGTGGTAGGGGCAATAGTTAGGATCATCACTCTTGCCCCACCTCTTGGGCTCAGTGTAAAAGTCGTTTCTTTAAGAGATTCTTAAAGATCTTCCTAACTACCTCCCTCTTGAATGAATATGGCTTATTTATTTATCGATAAGAGTAGGTGGGTAAAGCTACTAGGGTGGATATGAGTATCGTTCTTGAGTATATTGTGGTGGAGGCGTGGGCATTGTGGTGTTGTGGTGGTCGATCTGAGGAGTGTGGTAGAGGAGGTGGCAATGGGTGAGGTCTCTCATCTTGAGCTGGTGCTTCCCTGTACTACCCGGCTTCTTCTCGAATGCTTTTGCTTGGGCTTGAATGATTGGTCTTGAAAAGGTAACATTTGGCTTCCCCTTGTAGGCTAATGCCTTGTTGATTAACTTCTCAAAGGTTTTGATCGTAAATCCCTTGAGCATGAAGGCAGGCCATGAATATTCTTGAGAATTTCTATAGCATCTTGTTGACGGTATGGTTCACATTTCATACTCGGGTTTCGCCACCTAAGAATATAATCAACAAGGGACTCATTTGGATTTTGTTGGGTGTCACCCAGTTACCTTTGGGCTCCGAAACCTTGATGAAGAGGTGCTCCAACTCGGAAAGTCTTTCTTGTTGGGTAGTTGATACCAATCAAATGATGCTGTCAAACTCGACGAAGAGATGGAATAGAAGTGCATCCTTTGCCATGACGTGCTTGTGCTTTATAGGGGTTCCGCCATCAAAATTTTGAAGGAAGGAGGCACAAAACCCTGGACACATCAAATTCCTCGGGGTAGGGTCTGGAAGATGAGCCACCTGGCTTGTTCTTCTTCCCGCTCCCACTTTGATATCTTTTCTTGCATGGAGGTGCTGCACCACCTTCATGCATCTTATATCACAGTCTGGAGATGTACTCTTGGGCGATCCAACATGCAACAACCGGTGGTCGCCTCAAGGAGTAGGTATCTTGATGGAGCTTGGCCTTGAAGTGCTAAGCCGCTAATAAATCTTTTAACTCTTTTCCATGCTTCATCTCTCCTTTTAGGTGTTGGGTTGAATGAGTTTGTGTCCTCAACTACAACACTCCCGGCTATGTTGATCCCTAGAAGGGAACCCCAGTGTCAACCATATGGACTTATGAGTCCTCCAAGAGATCATCCCATCACGGATCAAAGCATTCTTCATCAGGAGTCATCCCCAGAGTTCCCTCTTCTGCAAAGTCTTGGCGATCTCATCGGCGATCTAGTTGGGACAAACACTCACTGGAGGAGGCTATACTCAGCATGAAATACATCGCATTGCCCTTTTGTACTATCTCTAAGAGGACTATCTAATAGTATATCATCACTTTTGAACATTGGATGGAAGGATCTCTGCCATGGACTACATCTATATCCTCATCCCTTCCCTTCGTCTCTTTGCAGGTGGAAGGCAAAATTTGTGTGGCCAGCGGTGGTGACTGGCGACCTTGGGTCATTCCTTCTTCTCCATAGTTGAGGCGGGAGGTCAATAGGAGGAACCTCACCTCAATGGGTGGAGTAGGTGGGATCCTTGGGCATAGCTGATCACTCTCTTTTCCCGGATGGGGTTCGGATCTTGGTGAATGGGGATGTGCGAGAGTTGGATGTGGTGCGGTGGGTGGTGCTGGAGGTAGCACGGCGCCGAGTATACACTCTCCTCCATGGAGTAGCACCGTGGGATGATGTTGTCGAGCGACCCAGGCGATGACGGAAAATCCATAGAGGCCGGCGCACGACAAACCTCTGCGTTCCCTCCTACTTTGCGATGCGATGCTTGAGCCTCCAAGGCTCTCTCCCTTGTCGGTTTGACTCTCTAGGGATAATCCTCGGATCAAAAGCATACCCGGACTCGGCGTCCATGGGCTAACTGGCGTAAGGCATGAGAGGCATAGGGCTTCTGTGCTCCCTAGGGTGTGTCTTGAAATATCTGGTGGGTGGTGCGGCAATCCTCCTAGTCCTCCTCTCCATCGAGGGGAAGGGGTGAAACCTACCACTCAAATGTGGAGAGGTCTCACAGGGAGATCCCTCCTGACCACGGAAGCGACATCCATCTTCTCTCGCCCTCTTGTGATGCTTCTCTTGATCTTTGGTTCTTATTGCGGATGACATGTAGGTATGGCGAGTGAGCTAGCACCCACCTCGAATGTGGAGGAGACTATTTGAGCAGAGCTTCCCTTTGGGGGAATCAAGGAGGGGTAGTAGCGTAGTAGGAGTAGCCCGGGACCCAGGAGGTGGAATGGCCCGCACAAAATTGCTTGGCGGTAGCGAGAACAATGGCCTTCCTCTTTAGTGGAGGAAACTTCGATCGGATGGCATATCAAATCGAGATGAGTGTGCCGCCTCTTCCTTGTTGCTGTGATGAGGGTCCCCTCAAAAGTAGATGACCTTGGTGGAGCCAGTGGTAGAGACTAGCTTGATCAAGGCTAGTTTAGGCCGTGGGGAAGGAAAACCGAGCTTGTTGGGAGCCATGATCTTGATAATTGATTACCTTTGAAATCCATTATTGAAATATGAGTCAGACACTTGATATTCACCTTCAATCATTGATTTCAAGATTTGATTTTTTTTGAACCCACACTAAAAAATCTTAAGGATGTTAAGTGGGGTTCATCAAAATTTTAGAGAGATTTTGGATATTGAGGAGAGTCTTTGCCACTTGATTTCGATTTAGAACCCATACTCAGTCGATTTAGGTAGGTTGTGTGGGATCTTAAAACTTGAGGAGAGATTTTCTTGGAGATATTTGTGTTTTGTGCATCTTGTTTGAAAATATTGATAGTTTGAAAGACCTCTACTTAGCAAATTTGGGTATCTAAGAAAAGGTTTTGATTGTGTGTTTGAAATATTTTTGCTTGTGAAGATTTGATTGTGTGATATTTTGATTTAAAAATGGAGCTTTTTACTTAACAAATTTGGTATGTTAAGTAGAGGCCACATGTCTGATTGTGTTTGGTGATGAGGCTTTCACTTAACAAATTTGGTATGTTAAGTGAAAGTTAAATGTGATCTGAGATAAATTTTCTTTTCTTTGAAGATGGGAGTCATACTTAACAAGTTTGATATGTTAAGTGAAAGCCCCAAATTTGTTTGAGATATGTTTTTTTTTTTTTTTTGAGAATGAGACGCTCACTTAACAAATTTGGTATGTTAAGCGGAAGTTCAAGTGTGGTTTGATATGAAAAATTGGATCCTTACTTAACAAATTTGGTATGTTAAAATAGGGATAAAATGTGCATTGAAAAGAGACCCTCACTTAACAAATTTGGTATGTTAAGTGAAAGTCAAAGGTGATGATTTTGAAAATGAAACTCTCACTTAACAAATTTGGTATGTTAAGTGAAAGTCAAATGTGATTTAAATGAAACTCTCACTTAACAAATTTGGTATGTTAAGTGAAAATCAAATGTGTTTATGATTTTTTGATGAAACTCTCACTTAACAAATTTGGTATGTTAAGTGAAAGTCAAATTGTTTATGATTTTTTTTTTAAGAAAATGAACTTATTTAACAAACTTAGGTATGTTAAATGGAGTTCACTTTGTATATGATTTTCAAAATGGAGTTCTCATTTGATATACTTGGGCATGTCAAATGAGCTCCCAATGTGTTTTGAAGTTCAAGACTTTGCATGAAGGAATTTATCGACAAAATGCAAAAGAATTCAATTTGCTCTACCTTCTCCAAGGAAGGGGAACTCCCATTTGACAAATTTGGTTATAAAGTGGGGTTCAAATATATCTTGACTTCTCTTTTTGTGTGTGTATGGTTTATTGCTTTTGAAAAGGAAACTTCAACTCTAGCACATGTGAGTATGCTAAGTGGAGTTTCAATTTTTATTTTTATTTTTTTTTATTTATTCATGGTTTTATTTGAAAATAGAATCTCCATCCAACAACTTGAGTGTGTGGGATGGGATATCCATTGCAAAATTAAAGATTTTGAAAATTTTAAAAATTAAAAATTTTTTTTATTATTATTATTATTATTATTATTTGTTATTATTATTATTATTTTTTAAAGAACCTCCTTAACAATCATGATTTGTTAAGCGAGGCTTGGTTATATGTGTTTTGTGAAAATTTCTTATAAACTTTTGTATAGATCCCTTATTATGTGGATTTTGAAAAGTGCTTTTGGAAAGACATGTTAATTTTGTAGAAGAGTTTTATTCTCTTATTGTTCATGGGATGAACCTTGCCTCACCATCAGAATGGTGAGGAGATTTTAATTTTGGTAATCTCCTGTTTGATTAATTTTAATTTTCACCTATTGGGGGGGAATAGGGATTTTAAGACCTACGGGTGAGGTCCTAAAACCTAAAGGATGTTGGCGAGCTTTGCTTAAGGATGAAATAAGCTAAGTGCCAACGAAAAGAATGATAGTCTCGGACCTATATAAAATATAAGTCCACTATCGATGCTTGGAGACAATAATTGTCTACTAAAGATGGAGAGAGGAACTATCCCAGTGAGTCGAAAAATCGTGGTGTTTATTTTTTGGGTGTGGGACACCTTGAGATCTTAGGGGTACTTATTGAGTGATGGTGACATTAAGGAATGATGTACTATCTCGAAAGATAGAAATCACCACCCTATAATGGACCTAATCACTAATAAGGACTCCTAGGCATGATGGGTCTTGAATATACAGAGATCTTTCCCACTTTACATGGAAAAGTAAAGTAGGGTTTATTTTAAGCATTGTTAAGTTCCCTATGGAGGCAAGCCCCATAGTTAATTACATCTAAGAAATGAGAATTTCTTAAGAATACTCTCGATTAAAGTAGATAATTAGAGTCTCCAAAGATTTCAAGGTTAAGACTATCAAAGGATTGGCTATTTTAGAAAATCAAATGGGATAGATCAAGGAGAAGACTTATTTTTGGAATCCAAAGGGAGAAAGTAGGAAATACTCATGATACTAGAAGCCTAGTGAGCATTCCAATCTATAGTTGGGCTTTATATTTTGAAATTGAAGAGTTAATTATTTGAGTTGACATTTTATTAAATTTTTGGGGCTTATAATTCCACAACATAAGATTGTGGAAATGCCTAAGAGGTGAGGATTTATGCTTGTAGCCCAAAAGAAACAACTACCTCAGATTCCTAAACTAAGGAGCCTTGGTACAAAACAAAGGCACAACCTAAATCTAAGGCAAAAAAGGGTATATGGTTTACCTCCATAAGAGAGAATAAACCACCCGCTGGACTTATTACACTGGGTGGCAGCCAACTAACTCCTCCCTAACTTTAAATCCATGCAAGTCTTATGCTTTTGCAAGATGGCTAGGTTGTTGTTCATTTAGAAAGAAAACTAAGTCCTTAGACTCACTCCTAAGAGACTAGAGCATGAGTGGTATGAATCCATGACTTAATCTAATGCAAATTTAATTAAATTTATTTGATTCTTTTGGACTTTCTGTTTTGACACAGACTGTGGGATTTTGTATGCCTAAATGCATGAAAATTTGATTATGGGCCAAATCAAAAAGAGAAAGGGGTGTCTTCCACCAAAGGCTCTCATAGGTTAAGCCTTGATTCTCAGAGATGGAAGCTCCCTCTTAATAAGAGTGAAAGAATATGACATGCATGATATTATACATTCATCCATCCAAACTAAGGGTTACTAAAAATTTTATTATCTTGATTTAATTCTAGGCTTTTATGTGAGGTTATGAGTTGTTTTAAAATTTTAGTTATGAGTTATTACTTGGGGTAGAAAAATTAATTTTATCTAGAGCCTACGCATCAGCACACATTCAAACATCAATCATAAAAAAACTATGAAAAGCATGTTGTTGTAATACGCAATCTAAACACAACATCAAACAATTTTATAGACTACCGTAAAAGAATAAAAGGCCAGTGCGGTCGGGTTCTGTCGTACACCCCGAAAAGAGAAAAGAAAAGATGGGTAGCCGAGCTCTACCCTTATACAACGATTACAAAATAATATATATATCTTGGGGTCTTCTTTTCTTCATTTCATTTCTTCATTTTGATTTGATTTGCTCCAAAGGCATCCAAGGGCACCCAGGGACTAAGCCTTGGCCCTGCTCATCTAATCCCCATAGCACTAATCTAATTCCTAATGCAAAATTACATCAAAAATAAAAAGTAAATCTACTACACATAAAACAAATGATAGCTACACACCATACAATCCAAGCAATTATATGAATAAGACTTAGCACCCCACACATGGGTAACCAAGCCCACTGTCTAACATGGGTTACACTTAGGGGCAAACAGACAAGAAAACATATATATATATATTATATATATATATATATATATATATATATATATATATATATATATATATATATATATATATATATATATATATATTATACCTTTAAGCATAACCCTAGAAAATATGATTAGGCTAATAAAGGCTAACATCCTCTAAAACATACACCCTAACATCCGCCTAAAATATTACATCATAAAACAAAACACAACATCATACATACAATGCTACTAACTAGAAGTAGTGACTTAGTATTCTAATGTGTGTGCTTGTAGCAAGACTTTCTTCTTTAGTTTAAGTTCCAATTTGAAGTTTGAATTTAAATTTTACCTTTTGGGTGATTTCAATCTAAATGTTTAATGATTTGCTTTTCATTTTATTTCAATTTTATTTGGTTTTGATATTTAGGTTCTCAAGAATGAAAGGATGAATTCCATCCGTAGGCAGATTCACCCTATTCTACATCCTAATTCCTAAGAAATCTAACTAAAGTTCTTAAGTATCTTGATTAGCCCATTTGAATTTGTGTAATTCATTCGATTTAGAATTTAAAATTTGAGTTTATTTAAGTGTTTGATTAATTGATTTTTTTTAGATGTTTTAGTTTAATTGCATCTTGATAATTAAAAATTTTTTAATGTCTAAAGGAGTTTAAGTTTGTTTAAGTTCATGTGTTTTTTTTAGTTGATTAATTTTAGATTAGGTGTTTTTATTTAATTGAATCTTAATAATTCAATATCCTTTTAAATATTTAATTCTTTTCTTTGATCATGGTTATGTGATTTAACTTTATGTTTATTTAATTATGTGGTTCATTTATTTGTAGTTTGATTATTAGATTAAAATTTTATTTTGATTCTAATTGGGTTTGATTCTTTGTAATTGGGATCATATTTTTAATCACATCCATTTGTCATGTTCATCTAAGTTTGGTTTGCATTTTGATTTCATATATTGGATAGTTAAGTTCATTTTATTTGAGATTTGATTTGATATTAAATTGATGAGAATCTTTCTTGATTTAACTTAATTTGATTCAATTTGATTTGCTTAGCTTTATTGGTCTTATGGATTTGCTTAGGTTCAATGTGATTATGTGATTTGTTTAATTAATAAGTGTATTTATGTTAATTATGAAGGTTTGTTTAATTTTTTTTTGTTTCATATTTGTTTAGACAAATGATGTAATTGATGACTTAATGGTTTTGGTTTGATTTATATTTTGATTAGTATTTAATTGTGTTTTGATTAATTAAGTTTAATTTCATGTTTATTTGAGTTAATGATGTAATTGATGAATTAATGATTGAAGTTTAAATCAGGGTTTGATTATCATTTAATTATATTTTTATATTTGATTAAGCTTAAGTTTAATATGATTAATGTAATTTATTTATTTAATTTATTTAATAAATGTGATTAAGTTAATTAGTAGATTAGTTAAGTATTTAATTTTAATTAACTTTAATCTGATTTATAAAGTTAAATTTGGTTCATTAAGATAATGGATTAATTTATTAAGTTTGCATTAATTAGATGTTTGATTAATTAAGTTTGATTAATGGGTTAATTAAAATTATTAGATTCAAAGGTTTGTTTAATTAGAGATTAATGACTTAATAATTTAGGTTTAATTTATGTTTTGATTAATGTTTAATTGCATCTTAATTATGTTTGATTAAGTTTAGGTTTAATATGATTAATTTAATTAACTTAATTAATTTATAAGGGGTATGATTATTTAATTATGGGTTTAATTTAAGAGTAATTTTAGAGTTAGCTTTAATATGACTTATTTAAATTAATTTGATTGATTAAGATGATAGATTAATTAAATTTTTGACTAATTAAGTTTGATTAAGGGTAATTAGATTAATTAAAAGTTTATTTTAATTAAAGATTAATGAATTAATAATTTAGGTTTAATTTATGTTTTGATTAATGTTTAGTTGCATCTTAATTATGTTTGATTAAGTTTAGGTTTAATATGATTAATTATATTAACTTAATTAGTTTATTTAAGGGGTATGATTATTTAATTATGGGTTTAATTTAAGCTTAATTTTAGAGTTAGCTTTAATATGACTTATTTCAATTAATTTGATTAATTAAGATGATGGATTAATTTATTAAATTTCATTAATTAAATGTTTGACTAATTAGGTTTGATTATTTATGATTAGGGTTTTACTTGATTTGATTTGTTATATATGTTTGATTTCATTAACTTGTTCAATTTAATTATTAGGTTGAACTATTCAATGGTTATTTAATTATCTCATTAATTATCTCATTCCAAATGGATGTGATTTAATCATAGGTTAATTAAGTTTGCTTTAATTTTATTTAGTTTAATTCGATTAGTATCAAATTATTAAAGTTTTCTAAGTTTGTTGAATTTTGAGTTTGATTTAAGATTTAATAATTCAATTGAATTTAATCATATTTAATTTAATCTCCTTTAAAGATGATATTTTTTTGATTTAAAGATTGATTAATGATTTAATGAATTCTATTCAATTTCTGATCATTTTATTTTATTTTATCTTTTTATTTTTATTTTTTTAATTTTTTTTATTTAATATTTGAGTTATTTTTAGATTATATTTTAATTAACTTTTTAGTTATTTAAACTCTAATCTTAAGTGTTTATTTGGGTTTCTTAAGATTCAGAAGATAGAATCATTTTCTTAAGAGTCTTAGATGTCGATTAAAGTGATTTAGGTTATCTTGAAGATTTTTTGTAAATTTCTGGATTTTTATTTAATTTATTTTATCAAAATTGATAATCTGAATTTAAAATTTTAATATCTACCAATACAGGAGTTATTTTAACTTGGAATTTTTATTGTATGTGTGTTATAAGATTAATTTCAATCTCTAAAGATTTCAACTTAATATAACCTATATTTTTGGCTTAATTAATAAAATATAATTTTTACTAAAACTTAAATTACGCTCAGAATTCTACGTAAATTTTAAATATTATAGATTTTTTGGATTCCTCTCAAACAGACGAATCCAACGAGCCCTTGTTTGCAATTTTTGGTTAAGTATTTTATTTTTTATGAGTTTTTGAAATTTCATATGATTTAAATTATTATTATTATTATTTCTTTTTTTTTTTATTTTTTTTTTATATCGGTTGGGGCGGGAAAAGGCGACGTGCCTTTCTGGACCGTCCGATCACAGTCGGATGGTCTGATCGCGCGATCGAGGCGAGGATCGCCGCGATCGGTGCAATCTAAGCCATTCGATCGCGCGGCCACCGACGGTCAGATCATTTCGTGCTCGGCTTCGGGCGCTCGGCTCGAGATCATGTGATCCGAGCGGAATCGCGTGAACAGCGTGATCGGTTGTCGATCACATCGCGCGTCGAAGGCGGATCACATGATCCGATCCGTCCATCCGAAGCTGGATCGGACGGTAGCTGGACGGTGACAGTGTTTTCAGGGGTATTTTTGGAAAAAATGAAAGTTTCTAAGCCAAAACTTGTCCAAATGGACCCGTTTTCGCGCCGATTCGATGAAAAAAATTCTATTTCCTATTTGGGATAATTTAAAATAAAGTGCTGGATTTTCTAAAGGAAATTCCTAGAATCACGGGAAATTCAATACAAAATATGCAAAATCCTAAGGCCGAGTACTGTTTGATGAAAGTTACCTCACCGGGGATGATTTTCGAGGCGAGATCCAGGGAGCTTGTATGTGAGGAAGCTTCAGAGTAATCTTTAGCCCTTGCTTCTCTTCAGAACGCCTCCTTCTCCGATGTTTACCGTCACCTCACCGGAAGAGCAAATTCTTTTATGATTTGAGCTTAATGTGGCTAAACGAAGTGGGGAATAGGTTACTTTTGGCTTTGGAGAGCTTTGGGGTGCTGAGTGATGATGGGAGCAAGAGAGCTCAAGTCTCATTTCCCTCTCCTTTTATAAAGGATGAAAATAAAATTTTTTTGAATTATTTTGGCTCCAAATTGAATGCCATCTTGTTGGGGTGGTTAGGGCTAGTTCTAGATTGGTTGAGGACTTTGAATTTTTGCTCCAAAGTTCTCTCTTGCTGCCACATGATGAGATTTGTTTAATTGGAATATTGGTGCCATGTGATGAGGGGTTAAGTGCATGTGATGGGGGAATTAAATGAGGTTAGGTGGAATCCTATGTGGGGGTTGGTTCATGAGAGATTTAAAATGGGTTGGGTTTATTTTGGGCTGATCCCAAATGAGTTTGGGTCGGATTTGATCAGCCCCTAATGGGCTTTGGCTTGGTTTCAAATTTGGCCCAATTTAGGTCATATGGGTCATTTTGGGCCAAATTGACCCATTTGATTAATTGTCCAAATTAACTTAGTTTATGGATTGATTCATGTTCAATTGACTAATTGAAGATGAATGTGGTCTTTGGTTTGAATTAATTTAATTTTGATTTAGGCCAAATTGATTTTAGGGAAGCTAAGTTGGGTCAAGTTGATTGATTGGCTTGATTGATCAAATTGAGTTCTATTGCTTTGTTAAGTTCAATAATCGATTTGGAATAAACTTGAGCCATTGGTTGTAATCAATTTGGGTTAGATCATGATTTGGCCTGATTTGGTCCTTTGGGCCAATTTGGGTCAGTTTGGATCAAATGGCCAATTGGGCTTGGTTTGGCCCAATTGATTGCAATTGATCATCCTAGGGTGATAAAAAATCATGGTGGAAGATTTTGGTGAGCTTGGTTCAATCTTGGGTTGGATTAGAAGTTGGCTCAAATGGGTCCTTTAGGTCACTTTAGGTCAAGTGCACCTAAGTGGGTGGTTTTTTTTTGATTTGATTTGATAGTTGTAGGTTTCATTTATATTTGGGTAAATAATTGAATAAATGATTGATTCGATAGAAAATTCATTGGTTTTGACTTGATCTGGATAGAATTTGGCTAAGTCCAAAGAATTGGCTTAAAGGGTTTAAATTGAGTTTGGATTTGATTTTCAATATGGTTTTGGTCATTTGAATTTGGATTTCATTTATATTTGTGAATATAAATGAAGGAAAAATTCATTTATGAAGAGATCAATTGGGTTTGATTTGATTTAAGGAAAGATTTGGCTAAGCTTATGAATATGGTTCATATGGCTTAGGAAGGTTTTAGATTTGAATTTGATTTTGGGTTTCAATCATTTGGAGTCAAATTTTGAAATTAGATTCAAAATTTGAATTTGAATTTGAATTTAGTTTGAGAATTGAGTCTGGGTTTGATTTGACAAAGTGTATCTAGATTATGTTTAGGCTATGGGATAGGTAATTTCCTTAAACCCAAGGCATAGCCTAATCTTATGATTAACACTTCTAAGTCTCCTTAGGTTAGGTGTTCACCTAATCAATAGATGTGTCTTATGACTAAGGAAATCTTAGTGTCTAGAAGATCCTTAAGTCTAAGAGGATGTTAAGAGCTCACTCCAAAAGTGAGATCAACAGGTGGTTACTAGGAAGGAGGACTGTCCAATCCAAAAGTAACCCGGGTAGTGTTTAAATGGGGTTGGAAGGATGTGAGCCAAGTAGAGTGCCCATAGGAGAGGTGCCACTAAAGGCATTATCATGATCCCTAAAGAGAATAATGCTTATAGGTATTCAGTGACTAACTCAAGGAGAAAGTGTAGGAGTCTTACATCTTCCAAGAATGGTGAACCCACTGGGTGGGTTCCTGTCAGCATAGAGAACACAAACCAACCTAAGGTGCCTATTGGTGTGTCACAACCAGTCTAGAGAGAAGGCATGTAGACTTATATCTCCATAAAGTGAAACTGATTGTCAGGATAGTCTATGTTCGGCTTGATAGGTGCTATCTAACCTAGAGTTGCCTGACAGTGTGCAACAACTGTACTTAGGAAGAAAGCATAACAGACTTACATCTTCTAAAGTAGGGATCAACCGCGGGGACAACCTATTGACGATGCAACAGATCAACCCGACCTAAGGGAGACTACTAAGTAGGGAGTCATAAAGAAGGACTGAACCCAAACTTGAAGTAGTCAGGAGGAAAGGAATCGCTAGGGGATTTACCTTAATCTTCAACTAGACCAAGTCAGTTCACGATGGCTATTTTAAGAAGAAGACTTAGCAGACTTACATCCTCTTAAACAAAGTCAACATGATGGTAGCTTACCGACCACATAGTAAGGCCTACCATAATTACAAGGTGCTCGTCGGTGTGTAGCAGTCAAATCAAAAAAAGAAAGCATAGCAGACTTTCATCTTCCTGAATGAGGGACCACTAGGGTGACGATTAGGTAACACGTACCTAGAGCATTGAGTGAGTCGCAATCCCATATCAAAGTATCACAAGATAAAAGATGTGCATTTATGTGTGTAGTTGTGTTGTTGAAAGGATGGGATGCCACTTGGGTTCTCTTACTACTACTTTAAACACATTGAAGAATGGATGAAATGGTGCCACACGGGATATGTGACTCCTCCAAGAAAGGATGCCGCTCGGGTTCTCTTACACCTAACTTAGTTGACTAATAGGATGCCTCTTGGGTTCTCTTATGCATATCCTAATAGCACTGGAGAATTATATGTAGTTTGTGTTTATGTTGATGAAGGATATAATGCCTCTTGGGTTCTATTACACCTATCCTAAATGCATCATGGAAGATTCACAGACAAAAAATGCTTCAAATGAAGAGAAGATTTAATGAACGAAAATGGAGTTTTATAATTGATTTTTTAACATGATTTTATGGGTAATATTTCTTTAGATAAAGCACATTAATTAGAAGTATTTGACACTCTCCTTTATGGTTTATGAGTTGATATGATCCTCCTTGGTAGGCCTTTTCTATGATAAAAGGGCCTTACCAAGTGGGTTCAAACTTGCCTCCCATCTTGCAATGGGCAACAATTAGTCTCCTTAGAACTAAAACAAGCTCTCCTACTTAAAAAGATCTAGGATGGACCAACTTATTATGAGCTTGAATAATTTTAGCTTTATATAACTTGAGGTTCTAGCATGCTCATATGCATCTTTACTTCAAGCTCTTCTAACTGTAACTTGGCGTTCTGTTTTGTCGTGATCTTGTTACCCACAGCTACCCTCAGTGATGGGAGTTATATTTCTAATGGTATAACGACTTCAGACCCATACATTAAGGAGAAATGAGTATATTGAGTTGGAGTTCTATAAGTGGTGTGATAAGCCCACAAAGCTTCAACTAATTACTTATGCCATTGTCGCTTGTTATAATCGGGTGTCTTCTTGAGTATTTAAATAAAAGTTTTGTTGAAATCTTCTGCTAGACCATTCGCTCATGGGTGATATATGATAGAGTATCTCTAATCTATGTTGTGTCTCTGAGCAAAGTTGTTGATCTTGGTGCTCTTGAATGCAGTACCATTATCATATATAATTCATCGAGGCACCCTAAACCTATATACGATATGGTTCCTGAAAAATTGGAACACATTCTAGGCTTTGACCTCCCTGAGAGGAATTGCCTCTACCCACTTGAAAAAGTAATTAATCGCTGCAAGGATGAATCGATGAACTTTGAAGGAGGATCGATTGGACCCATAATGTTAGTACCCCAAGACATGAATGGCCAAGAGGCCAATGTTGTATGTAGAATGTTAGGTGGTTGGTGTAGGACACTCCATGCACTTGACATTAGTGACAATGCTTGGATACATCCATGCAGTCGATAATCATAGTAGGCCAATAGTACCACAATCTCTTGATCTTGGCCTTCATCTTCAGACTGGATTGGTGAGCTCCACATAATCCTGAATGTATCTTGATCACGATCTTACAGGCTTCATGCTTGTCTAAACAAGATAATCATTTATGTTTGAAGGACCACCGATATAAAGTGCTATCTATGAGTGGGTATGAAAGGGCTCTTTACTTCATTTGATGGGCTTATGACTTCTCTTGAAGTAGTTTGCCTTTAGTTAGATAATATATTAATGGTTTCCTCTAATTCAGTTCCTCGTCCTTTTTGGCAATGGAAATCTCCAATTAAAGAGAGAGTTTCTTGATAAGTTTAGTATCAATAAGAGATGGTACTAGTCTATTTTAAATCTTTTTTGATATGGGCTCATCTTCCAGACATGCCAACTCTTTGGCAAGCTTTGCTAGTGCATTCGCTACTGCGTTCTCTCATCGAGGGATCTTGTATATGGTATCCTCTGAGATTTGGGCTAAAAGCTCCAAGGTGTACTTGTGATAATGATGGAGCTTAAGCTTGAGGACTTTATAAGACCCTGCGATTTGGTTGATGACAAGCTGAAAATCCCCAAAGATGTCGATATTCTAGATGCATAGCGTGATTGCTTACTCCAGACTAGCAATCAAATCCTCATACTTGGCTTCATTGTTGGTACAAGGATTGGATAGATGGTATGAGAATCTTGTCACATCACGGTCTAGAGTTAGAAGGACTATTCCTACCCATGCCTTTCCTGGAAGAGTATATTGTGGTTCTTCTCTTTTTTTTTGAGAGGAAGTCACACCATCAAAATACAATTATCATCAGCGATTGCTAGTGTCCCCCAGTGAAGAGTCAACAGGAAGTGTGTGTGCTACTAAGAAGTCTGCCAGTGCTTGTCCTTTTACTGCACGGAGGGGTATGAAAGTAATGTTAAACTATGAGAGAATCATGGACCATCATGCCAACCATCCAGATAACTTTGGTATTTCATGAGATACTATAGTGAATTGACTCTGGAGATCAAGTTGACTTTATGAGAAAGCATATAATGCCATAGCTTTTGGGATGTAAAGATTAAAGCTAGGTAATGTTTCTCAATGGGTGAATAATTAGCTTCAGTAGGAATTAGATGATGACTGAGATAGTAGAGAGCATTCTCTTTTCCTTCGTTGTTGGCTTGGACCAATAAAGCGCCAAGGGAGTCATCTAATGCAGTAGTGTAGAGGATGAGCGGCTTGTTCGAGATAAGGGCTACTAGAACTGGTGGCATCATCAAGTAGTGCTTGATGTATTCAAAGGCATGTTTGCACTTGTCATCCTTCATTAACTTGGCACCCTTCTTGACAAGTGCTAAAAATGGCTGGCACCCTCCTGTTTGGTTGGATATGAAGCATCTTAGATATGCCAACTACCCTTGAAATGATGTGAGTTCAGTTAGATTTTAAGGGGGGTGTCATCTCTAGTATCGCTTTGATCTTCTCCAAATTGATCTTGATCCCTGATGTTGGACAACAAACCCAAGGATTTCCCTGAAGCTACTCTGAATGCACACTTCAAAGGATTCATTTTTAGATTAAATTGTCTTAATCATTTGAATACTACTCTCAAGTCAAAGAGGTGGTCTTGATTTTCTTTAATTTTGACTATGAAATCATTAATATAACACTCGACTTAATGATGAATGAGTTCATCGAACATTCAAGTCATAGCCAACTAGTATGTAGCACTGACATTTTTAAATCGAAAGGCATGACCTTATAGCAATATATTCTGATCGGGGTTCAAAAGGAAATATTTTTCTCATCTTCAGGGGCCATCTTTATTTTGTTGTATCTAGATGAGCCATCCATGAATGAGAAGACTGCATGAGATGAGGCAATGACCACCATTAGCTCTGGTATTAGTAGTAGAAATTCATCTTTTGGACATGCCTTATTTAAGTCCCTAAAATTGACGCATATGCAAATTTGGCCATTATTCTTCTTAACTGAGATGTCACTGACCAACCAGGTAAGGTATTTTTCTTCCCTGATGAAGCCATCATCGATCAATTTCTTTACTTCAGAAATGACATGTTGTTCAATGTCTAATCACATGTGTCTAGGAGCTTACTTGATAAGGTTAGCACTAGTCTCTATTATTAGTTTATGGACTGCTACATCAGGAGATAAATCAGACATTTCTTCATAACACCATGTGAAGCAGTCCTTAAACTCAATCAATAGCCTAACAAATTCATTAGTTTTAGTTTGGTTTGACAAGAAACTGATGTATGTTGGACATGGATCTTCTTCAATCCCTAAGTTGATTTCTTTGAGTTAATCAATGATTAATTTGATTTCTTCTTCAAACTCTGGCGGTGCATCCTTGACTTGGAAATCATCTGGGTCATCTGAAGTTTCTAAGCACTCATTCTCATAAGAGTTAGTGTGATTTGAAAAGAACCTATCAGATTCTAAATGATTGGTGATGACTAGGCAGTAATAGTCATCATTGACTGGACCCACTGTACTGAATCGTAGTCCTAGTCTTGATTGAGAATTCTTGCATTTGTTGTTCCATAACCTTTTGAAGTAATCTGACCTGTGCCTGGATCATGTATGTGGAATCAATCCTTTCATTATTAAATTTAGAATAGAAGGTGAGTACTAATCAAAAGGTAATTTTATTAAATCTTTATATGAATCATCCTCAAGTTCTACATCAAATTCTTAACTTGAGGATGATGCTCCTAGAAAGAACCTCTGAGTCTTCATATCTGTGGATGACTTAGAGGCTTCCTTAACTACTAAACATTAACTTTTTATGGGGAAAGTGGGATTAGAGCTAAGGTTCACAACTGATGGCTGATTGTTTTACATATAGACTTAGATACACTAATGCTTTGATTTAGAGCCCATTCTTCATCACTATCCAGCTCAAGTGTCAACTCAAAAGGAATATGATGCTGAGAAGTGCTGGCTGGTGTGCTAACCATATAAGACTTCATCCTCTGAACTAGATTCTAAGTCTATATGAATAGTAGGTGTACTCCTGGTAGCTGGGACATATCTCCAATTAGGTGGCCAATAAGAAGGTTTTCCACCCTGGGGTCTCACGAGTTAGCCTCTTCCTCACTGGTGGAGGTGGGTCATCTACCCATATATTGAGTAACTGGGTGGAATCTAATGTCAGGCTCCACTTCCTCCTCCAAGTCTATTTCTCCCTCCCTTTATTTTCTTTTTCATTTTTTTCTTTTTTTTCCTTTCCTTTTTCTTTTTCTTATTTTTCTTTTTCTTTCTCCTTTTCTTTTTCTTATATTTTTGAGCTTTGGCCAAGTTCACGAGAATAAACTTGTTGATTTTGAGGGAGGTAGTACGCTGTATCCTCATTTATGCTAATCTGATGAACTATAAATGTCTTGCGATCTCTCTTGACATAGTAATCGATCCCACCTCTCATGAACTTAATGCACTAGTACAAAGAGGATGGGACCATGTTGATCTCATGTATCCATGGTCTCCCTAGCAAAGCACTGAAAGCTATATCTGAATCTATAATGTGAAACTTGGCTTCTGTCTTTCACTCGTCAATCTCTTTTAGCAACACTATGGAGCCTAAAACCCTCTCACCTCACTCATTGAATCCTTTCAACATCATCCTCTCTGAATAAAGTTTAGAGATGTTAATCCTAAAGTAGGCAAGAGTTTTAGACTCATAATGTTGACTACTGCACCTGGGTCAACCAACACCCTTGACAGTATGAATCTACCCATATCCACTATGATGTAGAGGGGACGGTTGTGCTCGATCATCCCTAAAAGCAAGTCTTCATCATTGAAAGTGATTCCTGGGACATCCTTTGAATAATGAGCCTCCTCTCTAATAACGGTCAGCTGAGCTAAGCATATCTCTAGATCAAGAAGATCCTTGATTAGAGATTCTCTCATTTCTTTAGATAAGATAAGGGCATCATATTTGCTTAACTTAGCTGGAAACTTTCTAAGGTGAGCTAGGGCATTGTAATCAACTCTAGGCTGGTTCTCCACAAGCATATCCATAGGTGGAGCATCATGTGGAGGGGCTATTTGTTCACTAGAACTAATGACTTGCTTACCCTTATAGAACTTGTCACTACGTAGGTTGACTTCAGTGACTTCATGTGGCGAGTTGGTAAAAAGTTCTACCTGCTCGTCAGGTATACCTACAGCTTCTCCTATGGGACCCTCAGAGTCAGATGGTTCCAAGTCAATCTCAGTGGGTGAACCCGATTGATTCAGAAAAGGAAAGTTTGATTCTAAATGAAAAGAGAAAGGATCAAAATTATTAGAGCTATTATTATTTTCTAGACTTGGAGAGTTTTAAATATGAATAAAATCAAGAGCATTAAAAATGGAGAAGATGTAAGTGGAATCTACTTTCTTCATTAATTTCTCTTTAGGTGGAGGTACATGATAGAAATCATATAGAGTAAGTGGGCTTAGTGCCCTTGCCTGCTGATACAACACTCTTGGATGAAGTAGCTACAAGTGGAGGGAATGCTAGTCTCGTGGTTCTTTGAACTATCCCATGCAATTGGGGATTACTGCTACTGCTGTTGAGCTCCCACTTTCTCCAAGTTATATTTGACAACTTACAAACCTTCCTTAATGTTGGAGGTTTGAGCTACCTCAGGCACCTGTAAGGAGAGTTTCTTGATCTTAAAAGAATCTTTTTAGAGCTTTGGGATAAGAAAATATCCCAACCTTCTTTTGTCTTGAGAGGATCACATGTATCCCCAAGGATTACCCTAACAAAACTAGATGGTTGTTCTAATAAGTAATCCTTAGGGATAATTATGGCACCCAACTTATAGCTGCACTCAAGCCAATCTTTGAAGGTGATGCAATCCTCTAATATATGGCTTAACATGTGGTGGTTAAGGCAAAAGTTAGGATCATCACTCTTGCCCACTTCCTCAGACCTCTTAGACTCTGGTAGCTAGAAATCAGGCTTCTCTAAGAGGTTCTTAAAGATTTTTCTGACTACCTCCCTCTTAAATGAATATGTATTGTTTAATTTGTCAAGAAAAGTAAGTGAATAATAGCTACCTGATGGCAGATAGGAGTACCGCTGCCGAGTATACTATTGAGGAGATGATGGTGATGGCCATTGAGGCGACTGTGGTGGCCGGTATGACGGCCGAGGTGGTGGGAGAGGCAGTGGATGTGAAGGCTGTTGAGCTTTAGGTTTCTCAAACTAAACTCTAATTAGCTACTTCCCCCTATTAACTAATGCCACTACCACTGGTTTCTTCTCAAAATCTTTCTATAGTTTAGGCTTGGTCAACCAGTCTTTGAAAGAAAACTGTTTGATTCTCTTTATAAACTAGCTTCCTTGTTGATTAGCTTCTCAAAGGTTTTGATGGTAAATCCCTTGAGCATGAAAGCAACTGGGCCATGAATATTCTTAAGAATAATTTTTTTGGCATGCTGTTCAGACAACTGCGGTTCATATTTCATACTTAGGTTTCTCCACCTGAGAATATAATCAACGAGAGACTCACTGAGGTTTTGTTTTGCTATAACAAAATTTCCCACAGTCCGTTTGTAGAGCTCTAGTAAACCTCATAATGAAGAATTGCTCCAACTTGATAAATATGTTTACCAAACCATTAGGAAGTTCAACATACCAATTAAATGATATCCCTGAAAGACTGTTGATGAATAAGCAAAAGAGAAGTGCATCACTGCTTCCAGTGTTACAAGACCTAGCAATAAAGTGTGTTATATGATATCGAGGGTTCCCACTTCCATTAAAGATCTTAAAAGAAGGTGGTATAAACCCTTTGGGATATTGAACTATATCAAATTCCTTTGGTAGGGTCTATCCTTTTGAATGGATGAGGTACCCTAGGCTTGCGCCAACGCTTCCCTCACCTACTGTTCCACCATTTGTTTAATATCCCTCTCCTGCATGGAGGTGCTATCCATGACCTTTCTTTGTAGGCTACCACTGTCCTGATCTACTAGAGAGGTACTCTTGAGGGGTTCTAAGACATGTTGAAGTTCAGGCCGCTCGGCCTCCACAAGGCTTGGATATAATGTTAGAGCTTGGTTTTGAAGTGCTAATATTGCCACTAACAAATCCTCAACCCTCTTCTCCATCCTATGGATTTGATCATCCTTCTGCCTAAGCTACTGGAGGAGGTGTTAGGTTGAATGGACGACATCATCTTCTTTAACCACAACACCTTTTGGGCTCTGATGGTCTCGGTGGAGGGAGCTTCAAGTATCGACCATATGGACTTCGATCAAATCCTCTAGAAGATCATCCTTGTCAGGGTCAAAAGCTACCCTCCCCTCCTCTGAGTCTGAATGATCTTTACCTAAAAGTCATCTCTTCTTAGCAAAGTAGTCCTCTAAGATGTCATCTAGTGAACGATCTCCTACATTGCCTAGCTAGACTAGAACAAAGACTCACTGACAACCAACGGTGGTGTTATGCTCATTTGAATCTATGCAATGAATGCTGCCTACTGACAGGACACCCTCATTGAGAGGATTAACTGCCATGGGAAGTGTATTGGTGTCCCCTCCCTCCTCTACTACTATCACTACTACTGGTGGTGACTACTATGGCTGTGGTGGTGGCACGACCATGGCGACTTTGGGATGCCACTCCTTCTTTGCCACAACTGAAGTGGGAGGTTGAATGGGAGAGCTCAACCTCGCATCAGCAGGTAGAGTAGATGAGGTGGGATCCTTAGGTCATAGCCAGATCACCAATGTGGACTTCCTCTCCCTGGATGCAGATCACTAAACCTTGGTAGGAATAATTGAAGGATGGACCTAGATAAGTGATGGTGGATGGGTAACAGAGCGATGTGATAGTGGTAACACCGACTGTCCTTCTACTAGAGATCTCCTTTGATAGCTAGTGGTGTCGGTGAGTACTATAATATATGTAATACTGACCCTAGTGGCCCACCGATTCGGGAAATCAATAATGGTGAGGCTGCCGACTGTCTGGCATACCTCCGTCTCCATACTATCTACATGGGTTGCAACCTTGGCTTCAGTAGTCCTCTCTCTATGGATCTAGAACTAACACTCCTAGGAATTATAGACCTCAGATAGAATAATGCACCAAACTCTGAGCAAACTGTCCTAAGGCTAGCATAGGGTTTCCTCTTATGCCTAGCTGGTGTCTCGTAGTAAGTTGGTGGAGGAGATGCAGCAATTCTCCTAGCATCCTCCTCTCCATTTGAACTAAAGAGGGGGTGGAATCTACTACCACACAAGAAAGGGGAGACTCCGGAGGAGAACCCTCCTTAGTAATATATGATGCGACATCTACCTCCCTGGCCACTCTCTTGTGGTGTCACTTGATCTTCCTATTTTTGTTGCAACGTTGGGTGCGGGAGCAGTGCGGTGCGAGAGTTAGAACCTACCTCGAAAGTAGGGAGACTATCTCAGATGTTATGATAGCCTTCCCCTTTGAGTGGACCAAGGATGAGGTAACAACTCGCATAGGAGCTGCATTAGGAACAACATAAGTAGATTGAATTGGCACTAACACTACGGCATGGACCTCCACAACCTTCCTCTTCATAGAGGGAAACTCGATGTCAGACTCAACATCAAAGTGGAGGAGTGGCCCGCCACTACCTCTTCCCTCGATAGTTGAGGGCTGCCCCTCATGGGTAATCCTAACCCCTCAAACCATGGCCAAAGTAAATCGTGGGTGGCCTCAATCATGGTGAGATTGGCCCTAAGGGGAAAGAGAAAACAAACTTGCTAGGAGCCATAGCAACTGTACTAACTAGAGACTACACTGAACTGACTGCTCTGATATATCTGCATGTGAAAATATAATTGAATCAAACTTTGACCTTCATATTTGCCTTCAAACACTAATTTCTTATTTGAATTTAGAATTTGAACCCACACTCAACAAATTTAAGTATGTTAAGTGGGGTTCATGTATTTGGAGAGATTTAAAATTTTGAAGAGAGAATTTTCCATAAGAATTAGTTTGTTAATTTTGGAACCTTCAACCAATAAATTAGGATATATTGAATGAGGTTCTCCCATTTTGAGAGTCTTTTGGAGATGATTTTATTTTGCTAATCCTTTGTTTTGAAAATTTTGATTTTGGAGCTTTCACTTAGCAAATTTGGGTATACTATAAGAGATCCAAGTGCATGTTTGAAAATATTATTGAAAATATCTTTATTGTTTGCAATAATTATTTGTCATGTATTTGATTTGTTTTAATTTGACAATGAGATCTTCACTTAGCAAATTTAGGTATGCTAAGTGAATCCCAATGTGTTTGATGTATTTTGATTTGATTTTGAAAAATGAACCCATACTTAACAAATTTGGTATGTTAAGTTGAGCTCAAGTGTGTTTAATATTTTTTAAAGTGCGATTCTTACCTAACAAATCTAGTATGTTAAGTATGATCCAAAATAATTGATGTTTTATTTAGATTTGAAAAGTAAAACCCTTACTTAATAAATTTGTTATGTTAAGTAGAACTCAAGTGTGTTTGTTGCTTTGATATAAAGATACGGCTCTTATTTAACAAATGTGGTATGTTGAGTAAGGTCCAAAAATGTGTTTGATTTTAATTCAAAACTAGGATTCTTACCTAACAAATGTGGTATGTTAAGTAAGTGTGACTTGTGTTTGTTTCATTTTGAAAGAGGTGAACTCTCATTTAACAAATGTGGTTTGTTAAATGGAGTTCAATTTAATTTTCATGATAATGTTTTATTTTATAAAAAGGAAGTTATCATTTGAAAAATTTGTGTATGTCAAATGTAATTCAATTGTATTTAATTTATTTGTGATTTGAAAAAGAGAACTCTACTTAGCAAATGCCAGTATGTTAAGCAGTGTCCAATTTATTTTTATTTTTAAAAAGAGAGGAATTCTCATTCACAAGTTTGGGTGTGTCAAATGGAATTCAAATGTGCATTGATTTTTTTTATAATTTTGAAAGAAGGCACTCTACTTAGAAAATGTGGGTATGCTAAGTAGAATCTAATTTGTTTTGTTTTTGAAAAAGGGGAACTCCACTCAGCAATTTTAGGTATACTAAATAAAGTTCAATTATATGTGTGTGGTTAGTTTTAAAAATAGAACTCTCATTTGGAAAATTTGGGTATGCGAAATGAGATTTAAAATATATATCTTAACTTTGTGTGTGATATTGATTTTGAGAAGAGGGGAACTCTTACTTAACAAATTTGGGTAGGTTAAGTGTGTGTCAATTATATGTTGATTTTTATTTTTAATTTGATTTCAAAAATGGAACTCCAATTAACAATTTTGGGTATGTTAAATGGAGTTGGTTAATTGATTTTATTTTAAGAAATGTGCTTTTTTAAAAATATTTGAAAGGGATTTTGATGATTGCAAATTTGATTTTGATTTTTGAAAGAGGATCCTCATTTAGCAAATTTAGGTATGTTAAATGAGGTTTTATTGACTTTTATTTTAAAAAGGTTTGAAATTTTTTATATTTTATGTAAACTTCATGTGGAGTGAATTTTTATATTCCAACAACACAAGATTATGAAAATGCCTAAGAGGTGAGGATTTATGCTTGTAGCTTGAAGGAAACAGTTACCTTGGAACCTAAATCTTGGGAGCTTTAGGAAGAGTTAAAGCATGACCTAAATCTAAGAAAAAATGGGTATATCATTTTCTCCATAAAAGAGGATAAACCACCCGACTACTAGACTTATAACTGCTTGGAGTGGCTTCTAGCTAACTCTTCCTACGCTTTAAAATTATATAGTCAGGTCATATGATTTTGCAAGATTAGTATGCCTGTTGTTTATTTAAAAAGAGACTAAAGTCCTTAAACTCATTCCCTAAGAGACTAGAGTATGATTTTTATGAATAATGACTTAGTTTGATGAGAAATCTTCTCAAATTTTATTTCAATTTTGACACTTCATTTTGACAAAGGCTTTAAGATTTTGATGCCTATATACTTGTTTGAAATAGGTTATGGACAAATCAGTGGGAAAGGGGAGTTTTCCACCATAGAGGAGGCTCTCATAGGTCAAGCCTTCCCCTATCATGCAATAATGGAAACCCTCTCTTAGCACGAGTGAAGCAAAAGGATATGCATGTTGTTAGACATTCAACATTCAACTAAGGGGTTGCTAAATTTTTTAATTATCTTATTTATGTCCTAGGCTTTATGTGAGGTTATGAATTATAAAAAATTTTAGTTATGAGTGATTAATTGGATATAAATTTTATTTTTCTCTAAGAGCGTAATCTTATCCAGGCCACACAATAAAACATCAAACATATAAGAAACTAAGAAAACATGCTATTTTTAATGCACAATCTAAACACAACATCAAATAATTTTATAGACTACCACAAAAGAATAAAATGCTGGTGCAGCCGAGTTCTGTCGTACACCCCAAAAATAGAAAAGTTGGGTTGCCGATCTCTCTCTCATACAACCTGGATTACAAAATAATACATGCAATGGAAAGTCTTCTATTCTTCATTTCTTCATGTCCTTCTTTCCTTCCTTTTGACTTGATTTGCTCTAAAGGCATCACAGGGCACCCCAGGGACTAAGCCTTATGGCCACTGCTCATCCTAATCCCTCACAACACTAATCCTAACTCCTAATACAAAATTACATTAAAAATTAGAAGAGTAAATCTAACTACACTTGCAAGATAAGTGTTAGCTAAACATAAAGACAACTTAAGAATTTATATTTGGAATTTAGACTTAGCACCCTGCACATGGGTAACCAAGCCCACCTATCATAACTTGGATCATCTTAAGGGCATAAGCAGCCTACAAGCAAAACATTTATATTTATTTTTACAATGACCCTTTAAGCACAATCCCCTGCATAAAACATGATAATCATGGCTTAACATCTAGTTTACGAAACATACACCCTAATATCTAGTCTAAAATAATACATTAGAAAATAAAACATACATCACACCATGCACCGTCTTAACATAGGACTAAAAGTGGTGACTTAATTCTAATGTGTATGTTATGGCTTGTGTGGTAAGTCCTAACTAGGCATTAAGGTTATGATTTTCTAAATGTAAAAGGATGTTTAGTCATAAGAGGTTGATTTCGCTTTAAGTGGTTTAATTGATTTGAGAATTTTACTTAGTGTTTTTTTTAATTCACATGCCTTACACTTAGCAATTAAATATTGCAAAGAGAAGAAAAGAGGTTGTCCTCTTTCATCCCTACCTTAAGCCATTTTTTAAAGCATGTTAATTTGATTTTTTTTCTCTTTAGTGAATGGATTATTAGCATATTTTTATTAAATCCTAAGTTTGGGTGGAGTTTAAATAATTCCATTCAACATGAAAGGCATCTTAAGATTACCTTAATTGAATTACTATCACATGATATATATTAATTATCCCTTTCCATCACATATAACATGCATATGATATAATCTTACGTGTATCTATACTTTCAACATATGTTAGCACACTTAAATGATGATTGTAGGTGTGCATATTTGAAGCTTATATTTCTTATTTGATTGAATTAATTAATCATGCTAATTTAGAGCTTTATCCAAATTCTTATACAAAAGATATATGAATGAAATTAAATAGGCACATGTCATTGTTAAACTAAGGAAGTGAGGTAATCAAATGACCTCCTTGGGGCTAGCTAAAGCCTCGTATTCCTAGGATGTCCAAACTATATACCCATTTACATTCAAAGACATGTAAATTTGTATGTAAGAACTTAAGGAAGGGGACCTCAAATCATATGGCTAATTATTTCAATCACTTAGTTTATTATGAATGCATGTATTTTTTTTTAGTAGAAAAGAGGGATCTTCATCTTTCAGCCACACATGCATACATATGTAAAGAGAAATAAGCAAGTACGTACCTTTGTTAAACTAGGGAAGTGAGGTAATCAAATGACCTCCTTTGGGCCAATTAAATCTTCGTATTCCTAGGATGTCCAGACTATATACTTTTACTACACATGAATGTATATGTAAGTAAGAGAAAGAAAATCATGCAAAAATTATATTTTTATTTGATTAGAATATTTTTGTATGTGAAAAAAATTTCATCCCAATTCTAATGTAGGAATACATATAAATGAAATCAAATAAGTACGTGTCATTGTTAAACTAGGGAAGTGGGGTAATCAAATGACCTCCTTGAGGATAACTAAAGCCTCGTATTCTTGGGATGTCTAGACTATATACTTATTAACATTCAAATACATGTAAAACTATATTTAGATTAAAGAAAAGAAAGCTCTATGTCACATACTTAAGTTATAAGAACATGCAAACTTATGTGTAATCATAACTACTATCACTTCATATGTTATTACTCATTCATAAGCTTTTTGAAAATATATTTGGATTTAATAGTGATAATACCCACACATATATTAAGTTAAGTTAACACATGCAAGGTAAACATAAAAGAAAATTTATTTTATTTAATTAATTTTTGAAAAGAGGTGGATGCATTGAGGGTGAAAAATATTCTCATGTTCATCAATCCTTTTTGAAAAGGGAGTAAATGTAGACAAAAATATACACCTTGTTGGATGCCATGTAGATCTACAGATGTTCTTATTAGGGTGATTAGGTACAACATTGAGGAAAGGTGTGCTATCTCGAAAGATAGAAGTCACCACCTTATAATGGACCTAATCACCTCAATAAGAATTCCTAAGGGCCGTGGGTCTTCAAAAAGTACTAGAGATTCTTCCCCTACTTTACATAGAAATGTAAAGTAAGGTTTATTTTAAATCAGGTTCGTTAAGTTCCCTACAGGGGTAAGCCGCCATAATTAATTACATCCTAAGGAACATGATTTCTTAGGAATACTCTTGATTAAGGTAAATGATCATTGTCTCCAAAGATTTTGAAAGGTAGGACTATCAATCAATTGGTTTATTTTTAGAAAGTTAAGTGGGATCAATCAAGTGAAGAGAATTCTTATCGAAGCTAAATAAAAACAAGTAGGGGATGCTTAAGATACTAGGAAGCCTAGTAAGCATCTCGAACAACCCTATGGTTGGGCTTTACATTTTTGACATTGAATTAATTTATTTGAGTTGAATTTTTATTAGAATGTTAGGTCTTATAATTCCATGATACAAGGTCACATAAATGCCTAAGAGGTGAGGAATTATGCTCATAGCTCACAAAGGGAAGTAGCAATCTCTGAACCTAAATCTAGGGAGCTTTGGTGAGGGCCAAAAAGCATGACTTAAATCGAAGGCAAAGATGGGTATTTGGTTTACCTCCATAAGATAGAATAAATCACTTGACTATTAGACTTACAACTGCCTAGGGGTGGCCACCGACTAACTCCTTCTATAGTTTTAAAATATGTAGGAAAGTCAAATGCTTTTATAAGATAGCTAAGCTATTATTTATTTAGAAAGAAACTAAGTCCTTAAACACACTCCCTAAGAGGCTAGATCATGTAGGACATTCTTTTAAAGACTTAAATCTAATGTAAAATTTTCATATGTTTTATTTTCATTTTGGACAATCAATTTGACACAGGCTTTAGGATTCATATGCCTAATGCATAAGAAATTAGATTATGGGCCAAAATTAGCAAGATATGGAGGTCTGTTTCTACCATGGCTCTCACAGGTCAAGCCAAGTTCTCTGGAAAAGGTGAAAGCCCTACAATCAAGAGTGAAAATATATGCTTTTTATGCATGATGTTATAAAAGTAAGACAACATCTAGCTAAGGGGTTGCTAATTCTTTTATCTTGATTTATAGCCTAAGCTTTAAGTGAGGTTATGAGTTATTTATTTTTAGTTTTGAGTTGACTAATTTGGTAGAAGATTTATTTTTTCTAAGAGCCTAATCGTCATCCAGGTCATACATCAAAGGAAGGAAGAAATTAGGAAAAGATGCTATCTTAATGCACAAGTTAAACAAACATCAATCAATTTATAAAACTAACGCAAAAGAATAAAAGGCCATTTATGGTCGGGCTCCACCGCACAAACCCAAAAATAAATTGGATAGCCGAGCTCTACCATTATACAACCCATATTACAAATGACTTAATTATTATTAAGCGAGGAATTCATGTTATGGGGGTCTTCATTCTTCATTTCTTCTTTCTCCATTCTTCATTCTTCTTTTGGTTCTTTCTTTTGGATGGTTGGAATGTGGATGCTCCAAAGGCTTCATATTGTACATAAGATGTAATCTTATAACCAATGCTCATTTTAACCCCCCCCCATAACAATCATTCCAAAATCCTAATTATAAAATTAAATGGAAATGTAAAAAAAGAAATCTAACAAACACCTGCAAAATAGAGATTAGCTAAACAAACCATATAATTCAAAGCTTGTATATGTGTAAATTAGACTTAGCACCCCACACATGGGTAACAAGTCCACCTAGCCTATTTTGGATTATGCTTAGGGGTATAAGCACTTCCACAACAAAAATAATTATATATTTTTAACACAACGCCCCTTAAATACAATCCCTTGTAGAAGACAATGATTAGACTAAATCGTCCTACCATTCATTCTATGCTCATACACCCTACCATCTAGACTAAAACAAAATAATACAAAATAAAAGAAAAGCATCAAATAATACACTGCCTTAACCTAAAGCTAGAAATGATGACTTAGTCTAATGTGTGAGCTTTAAAAGGTTTGTGTGGTATGCTTAGCTTGACTTTAAGGTTTAAATTTCCTAAATATGAAAAGTTCAAACTTAGAGGGTGATTTCATTTAAGTTGTTAATTGATTTAGTTGATTTTTATTTGATGATTTGTTTAAGTTTGAATGAACCTACAATTAATTCCTAAGTTATAAAGAGAGGGAAAAGAGAAGAGAACTTCTCTTTCCTACCCTACCTTAAGTAATTTCTAAAGTAGATTCATGTTTAATTTTTTTTGTTTAGTGAATGTTTTATTATGTGCTTTAATTTATCCTAAGTTTATATTTTCTTTAAACAAACCTATCCAAAAAGAGAGGCATTTTAAGATTAAGTAAAGTGAATTAATATCACAAAACAATCAACACTTTATTTCTTTCTCAACATTTATAACATGCATATGGGTGAATCCTAAGCATATCTATACATATAAATGAGTATGTTTAGCACACTTTCATGATGAATGCTAAGTGATAGTACTTAAGAAAATTTGGATGCTTTATAATGCATGATTTTATTAAGTAGAAAAAAAGGATTTCTTTTATCCATTTTTCATATGCACATTTATATGTATGAAAAACATAAGTGAGTACGGTACCATTGTTAGCACTATGGGTGTAAGGTACAAGACCTACTTAGGGCTACTTAAAGCCTTGCAATCTCGAGGTTGTCCAGACTAATATACCACTTTCCTTAAATACATATGCATGTACAAGAGAAATAAATGGAAAAAGAAAGATGCAAAAGTTTGCATTTGTTCATTTGATTTGTTTATGCAATTTATAAGTATAAGTATGGATGTCCCTCTTAAGTAATAACATAGGAATAAATTTGAATGGATTTAAGTAAGTGTTATGTTCTTTTCAAATAAACTATACACTTTACCAGATCCTATTCAAAACTATGCTAAAAGAAACGAGAAGGAAAACCACACTATGCACATCTTTATACTTCTACTCGCATGAAAGCTTATAAATAATCATAAGTAGCTTACCTTTCAATTTTGATAATTGATTTATAAGTTTTGGAAATAATTTAGATTTAATAGTGATAATAGCCATTCATATTCTTACTTTAGCCAAAACATGCAATTTGACATAAAGGAAAAATTTCATTCTTAATTTGTTTTTTAAAAAGTATGAATGCATGATTTTCATATGTCATACACATTTAGCATGTTAGGAAAGAAGTAAAGTTATGAAAGCAATGTAAGTTCATTCACCCTAATTAATTCCTAAAGACAATCCTATGAATAAGATTATTTAAAGTAAATCAAAATTATTTTAAGCAGAGTTTGAGTTTTATTTGAGTTTGATTTCAATTTAAGAAATATGAGATGAGTTTGCTGGTCCTAACCAATTCCCCCATGTGTGAGTTATTTAAGTTCAATTTTTAGGTGATTAGATCAATTTTATGTCTTGGTTAGATTAAGGTGTGAATTAAGTGTGTTAATTACCCCTTACCTACATCACTTTAATATATTTAATCACATAATTATGAGCCAATGATATGACATAAAACTACACAAGGAATTTGAACCACATAATGCAACTAGCTCATAATTACTGATTAATTAAAATTAAAAAGTTTAATTGAAGTACTTTCATAACCCTTCCTACACATATAGTTTGAATTTTGATTTACTAAAGCTACTTAGGTTATTTAACACCTAAGAATCTACCCAAGATGAATTAGTTAAGTTCTGGAATATTTTGATTTTAAAATTTTGATTAATTAAGCCATTTTATTAGATGATTAAATTATTTAATTAATTTTACACTTTAATTAGATTTTAATCCAAATGAAATAAATTTAGGGAAAAGAAAAAAAGATATGGGAAAGAACCCTTAATCCCATTCCCTAAGCCCACTCATGATCCTAAGGTAATTAGCAAAATTAATTAGTGAATTGATCACTATTTAAAAATATTAATCAATCATTTAATGGATTAAGAGAGTAATTAGGAATGAGCCTAGCAATTACCTTAATTAAGCCATTAATAAATTCTAAGAAAATCATGGGAGATAGAGGTCATGACATTAATTAATCTTAGGAAGTTTGGAATTAATTAGTGGAATAATTAGGGAGTAATTAATGTAATTACATTCCTAATAAAATTTTAATTCAAAAAATATCACTATTCAAAATCAAGTGAAATTAATTTTAGAATATTACTCTTGAAATTACCTTTCCAATACATTTTATTTTATATTTTCTTAATTTTTTTACAATTAGTTATGGATATTTGAATTTTTCATGATTATTAAGTAATTAATCTCTTAATTATATGGCTAATCCTGTCAGTGCCACGTGGAGGCTGACTTGGCGCACGCATTCCATGTGGCACGATCGAATAGGCCACTTATGTTGCCACATCATAGTGCCGTGTCAACGACAGTGCTACGCACTTTCTCCCCAACTATCCAATCAAGGATCGGACGGTTGAGATCGAGCCTGTAGTATTAAAAGATTAAATTATAGATCCTATGCATCTAGATCATGGTTGTTGATCCAAAATGCATGGATGGGTGGCCCATGATCCATCCCTGAGTTCTCCCATGGGAAAGGGGAGCGGTCCACCTTCCATGGCATGATCCGAACTCAATTGAGCTCGGATTGAACTCAAACTCAGCCCACACCATCATCATGCAAGGGAGATTACATCTAATGGTAAAATTCTCATGAGGTGAAAATTTCTTTTACAAAGGACCAGACCATGGCTAATTTAAGCTCAGGTTGAGGGCATACCTTACCGGAGGCTATCACTAGTGCTTGAGTTTGACGAGGTAGCTTCGTGTAGTGGAGATGAAGCCCTGTTGAAGATTTGAGTTGGTTTAGCTGAGTGGATCTTCCTATGGACCAAGCTCTCCTTCAATTGGGCTTAGCCTTGATCAAGAGCACTCTTCTCTTACTTAGAGAACTTGTGTGAAGGCTTGGGTGAGCTCGATTGAGTTCCCTCAAGGTGCTTGCAAAGTGAATTGGACTGAATTTGAGTATTGGCTAAGTTAGATTTCCTTGATACCTCCCCTATTTTTAGCTTGGAGAAATCGAGAATGGAGAAGTTGATATGGCTTTAGAAAGCTTGGAGGAGCTCTGGGATGCTAGCTCTGACTTCTTATTACTTAATCAAATGTGAGAGAGATGAGTTTAAATGAAATTAAGGAGAGTATATCTCCCCCTTGAAGGATCAGATGACCACAAGCTCGTTTTCCATTTTGATCCAATTGACCTCCTTCAGTGGGTTTTTTTGGCCATTTAGGGTGGCATTGCATTCAGTTTGGCCAAAGAGAGGTAGTGGAGGAGTGCCATGTGCTTGAAATGAGTGGAGGAAGGATTTCCATGTGCTCATTTCCAAGGGGGTGGTTAGTTTTGACCTTGGGTTGGGTTTGGCTAACCCAAACCCAATGGGTCATGTGCACCTTATCTATTAGTGACCACTTGGTCCACTAAGAGGATGCCAAGTGTCCATGAAAAGGAATTGACCAAATTCCAAGTGATTTTGATTTTAGGTTACCCTATTGCCTAGGGGTAAAATGATCATTTGACCTTGATTTCACTTTGAATATGTTTAGTATGATTGAAAAATGGGTTAAGCCAAATTTCATTAAATTTGGAGTTGGTTTGATATGATTTGGCTCATGTTGACCCATTTAGGTCAAAATGGGTCAACTTGGGTCAAGTTGACCAATTGGTCAAAATGGGTCAAACCAAGGGTTGGGTCAAGTTCATATGACCATTATAAATTTTTTAGCATCATTGGTTTGGTTCAATTTGATTTATATTTGAATTTGGTTCATTTGATTTCATTTAGGTCAAATGGGTCAAGTTGATCAATTTGACCTATTTGGGTTAGGTCATGGGTTGGCTTAGGTTTGGTTGATCATTTGAAATGGATTGGTATCTTTATTTCCAATCGATTTGGTTTATATTTGGATTTGGCTCAATTTGACTTTTAGGTCAAGTTGAGTTCAAGGTCAATTGGGCTAGGTTGGATCTAGTTGGACAATTGGGGCTTCGATCAAGTTCAACAAGTGATTTGAAATGAACTTGACCCATTGGTTTCAATAAATTTGGCTTAGATCAAGTTTTGACACATTTTGAATTTTTAGGTCAAGTTGGGTCAACTTGGGTCAAGTGGCCAATTGGGCTAGGTTAGGCTCAAATTATGAGTTGGTCAAGTTCAAACATTGATCATGGATGAGTTTTGATTAATGGTTTAAATCAATTTGTCTTATGGTGGATTTTGGCTAGTTTAGATTTCATTTTGGCTAAGTGTTGACTTAGTAAACCCTTAGGTTTGACTTGGTTTGATCCAATTTGAGTGATTGATCATTTATGATGATTATTGCTCACAATGTGAGGCTTAGATGGGCTTAGTTCAATCCAATTTGGTTAGGATTAGAATTTGGCTCATAAAGGGTACTTTAGGTCACTTTGGATCAAGTAAGCCTAAGTAGGTCAAATGGCTTGGTCGAAGCTTGATTTGAGTTTGATTGAACTCACATATGGACTTATGATTGAAATATAAATCCATTTGCAACTAATTTGAAGTCAAATGAGTTTTAAGGAATTTGATAATTTCAAGTTCAAAGGGGTGAACATGAGTTTGACTTGGGTTTTATTTTTGAATTTAGTTTTGGTTTGATGATTAGAGTTTGTGTTTATATTTGGATTCATGATTTTTGGATTGATTGAATCATGAAGAAAAATCAAGGGTTTGGCTTAATTTGAAATTGATTTGGCTAGGTTCAAGATTTTGACTTGAAGTCTTAGGTTGGATTTTTTATTGAATTTGGATTTGATTTTTGAATTTATTTTTGGATATTTGAATTTATATTTCATTTATATTTGTGAATATAAATGAGAATATGAATGGGTTATGAGAAAATTTTTAAATTTGAATTGATTTAGATTTGATTTAGGTTAAGTCAATAAGATAAAATTGAAATGACTTATGAAATATTTTTGATTTGGTTTTGAATTTTGAATTTAGTTTAACTGATTTGAATTTATATTTCATTTATATATGTGAATATAAATTAGAATATAAATGGGTTGTGAGAAAATTCTTTGGATTTGAATTTTACCCAAATCAACCCAAAATTAATTGGTTTTCTCATAAACTAATTATATATTCAATTATCTTCACAAGTATAAATGGAATCTACACTCCAATGATTAAAAATTAAATCAAACTAAATTAAAATCTCTTAAAAGCCCTTTGAAGCTACCTCCATGAGCTTAGCCAAAATTATCTTCAGATCACTTCAAAATCACTTGATTTTCTTATAAATCAATTATTCCATCTATTATCTTCCCAAATATAAATGAAATCTACATTCAAATAGCCATAACTAAATCCAAAATCAAATCAAAACCCAACCCAAACCCTTTAAGCCAATTCCTTGGCCTTAACCAAAACCCATCTAAATCAAGCCAAAATCAATGGATTTTCTTTTGAATCAATCATTTCTTCAATCACCTATCCAAATATAAATAAAATCTACAATCATTAAGTCAAACCAAAATCAACCGAAATCAAACCCAACTTTGCCCTTTTGACTTGAAAATTCTAAATGAACCAAAACCTATTGAAGCCCAAATTGATTGTAGTTGAATTTATATTTCAATTATAAGCTTATATATAAATTCAACTAAATCTTAATCAAACAAAAACCAAGCCAATTGATCCATTTGGGCTCACTTGACCCAAAGTGACGTAAATAACCCATTTGAACCAAGTTCTAATCCAACCTAAATTGGATTAAACTGCCAACCTAAGCCATCCATCATGATTAATGATCACCTTAGGATGATCAATTATCATGAATTGGGTCAAACCAAGTCAACTGGTCATTTGACCAAGTCAACCCTTTAGCCCACATGAGCACAAACAAGATAAAACTCATCCTACACCAAATTAATTGAAACTATTGATTCACACCAACCCATGATCAATGATTGAACATGACTTGACTATCAATTGAGCTAAACCAAAGCTAATTGATCATTTGACCCAAGTTGACCTAAATTGACCTAAAAGGCCAAAATAGTTCAAATCATGATCCAAACCAAATTTATTGCAGCCATTGGCTTAAGTTCTCTCAAAATTGATTATTGAACTTGAGCAAAGCCATAATTAAGCCTAATTTGACCAATTGGACCTAATTGGCTAACTTAGCCCAAATTGACCTAAATGATCAAATTGGACAAAATCCAAATTAAATCCAAATCAATCCAAACCAAAGTCTACAACCCTCTCCAATTGATCAATTGAACTTGAACCAACACCTAACCTAAGCCAATTTGACCAATTTGGTCAACTTGACCCAACTGACTCATTTGATTCCAAATGAGCCAAAATTAAATCTAGGCCAAATTGATTAAAACCACTTGAACCAAAACTCTTCAAATCATTATTTGAACCTAAACCAAGCCTTGGTCTAACCCAATTTGACTAATTTTTTAGCCTAACCCAACATAACCCAACATGACCCATATGACCCAAATTGAGTTAAATATCTTGAAACTAACCAAAACCCACTTGGGATCAGCTTAAAACCAGCCCAAACCCAATTGGAGTCAAACCCAAGGTAATCTCTCTTAGATATGCCACCTCACATAGGATTCTCCCCAAAATAGTAAAGTCCACTCTTCTATCAACCTTGGCAGCCATCAAGCACCCCATTTTGGGGACTGACCTAGCCACCTAGCCCCCCCTAAGTGCGATAGGCTTGCCATGGACAAAAGGGAGGTGAGTTAACTCACCTCCCTCACAAGCTGAGAACCCAATGAATGCAAACCAAGCCACATCTACCTTGAGCCACCTCCCAAGCCTTCCTCCACTCAAGTCATGTCACGTGGAGGTGATGACGACCACTTCATCGCTCTCGCAGCGGCTAGCCGATCGAAAAATGGGAGACAATCCTGTTCATCCATCAAAAGAAAATAAGGGATATACCCCCTCAATTCACACAATAAACACATCGATTCGATTAGTAAGAGCTTCCTAAAAAATTTCTAAACTTCCTAGCGAGCTCCTGAGCGTTCCCAAGGCTTCCTTTAGCCGGATTCCTCCTTCCCGAGTGCATCCAAAATAGGGCAAGCCTCCTTCCATCTGAACTCCCTCATTTCTTAACCAAAACCAAATTCCTCTACCACACCCCATCCCCTCAATCTGTTGAAGCTAACCGAAGCTTCCCCCGAGCTCCAAACCCACTAAAAGTGCCACATCGATCAAGACTGAGCCTCTGAAGGATGAATCTTGGTCTTTCGAGCGAACCACTTCGAATCAATTCAATTGTAACTTAATAGGGCTTGTCTAGATGAAACTACCTCAAGCGTGCGAGCTGCTGGTCTTAGCTCCGATGAGATAATTCCATTAAAATTGAGCTCCCTTGGAAAATTTTTAGAGCTTTTTAAAGGAAAGTTGAATGTCATGTGATCTTGGCTGTTGGATCCCCTCCGTTTAGAGTATATCCGAGCTCGGGTGAGCTCGAATCGTGTGGGCAATGGTGGACAGCTTCCATCCTTTGTCGCCCGTAGAATGATAGATGACGCATTGTCCATTCCACTTTATCAAAATGAATGGTCGTGATTAGATTCGTTAGATCGAGTTATTTTGATCCTTTATTAACTACGGGATCAATGCACATCGTCTGATCAGAGATTGAACAACGAAGATCAAAAGTGCATCTACCATCAGCCATGTCAGCATCGACTCTGATGCGCTTTAATAGCCAATCCCATGGCGCCACATGGAAAGCACGCCGCGTTAGCACACCACGTGGCACCGACTTGAGTAGGCTTAATTAAATTGAATTAGTGGTTGAAACTTTAAATAATTATAATAAATCATAGAAAGATCCAAAAATTACAAATAAATACTTATTCTAAAGGTATTTCAGAGAGGAATTTATTAAAAAAATTTTTAATTAATTTTGAATAGTAATTAGAGCTTAATTAGAGTTTAATTAAAAAATTAATACCATAATTACTGTTTAATTAATTAATTAACCCCAAATTTTTTGAGGTTGTTTAATGGGATGACTTTTTCCTCCTCTAATTTTCTTGAAATTTATTGATCAATTAATTAGAAAAATTAGCTAATTAAGCCTTAGTTATTTTCTTAACTTAAGTAAGGGTTAGTTAATTATGTGGACAGTAACTAATTAATTAGTTGGGCTAATTAATCATTGTATAACAATGAGAGGACTTTGAAAAAGGATTGAGACTTCTTTCCTAGTCCCTTTCCCTAAGTTCTTTTCACTTTTCAAGAAAATTAATTAAGAATTAATTGATTAATTAATTACTTAATTAATTAAATTAAAAATCTAAATCGCATCAGATCTAGTTTAATTAATTGAGGGGACTCATGGAATAGGATTGGGACCTCTTTCCTAACCTTTCCCTAAGTCCATTTCATTTGAAGGATAACTAATCAATTTGGCAATTAAGAGTTTAATTAATTAATTAATGATTTCATTAACCAAATTAAAAATTACAATCACATCTAATTTTAATTAATTAAATTAGGGGTAGGTCTTTAGGTGTTTAGTAACCTAAAGAAAATAAATTATGGTTAATCCACATATGTGAGAAAACCATAAGAGTACTTAATTAAGTTCTTTAATCTAATTAACCAATAATTGTGAGCTAATTGCATTAGGCCCTTTCATTTCCTAGAACCATTGCTAATTTACTTTTCAATGCATTTACATATCATATTGGCTCACAATTATTTGGATAATTATGTTAAGGTAACATAAGAAAGGGTTAATTAATGAACTTAATGCATATTACAACTTAATTAATCCATAAAATCAACTTAATCACATTTCATTAAACTAAATTAATTTACAAACATGGGGATGGGTTAGGATTAGCAAACTCTTGCTTACATTCCTTAAATAAAATTGAACATGAAATTAAAAATGACATTAAAGAAGCTTTGGTTTACTTTAAATAATTTTATCCGGTATGTTTATCCTTAGGAATTAATTGGATTGAATGAATCACATGCTTGTATTTGATTATTTATTTCCAATCATGCAATGTATTGTATGTCATTTGATTTCATGCATCCATCCCTTTTCAAAAATTAATTAAATCAAATGATTTTCCTTTATGTAAGCTTGCATGTGTTGATTTAATTTAATATATGTGTGTCTATTATCACTACTAAATCTAAATATATTTCTCAAAAGCTTATAAATGAATAATAATATGTGTTATGATGCTAATTATAAATACATAAGAAATGCATGTGCTTATTGCTTAAGTGTGTGAATGTTGTGCTCTCTTTCCTCTTTTCAAGTGTTGATTTATATAAGATTGAATGGAAATGTGTATATATAGTGGACATCCCGAGAATATGAGGCTTTAGCTAGCCCCAAGGAGGTCATTTGATTGCCTCACTTCACTGGCTTAACAACGACACATACCTATTTGACTTCATTCTTATGCATTTTAACATTATAATCTGGGTAGAGCTTTAATTCACATACAGAAATGATTCAATCAAATAAAAATAGAATCTTTGCATGGTTTTCTTTCCTTTATTTATGTTTACATTCATTAGTATTTAAGAAAAGAAAGTATATAGTCTGGACATCCCAGGAATACGAGGCTTTAGCTAGCCCCAAGGAGGTCATTTGATTACCTCACTTTCTTGGTTTAATAATGACACGTACTTATTTATATCTTTATACATGTGTATGTATATATGATTAATGAATGAAAATCTCCTTTTTTTATTAAAATTGCATGCATTCATAATTGACTAAGTGGCTGAATTAATTAGCCATACGATTTGGAGTTTACTTTCTATGTTCATGTATATGACTTTACATATGTTTGAATGCAAATGGGTATATAGTCTGGACATTCTGGGAATACAAGACTTTAGCTAGCCCCCAAGGAGGTCATTTGATTACCTCACTTCTCAGGTTTAATAATGACATTTACTTATTTAATTTCATTCTTATGTCTTTTTGTATAAAAATTTGGATAAAGATTTAAATTAATATGTTTAAATAATTCAATCGAATAAAATATAAATTATAAACATACACATACATTCATCATTTAAGTGTGTTAAAATATGTTGCATGTATAGATACACTTAGGATTAAATCATATGCATGTTACATGTGATGGAAAGGATTGATTTAATATATGTCATGTGGTAGCAATTCAATTGAATTAATCTTAAGATGCCTTTCATGTTAAATATAGTTATTTAAAGTGAATCTAAACTTAGGATTAATTAAATCATTTAATAAGTCATTCACTAAAGAGAACTAAGCCAAATTAACATGCTTTAGAAAGTGACTTAAGGTAGGGATAAAAGAGGGCAATCCTTTTTTATTCTCTTTACATCACTTAATTGTTAAGTGTATACCATATGAAATAAAAGAAAATATAAATTAAAATTCTCAAATCAATTAAATATCTTCAAGTGAAATCAACCCTTTACATTAAATAAAAATCTTTTACACTTAGAAAATTATAACATTAATGCTTACTTAAGATATACCACATAAGCCTTAACACATACATTAGAACTAAGTCACCACTTCTAATTTTATGTTAGGACGGTGCATGGTGTGATGTATGTTTTATTTTGTGATGTATTATTTTAGACTAGATGTTAGGGTGTATATTTCGTAGATTGGATGTTAGGCTAATATTAGCCTAATCATATTTTTTGTAGGGGATTTTGCTTAATTGGTAATTAAAATAAATATAAATGCTCTCTTTTGCAGGTTGCTTAACCCTTAAGCATAATGCAAGCCAGGATAGGTGGGCTTGGTTACGTATGTGCATGGTGCTAAGTCCAAATCATAAATATAACTGCTTGGGAATGTATGTATGTTTAGCTAACCTCTATTTTATAAATGTAGTTAGATTTACTTTTCCTATTTTTAAAGTAATTTTTGCATTAGGAATTAGGATTAGTATTATGAGGGATAAGGAAGAGCATTGGCTAGAAGGCTTTGTCTTGGGAGGCCATGTGATGCCTTTGAAGTGAAGTAAATTAAATCAAATGGAGTTATGAAGATGAAGAGATGAAAAATAAAGAATGAAGAATGAAGACCCCCATAGCATTCATTCATTATAATTGTAATTATTCTTTTGTAATTTTGAGTTGTATAAGGGTAGAGCTCGGCTACCCATCTTTTCTCTTTTCGGGTTGTACGGCGGCACCCGACCGCACCGACCTCTTATTCTTTTACGTTAGTTTTATAAAATTGATTGATATTATGTTTAAATTGTGCATTAGAAATGACATTCTTTTCTTAGTTTCTTATATGTTTGACGCCTTAATGTGTGGCCTGGATGCGATTTGGCTCATAGAACAAAATTAATCTTTCTACCCCAACTAATCACTCATAATTAAAAAAACTAAACAACTCATAACCTCACAATAATGCCTAGGTATTAAATAAGATAATTAAAAGATTTAGCAACTCTTTAACTGAATGTTATATGTTTCACATCATGCATCATCTTGAATCACTCTTGCAAAATGAGGGCCTCTGTCCTTACACGCATAGGGATTGCTTTACTTGTGAGAGCAACCCCTACTGACGGAGCTTCACCCTATTCTCTTTTGATTTATCCCATGACTCATTTCATCATGCATTTAGGCATATAAAAATCCTAAAGCCTTTGTCTAAATGAAGTGTAAAAAAAGAATCAAATAAAATTTTAATAGATTTACATTTGTAGATTAAGTCATTCCTCATACCAATCATGCTCTAGTCTCTTAGGGAGTGGGTTTAAAGATTTTAGTCTCTTTCTAAATTAATAATAATCCAACTATCTTGCAATTTCATATGGTCTAAGCACATGGATTTAAAACATAAGAGTAGTTAGCTGGTGGCTACTCTGGGTGGTTATATGTCCAGCAATTTGGTGTTTTATCCTCCCTTATAGAGGTAAACCTTTTGCCCATCTTTGCTTAGATTTAGGTCATGCTTTAGATTATGCTAAGGTTCCCTAGATTTAAGATCTAATGTAGCTATTTCCTTTGGGCTACAAGCATAAATCCTCATCTCTTAGGCATTTCCACAACCTTGTGTTGGTAGACCATAAGCTCTAGCAATCTTATAAAATTTAACTCTAACAAATAAATCTTTTGAACTTCAAATATATAAATCCCAACTATAACATATAGTGGAATGATCACTAGGCTTCCTATTATCATGACCATTCCCTACTCCATCCCTTTGAATTCCAAAAATAAGTCTTCTCCTTGAACTCTCTCAATTGATTTTCCAAAAATAGCCAATCCTTTGATAGTCTAACTTTAAAATCTTTAGAGACAATAATTACTAACTTTAATCGAGAGTATTCTTAGGGAATTTCACTCCTTAAGATGTAATTAAATATGGAGGCTTGCATCCATAGGGAACTTTAGAACCCAATTTAACATAAACCCTGCTTTATTCATCCATGTAAAGCAGAGGAAAAATCTCTAGTACATTCGAAGACCCACATGCCTTAGGAGTCCTTATTAGATGATTAGGTCCATTGAAGGGTGATGTCTCTATCTTTTGAGATAGTATGTCATACCTCGATCTCATACCTGATCACTTCAATAAGTATCCCCTACGATCTGCATGGTGCCCCCCATACACACCCAAAAACAAACACCACAGTCCACCAAGGCACAAAGCCATGATAGAAAAAAAAATACAAATTTCAAAATCTCAAGAGAAAGTCTTCAGCAAGTTCGAAAGCATAAAATATAGGACAAAAGATATCCCAAATTCTCTCAACAGTTACTACGAAAGCCCCCTTGTTAGATAATGGGAATTTTTATATATTTATGTAAATATACATCATGCTTCAAGCTGAGATCCTTAGATATATACATATTATGATTAAAAAAATATATCATGACTATTTTGCAGTAAAGGAAATCAAACTTTATAATATATTTTTGAACTCATCTACAATCATCCTGTTAGACAGTGAACTTTTTTTATGATAAAAAGTTATTTCATCCTCTCATGCTGAACAGGAGGTCTTCTTGTATATATTCAGGTTGACATCGAGCTCTATGCCAAGATCTCTGAATATATCTATAATAGTTACTGTTAAAGTTGCACAAAAGGACAACCCTAAATATCGAAGGTCTGTCCCCAAGGTTTGCCAAATTTTGAAGTTCAAGCTTGAAGAACTCCCAATTTTGGAAGCTTCAATAAGCTAAGTTGAAAAAGCATCAACCTCTACATATTCAAGTCTCGGAGATGAATGAGTTCTAAAATTCAAACTCAATAAATCCATAAATGGCTGAGTTGTTGACGCTCCACTCACTCACTAAGCTGCAAGAAATAGGCCGCAGTGGAAGAGCCCATGTTCATTAGTCTGATGACCAAATCACCAATCCATCATATCTTAAATCGAAGACCCGAGTAAATTCTAAAGGTTGGACTCAATAAGTCTATAAATGGTCAAGTTGCTGATGCTCTCTTCACTCAACAAGCCATAAGGAATGGACGCAGTGAAAGAGCCCCTGCTCGTCAGTCCAATGATGATAGATGTTTAATCCAAGAGATCTTTTCTACTTGATCGATGTACCAAAATAATTTGAGGAAACTCTCAATTTAGATCTACCTCAAATCAATCTCTATATTGTTTGTAAGGTGATATTTGAATCTATTTTCAAATGATCTGATTAAGTACAAAGCATAAATCAAAGCCAATTTTCTCATCAAGTTTGTCAAAGCAGAAACCATGGGACCAAGGAAAAAATTTTTCTTATTCAAATAAAGCCAATGGCCGAACTAAAGGGAGGAAATCCTAATCTATCAAGACACAAAAGAAAGAGATCTTCAATAAACCCATTGAAGTAGAGAGTAGATGGTGGAAGAAGCTTTATCTATCCGACAAGTTGTTGACCTCACCTTTGGAGTGAGTTCTTAACTTCCTCATCATAAATCTAGAACTTTCATAGACACTAAGAGATCTTTAGTCTTAAGACACTTCTAGTGATTAGGTGAACACTTAACCTAATCCTAGAGACTTAGAAGGGTTAGCCATAGGGACGGGTCATGCCTTTGGGACTTAGGAAGACTTGCCTGCCATATAGCCTGAACCAAATCCATGCTTTTCTTTTCAAACCAAATCTTAATTCATACCAAATCCAAACTAAATTTCCAAGACTCATAATCGATCCCAAAATCAAATGCAAGCTCAAAATTCCCCCAAAAACCTTATGGTTTAATTCCATTGACTTAGCCTTAACCAAATTCAAATCAATTCCAATTCAATTGATTTTCTCAAAGATCACTTCAATATCTCAATCATTTATCAAATCCAATTCCAAACATAACTCTAAATAATTGAAACCTAAAATCAAATCCAAGTTAGAAAATTCCTTTCTAAGCCGTATGACCCATTCTCATAAGCTTAGCTAAATCTTTATTTAAACTATCCCAAACTTGATTGATTTATTTATAAATCAATTATTCCTTCATTTATATTCACAAATATAAATGAAATCCTCAAATGACCAAAATCAAATCAAACTAAATCAAACCAAGCCAAAATCCCTTCTTAAGCCATATGTACATACCTCCATAAGCTTAACCAAATATTAACCCAAGTCAACCCAAAATCAATTGGTTTCTTTATAAATCAGTTATTCTATCATTTATATTCAAAAATATAAATGAAATCCACCTTCAAATGACCAAAAATAAATCAAACTAAATTGATTTCTTTCTTAGCACATTTGACCTACATCCTTAAGCTTGGTCAAATATGCTTCCAAATCACTCCAAACTCAAGTGATTTTCTCATGAATCATTTATATCTTCATTTATATTCTAAAATATAAATGAAATATAAATCCAAATAGTCAAAACCAAATTAAAAATCAAACCAAAAATCCAATCTATATCCTTTAAGCCAATTTCTTGGACTTAACCTAAATCCACATAAACCAAGCCAAAACCAATGGATTTTCTCTTAAATCAATCATTCCTTCAATCATCTATCCAAATATAAATGAAACCTACAATCATCAAACCAAACTCAAGTCAACCCAATTCAAGTCCAAGTTAGCCTTTTTAGCTTAAAAACTTCAATTAAGCCAAAATCCATTGGACTCCAAATTCATTGCAGTTGAATTTATATTTTAATCCTAGGCTCATAGATAAGTTCAACTAAACTTGAATCAAGCCAAAACCAAACCAATTGACCCATTTAGGTCCACTTGACCCAAAGTTCTAATCCAACCCAAATTATATTGAACCAAGCCCATCCAAGCCTCATGTCATGATCAACAATCACCCTATGATGATCAACCACCTTTAATTGGGTCAAATAAAGTCAACTTGGTCTTCTGACCAAGTCAACCATTAGCCCAAATGAAACCCATAGTAGCCAAAACTCATCCTTCACCAAATTGATTGAAACCATCTATTCACACCAACTCAAGATCAATGATTGAACATGACTTGACCTTCAATTGAGCCAAACCAAGTCCAATTGGCCATTTGACTCAAGTTGACCCAGATTGGCCTAAAAGGATAAAATGGGTCAAATCATAATAAAACCTAAAATGATTACAACCAATGGATCAAGTTCATTCCAAACTGACTATTGAACATGACCAAAGCCATAATTGAGCCCAATTTGACCAATTCGTCAGCTTGACCCAACCTAGCCCAAATTGACCTAAAGGGTCAAGTTGGCCAAAATCCAAATTAAATCTAAATTGATTTAAACATGTGGTATTTTTTTATTTTCATCTTATGAGTAAAATGAAAACAAAATACACTAGTTGGACACCAAGTAGATCCGCAGATGTACTTATTAGGATGATCGGGTATGATATTGAGGAATGATGTACTATCTCGAGAGATAGAAGTCATCATCCTACAATGGACCTAATCACCTAATAAGGACTCCTAAGGGCAATGGGTCTTCGGATATACAAGAGATTCTTCCCCTACTTTACATAGAAAAGTAAAGTAGGATTTATTTTAAATCGGTTTCATTAAGTTCTCTATGGAGGCAAGCCCCTATAGTTATACATATTAAGAAATAATATTCTTTAAGAATACTCTCGATTAAGATAAATGATCATTGTCTCCAAAGATTTCAAAGATAAGACTATCAATAAATTGGTTATTTTTGGAAGATCAAGTGGGATTGATCAAAAAGAGGGAGTTATTATGGGATGCACACCAAGCTAGGAAACCTAGCGAGCATCCTAAACTATCCTATGGTTGGGAATTATATTTTTGAAATTTGAAGAGAGTTAATTATTTGAGTTGAATTTTTATTAGAAATCTAGGGCTTACAATTCTATAATACAAGATTATGGAAATGCCTAAGAGGTGAGGATTTATGCTTGTATCCCGTAAAGGAAAATAATAACCTTGGATCTTGAATCTAGGGAGCTTTGGCAAGGGCCAAAGCATGACCTAAATCTAAGGTAAAAATGGGCATATGGTTTACCTCTATAAGAGAGCATAAACCACCCGACTGTTGGGCTTACAACCACCTGGGGGTAGCCGCAAACTAACTCTTCTTATGATTTTAAATACATGTAAGCAAGTCTGATGCTTTGCAAGATAGCTAAGCTATTATTTATTTAGAAAGGAGACTAAGTCCTTAAACACATTCCCTAAGAGACTAGATCATAAAGGACATGAATAATGATTTAAATCTAATGCAAATTTTTGTTAAGTTTTAATTTAATTTTTGGACAATTTACTTGACACAAGCTATGGGATTCATATGCCTAATGCATGAGAAGATTGATTATGTGCTAAAATTAGCAAGAAGGATGTGTGTTTCCACCATGGCTCTCAAAGGTCAAGCTATTTTCTCTAGCAAAGGTGGAAGCCCTCCATTAGCAAGAGTGAAATAAGATGCTTTTTATGCATGATGTGAGACATATAACATCCAGCTAAGGGGTTGCTAAATCTTTTATTATCTTGATTTATGTCATAGGCTTTAGGTGAGATTATGAGCTTAATTTTATTTTGAGTTGATTAATTAGATAGAAAATTTATTTTTCCTTAAGAGCCTAATCGTATCCAATCCATTCATCAAACTATTGAAGAAATTAGGTAAAATCATGCCATCTAATGAACATGCTAAATAAACATTAAACAATTTTATAAAGCTAGCACAAAAGAATAAGAGGTCGATGTGGTCGGGTACCACCGCACAACTCGAAAGAAATTGGATAGATGAGCTCTACCCTTATACAACCTGGATTACAAATAAATAATTATAATTAAAATGAATTCATGTTATGGGGATCTTCATTCTTCATTCTTCTTTCTTGATTTCTTCATTTCTTTCTACTTTTTTTTCTTTCTTTCTTTCTTTTTTTGTCATTTGGACTTGGGATGTAGTTTGTTCTAAGGCTTCACATGGTACATAAGACATGGTCTTATGACCCATGTTCACCTTAATCCGCTATAACATTCATTCTAAATATTAATTATAAAATTACATTAAAATGGGAAAGATAAATCTAACTAAACCTACAAAATACAGATTAGCTAAATATACCACATAATTTCAAGCAGTTATAAGAATAATTTAGACTTAGCACCCCACACATGGGTAACTAAGCCCACCTATTCTAATTTAGATCATGCTTAGTGGTATAAGCAACCTGCATAGCAAAAGTATTTATATTTTTATTACAACACCCGTTAAGCTCAATCCCCTACAGAAGACATGATTAGACTAAGATCATCCTATCATATAGTCTACGCATATGCACCCTAACATCTAGTCTAAGAACATTACATCATAAAATAAAATTAGGCATCAAATCATGCACCACCCTAATATTGAGCTAGAAATGGTGACTTAGCCTAATGTGTGTGTGCCATTTACGGCTTGTGTAGTTTGTCTTAGCTAGGTTTTAAGGTTAGAATTTTCTAAGTGTGAAGGGTTCAACTTAGAGGGTGGTTTCATTTAAGTGGGTTAGTTGAATTGTCAATTTTATTTTGATGATTTGATTTTGTTTGAATGAACTTACACTTAGTTACTAAATGTTATACAGAAAAGAAAAGAGAAGAGAACTTCTCTTTCATCCCTACCTTAAGTAATTTCTAAGATAGATTCATTAATAATTTTTTTCTTTAGTGAATATTTTATTATGTGTTTTAATTAACCATAAGTTTAGATTTTTTTGAAATAAACCTATTCAATAAGAAAGGCATCTCAGGATTAGTTAAGGTGAATTGCTATCACATAATACACAATAATTTATTTCTTTCCAACATGTATACCATGCATATGAATAAATCCTAAGCATATATATACATGAAATGCAAACATTAGCACACCTTAATGATGAATACAAAGAGATGTTATTTAAAAAAATTTAGATATTCCATGAATGCATGTTTTTATTAAGTAGAAAAGGGGGACTCTTTTATCCATTAATCAAATGCACATTTACATGTATGAAAGACATAAGTGAGTATGATGCCATTATTTTCTACACTAGGGGTGTAAGGTACAAGACCTACTTGGGGCTACTTAAAGCCTCACAACCCCGGGATGTCAAGACTAATATACCACTTTTCTTAAATACATGTGCAGTACAAAAGCAAATAAATAGAAGAAGAGTCATGCAAAAGATTTTTTGTGTTTGATTCGGTTATGCACTTTACATGTGTAAATGTGAAGATCCTTCGTAATTCATAACATAAAAGTGGATAGGAATGGATTTAAGCAAGTGTTATGTTCTTTTCAAATGAACTATACACTTTGCAAATTCTATCCAAATCCATATTAAGAGAAGAGAAGGAAGTCACATAAAGCACATCTTATATGCTATATTCACATGCAAGCTTATAAGTACCTATAAGTTACATACTTTTATTTATGATCTTTGATTTATAGATTTTAAAAATAGTTTTTGATTTAGTAGTGACAATAGCCATTCATATTCTTAACTTTAGCAAAAATATGTAATTTGATATAAAGAAAATATTTTTTTATTTAATTGATTTTTCAAAAGGCATAAATGCATGATTTCATATAGCATACAACATTTAGCATTCTTGGAAAGAAATAAAGTGATGTAAGTATGTAACTTCATTCACCCTAATTAATTCTTAAGGGCAATCCTATAAGATAAGATTATTCAAAGTGAATCAAAATTCTTTAAAGAGATTTTTTTTTTTAGTTTTGAATTTGATTTGAAAATGATTTGTGAGAAAGGGTTTAATGGTCCTAACCCATTATCCCCATGTGTGAATTGATTTAGTTTATTTTTAGAACAATTAGATTGATTCTATGTTTTATTTAGGTTAAGGTGTGAATTAAATCCATTAATTACCCCTAACCTACACCACTTTAACATAATTAACCTAATAATTATGAGCCAACATATGATATGCAATTACATGGAAATTAAATTAGCAATGCACCTAAGAAAGAAAGGGGCCTAATGTAATTGGCTCATAATTATTGATTAATTAAGCTAAAAATTTTTATTAAGTACTTTCATAACCCTCCCACACATACGAGTCAGATATGATTTTCTTAAACTTACCTTAGGCTCTTAAACACCTACGGATCTACCCAGCAAGAGATCGATTAAGTTCAGATTGGTTTTGAAAGTTTGATTAGATTAATTAAGTATATCATTAGTGGATTAATCCTTAATTATGTTTAGATTAAGGAAGAAAGGAAGTTTAGCGAATAACTTAGGCAAAATATCCCAAATCCATTCCATAAATCTCCTCCTTACTTAAACAATGTTTAATTATCTCAATTAATGGATTAAATCACTATTCACATGCTTAATTACTCTTAATTATATTAAGAGGGTGATTAGGGGTTCATTAATTAGTTTTCCTAGTTAACTCATTAATAAATCCCAAAAAAATTAGGAGAGGTAGAAGTCATCCCACTAAATATGTTCGAGAAATTTAGAATTAATTAATGCAGTAATTAAGGTAATTCAATTTTTAATTAAACCCTAATTAAGCTAAATCCACTATTCAAAATTTATTAAACTTAATTTTATATTATTCCCCTTTGAATTATCTTTAAAATGAACTTGAGTTTGTAATTGTTAGACTTTTTTGCATTTAGTGATGAATTTATGAAGTTTTTATGATTAATGAATAATTAAATAGCCTAATTAATTAAATAATCTCATCGGCACCATGTGGACTGCTAACGCGGCATGCTTTCCACGTGGCATGATAGGATTGGTTATTTAAGTTATCACATCATGCATCACGTTAGCCGGCAGTGCAACACGCTTTCCCTTGGGCCGTCCGATCAAGGATCAGATGACTAGGGTTAATCTCATGGTTATAAAGGGTTTAAAATCAAGGGATCTAAATGTTTTAATCAGGGTCATCCATCCAAAACATGCGTGTTGGACGACCCATGATTTATTTCTGTCTAATCTGAGGGTGACAGAGGCCTTCCATCCTCCATGGCTTGATCTGAGCCCACCTAAGCTCGGATTAGGCAGAGATTCAGCCCACACCATCAAGAAGTATAAGGAAGAACATCTAATGGCTAGGATCTAATGGGATTACAATTCCTTTCACAAAGGACTAAGTACTTTTCAATGGAGGATTGGTTTTGAGTCATACCTCACCGGAGGCTATCATTGGCACTTCCAACGGAGGAGGTAACTTTGCCTAGTGGAGATGAAGCCTTGTTGAAAGTTCCAAGTCTCAGTTTGAAGTGGATGTGTGGGTTGGCCAAGCTCCCCTTCAATGGCTTGCAACTTTGATCAAATTCTCCCTTCCCGTAGCTTGGAGACTTGAGAAAAGCTCGACTTGCTTCCTTGATGGTGCTTTCAAAGTGAATTTAAATTTGGTGGAGAATTGAACGAAGTGAAATTTCCTTAGGCCTCCCCTATTTTTAGCTTAAGAAAAACTAAGAAGGAGAGATTTGGGAAGCTTGTGGATGCTTGCCATCGATCCCTCTTAATCAACTTTAGTGTGTGTCTATTGAGTGAGAATGAGGGGAAGTATATCTTCCCCTGCTTGGATCGGACGGCCGAGAGCCATCTTGCCATTTTGATCAAATTGAGGAGATTGATTGGGTTATTTTGGTTGTTATGGAGTCCATGTGCTTCAGTTTTGGTAGAGGAGTGGAGGAGGGGAAGTGCACATGTGCTAGGTGAGTGTAAGAGGTGATCCAAGTGGAGAATTTTGGAGGGGTTGGTCTAGCCTTAGGTTTGGTCATGGCTGACCAAACCCATTGGGTCATGTTCACCACCTCCCTTGGTGTCCAAATGGACCATTAGGAGGATTCCAAGTGGCCATGAGGAGGAATTGGCCAAATTCTAAGTGAATTTGGTCATAGGTCACCCTTTGACCCAAGGGTAAAATAGTCATTTGGCCTTGATTTAGATTTGGGCAGATTTGAGATGTTTTAAAAATAGGTTGGGCCAAAGTTCAAAGAATTTGGAGTTGATTTGATATGGTTTGGCTCAAGTTGACACATTTTGGTCAAAATGGGTTAACTTGGGTCAAGTTGACCAATTGGTCAAATTAGGTCAAACCATGGGTAGGTCAAGTTCAGATGATCATTTGGAGCTTATGGGTATCATTGGTTTGGTTCAATTTGCTTTAGATTTGCTTTTGGTTCATTTGAGTTCACTTAGGTCAAATGGGTCAAGTTGACCAATTTGACCCCTTTGACCCAATTAGGTTAGTTCATGGGTTGGTTTAGGTTTGGTTGTTCATTTGAAATGTATTGCAAGCTTTGGTTTCAATCAACTTTGGTTTGGTTTAATTTCAAGTTGATTTGACCTTTTAGGTCAAGTTCATGGTCAACTGGGTTAGGTTGGGTCTAGTTGGTCAATTGAGGCTTTAGTCAAGTTCAATAAGTGATTTAGAATGAATTTGAACCATTGGTTGAAATCAATTTGGCTAAGATCAAGATTTGAACCATTTTGATTTTTTAGGTCAACTTGGGTTAACTTGGGTCAGGTGGCCAATTGAGCTAGGTTTGGCTCAAATGATGACTTGGTCAAGTTCAATCATTGATTATAAACTGGTTTAGATCAATGGTTTCAATCAATTTGGCCTATGGTAGATTTTAGTTAGTTTGGGTTTCATTTGGGCTAAGTGTTGACTTGCTCAAATGCTAGGTTTGACTTGGCTTGACCCAATTTGAGTGATTGATCAATCTATGATGATTGTTTCTCACAATGTGAGGTTTATATGAGCTTAGTTCAATCTAATTTGGGTAGGATTAGAATTTGGCTCAAAAAAGATGCTTTAGGTCACTTTGGGTCAAGTAAGCCTAAGTGGGTTAATTGGCTTGATCAAAGCTTGATTCAAGTTTGGTTGAACTCACATATGGACTTATGATTGAAATATAAATCCAATTGCAAGTGATTTGAAGTTAAATGAGTTTTGATTCATTTGATAATTCCAAGCTCAAAAGATGAACATGGGTTTGATTTGGGTTGGTTTGATTTTGATTTGATGATTGAAGTTTATGTTTATATTTAGTTTATTATTGAAGGATTGATTATTTGGAGAGAAAATCCAAAGGTTTGAGTTGATTTGAGAATGAGTTGGTTAAGTTCAGGAATTTGACTTGAAAGGGTATAGGTTGGATTTAGGCTTGAGTTTTGAATTTTGTTTTACGATTATTTGAAGTTATATTTCATTTATATTTATGAATATAGATGATAATATAAATGGGTTATGAGAAAATATTTTGAGCTTGAATTGATTTTAATTTGATTTAAGCTAAGTCCATAAGATGAAGTCAAAATGGCTTAGAAAAGATTTTGGACTTAGAATTTAATCATGGGTTTTAATCATTTGAGATTTGATTCATGATTTGAGAAAATCCATTAAGTTGGAATTGATTTAAGGTTTGATTTGGAAGTTGATTTGAATTTGGAGTTTGACTTGGAAGAGGGAAGTAAGGATTTGGTTTAAGCTATAGGGTAGGAAAGTTTTTCTAATACCCATAAGGCATAACCTATTCCTATGACTAACTCTTCTAAGTCTTTAAGATTAGGTTAAGTGTTCACCTAATCACTAGAAGTATCTTAAGACTGAGGAACTCTTAATGTTTAGAGGAGTCCTATGTCTAAGATGGAGAAGTTGAGAACTCACTCCAAAAATGAGGTCAACAAAACCAAAGACTTTAATAATTTTTAATTGACCAATTGAACATGAACCAGCACCTAACCCAACCCAATTGGGTCAATTTCATCAAATTGGTCAACTTAGACCATTTGACCTATATGCATCTATTGACCTCATTTTTAGGATGAGCTCTCAACCTCTCCATCTTAGAGATAGGACTCCTCTTAGACACTAAGAGTTCCCTAATCTTAAGACACTTATAGTGATTAGGTGAATACTCAACCTAACCCTAAAGACTTAGAAGAGTTAGCCATAGGAATAGATCATGCCTTAGGGGTGTTAGGAAAGCTTGCCTACCCTATAGCTTGAACCAAATCCTTACTTCCTTCTTTCAAGTCAAACTCCAACTCTAAACCAACTTCAAACTCAAATCAATTCCAACTTAATTGATTTTCTCAAATTCAAATCAGCTTCAAACTCAAACCAATTCCAAATCAAATCTCAAATCAATTTGAACTTAATTGATTTTCTCAAATCTTAAATCAATTTCAATGGATTTTCTCAAATCATGAATCAATTCCAAATGATTGAAACCCATGATTGAATTCCAAAATCTAAATCTTTCCTAAGGCATTTTGATTTCATCTTATGGACTTAGCTCAACTCAAATTCAAATTAAATCAAATTCAAGAGATTTTCTCATAACCCATTTATATTCTCATTTATATTCACAAATATAAATAAAATATAAATTCAAATATCCAAAATAAATTCAAAACTCAAATCCAAATCTAACCTAAATCCAACTTAAACTCTTTCAAGTAAAATGCTTGAACATGGTCAAATCAACCTCAAATCAATTCAAACCTTTGGATTTTCTTCATGATTCAGTCAATTCTTCAATCATGAAACCAAATACAAACACAAACTTTAATCACCAAACCAAAACTTAATTCAAAAATAAAACCCAAATCAAACTCATGTTCACCCTTTGAACTTGAAATTGTCAAATGAATCAAAATCTATTTGACTCCAAATTACTTGCAAATGGATTTATATTTCAGTCATAAGTATATATGTGAATTCAATCAAACTTGAATTAAGCCCTGATCAAGGCAATTGACACAGTTAAGGTCACTTGACCCAAAGTGAGCTAAAGTACCCTTTTGAGCCAAATTCTAATCCTACCCAAATTAGATTGAACTAAGCTCATCTAAGCCTCACATTGTGAGCAACAATCATCCTAAGATGATCAATCACTCAAATTGGGTCAAACCAAGTGAAACCGAAGGGTTGACTAAGTTAACACTTAGCCAAAATGAAACCTAAACTAGCCAAAATCCACCATAGGCCAAATTGATTGAAACCATTAATCAAAACTAATTCATGATCAATGTCTGAACTTGACCAAGTCATCATTTGAGCCTAACCTAGCCCAATTGGCCACTTGACCAAAGTTGACCCAAGTTGACCTAAAAAGTCAAAATATGTAAAATCTTGATCTAAGCCAAATTGATTGAAACCAATGGATCAAGTTCATTCTAAATAACTTATTGATCTTGACCAAAGTCTCAGTTGGCCAACTAGACCCAACCTAGCCCTATTGACCATGAACCCAAGTTGACCTAAAAGGTCAAATCAAGCCAAAATCAAACCAAACCAAAATTGATTAAAACCAAAGCTACCAAAATATTTCAAATGACCAACCAAACATAAACCAACTCATGACCTAGCCCAATTTGGTCAAATTGGTCAACTTGATCCATTTGGCCTAAGTGAAATCAAATGAACCAAAACCAAATAAAAATCAAATTGAACTAAACCAATGATACCAAAACTTTTCAATGGTCATTTGAACTTGACCCAACCCTTGGTTTGACCCAAATGTGACCAATTGGTCAACTTGACCTAAGTTGACCCGCCAAATGATAACAAATCAACTTCAAATTCCTTAAAATTTGGACCAACCCAATTTCAAACTATTCCAAATCTACCCAAATTGAAATCAAAGTTAAATGGCCATTTCACCCCTAGGTCAAGGGTTAACCTATGGACAATTCCACTTAGAATTTGGTCAAATCCTTTTCATGGCCACTTGGCACCCTCTTAGTGGACCAAATGGACACTAATAAGAGTGGTGAACATGACCCAATGGGTTTAGGTTAGCCAAGCCCTACCCAAGGCCTAAAATGACCACCCCACTCAAAATGAGCACATGGGATCACCTCCCACACCTCATTTAACATATGGAAAATCCTCCACTCCCTCGCTCTGCCAAAAACCAAATCACATGGCATCCAAAGTGACCTAACAAACTTAGTCAATCTGATCAATTTGATCAAAATCACAAGGAGAAGCATGGTCATCCAATCCTTGTAGGGGGAGATAGAATCTCCCTAATTTCACTTCTTTATAATGACTCACACTCGATTGAGCCTTAGGAACTCAGAGCAACCTTCTCCAAGTTCCTTCAAGCTTCCTCAAGCTATTTTGAATTCTTCATTTTCAGATTTCTTCAAAGCTAAAATAGTGGAGCACATTGGTAATTCCAACTAGCTCAATTCTCCATCATAAGCCAATCCTCTTGAAAGCACCTTCAAGGCATCAAGTCAAACTCACCTAAGTCAAATCCCAAGCACTTAAGCCATGAAAGGGGGAGCTAAACCAAAGCTGCAAGCACTTGAAGAGGAGTTTGGCTAATAGGAGGATCCACTTGATCTCAAGCCTTCAGACCTTCAACAGGGCTTCATCTCTAATAGACAAAGCTACCTCGATGGTTGGGAGTGCCGGTGAAAGCCTTCGATGAAGTATGAATCAAAACCGAGCTTATACTAGATTTTCTTTGGTCCTCTGAGTAGGGAACTTTCATCCCAAGTGAAATTGGCCATTGGATCTTCTTCTTCTTACTTCTTGATGGTGTGGGTTCGATCTTAGCTCAATCTAAGCTCAAGTGAGCTTGGATCAAGCCCTAAGAGATGGACGATCACCGTCTCCCACATGCGAGGGTAGGGATGAATCATGGACCATCCATCTCGTGTATTTTGGATGGACGATCCTGATTAATCCACTTTAGATTCTATGATTAATCCCTTTGATACCGTGAGCTTGATCTTGATCATCCAATCTTTGGTCAGATGGTCCAAGGGAAAGTGTGTAGCACCACCGACTGACTGTGCAGCTGATGTGATAACTTAAATAACCAATCCTACCATATCATATTGAAAGCACGTGCCGTGTCAGCAATCCACATGGCATCAATGGGATTAGATATATAATTAGGGTTATTTAATTATCCTTAATCACTGAAACTTCAAAAATACATAACTAAATGTAGAAAAATCAAAAAATATGAATGAGGGCTCATTTTAAAGATAATTAAAGGGGAAATAATATAAAATTAACTTTGATTGATTTTGAATAGTGGGTTTTCCTTAATTTGTGTTTATTTAAAATCTTTAAAACCCAAATTACTCTCTAATGACTTCATTAATTTATTCTAAACTTCTTAGGCATGTTTTGGGGGATGACCTCTGCCTCCCGTAGTTTTCACAAAATTTATTAATAGGTTAATTAGAGACATCAATTAATGAATCCATAATCACTCTCTTAATATAATTAAGGGTAATTAAGCATGTGAATAGTGGCTTAATCATTTAATTAAGATAATTAAATATTGTTTAAATGATCAAGAAGTTTATGAAATAATTTTAGGTTATTTTCCTTAAGCTATTCCCTGAATCCCATTTCTTCCTTATTCCAAACCTAATTAAGGGTTAATCCACTAATAACCTTTTAAATTATCTTAATCAAATTTTCAAAATCAATTTGAACTTAATCAATCCTTTACTGGGTAGTTACTTAGGTGTTCAATAACCTAAGTAAGCTTAAGGAAATCAAATCCAACCAACATGTGTGGAAAGGGTTATGAAAGTACTTAATTAAACACCTTAGCTTAATTAATCAATAATTATGAGCCAATTGATTTATTCCCTTTCTTTCTTAGGGTGCATTGCTAATTTAAATTCAATGTGGTTGCATGTTATATGTTGGCTCATAATTGTTTGAATAATTAGGTTAAGGAAGTGCAGGTAAGGGGTAATTAATGAACTTAATTTACACCTTAACCTAAATAAAACATAAAATCAATCTAATGGTTCTAAAAATTAAACTAAAACAACACACACTTGTGGAAGATGGGTTAGGACCAACAAACCTTCTCACATTTCCTAAATTCAAATCAAACTCAAAACTAAACTAAAAATTTCTTTAAATAATTTGATTCACTTTAAATGATCTTATTCTATAGGATTGTCTTTAGGAATTAATTAAGGTGATTGAAATTACATCACTTTACTTCTTTCCTAACATGTTAAATGTGTATATCATATGAAAATCATGCATTCATGTCTTTTGAAAAATCAAATTAAAATGAAATATTTTCTTTATGTCAATTTACATGTTTTGGCTAAAGTAAGAATATGAATGACTATTATCACTACTAAATCCAAAATTACTTTCAAAACTTAGAAATCAAATATTAAATGAAAGGTATGCTACTTATAAATACTTATAAGCTTGCATGTGAGTATAATATAAAATGTGCACTATGTGACTTTTCCTTCTCTTCTCTTTTAACATAATTTTGAATAGGATTTGCAAAGTGTATAGTTCATTCAAAAAGAACACAACACTTGCTTAAATCTATTCCTATTCATTATTATGTTATCGTTTAAGAGGGACCTTAACATTTACACATGTAAATTGCATAACCAAAATCAAATAAACAAACATAAACTTTTTGCATGACACTTTTTCCATTCATTTCTTTTTGTACATGCACATGCATTTAAGAAAAGTAGTATATTAGTCTGGACATCCCAGGATTTTCTAGGATTTAAGTAGCCCCAAGTAGGTCTTGTACCTTACACCCCTGGTGTAGAAAACAATGGCACCGTACTCACTTATGCCTTTCATACATGTAAATGTGCATATGAATAATGGATAAAAGAATCCCTCTCTTTTCTACTTAACAAAATCATGCATACATGAAACATTCCAAAATTTCTTAAGCAACATCTCTTAGCATTCATCATTAAGGTGTGCTAACATTTCCACTTCCATGCATAGATATGCTTAAAAAAATAAAGTGTTGTGTGTTTTGTGATAGTAATTCACTTTGCTTAATCTTAAAATGCCTTTCTCTTTGAATAGATTTTTTTAGGGGAAATCTAAACATAGGATTAATTAAAACACATAATAAAACATTCACTAAACAAAAATCAATAATGAATATACTTTAGAAATTACTTATGGTAGGGAGGAAAGAGAAGTCCTCTTCTCTTTTCCCCTCTTTACAACACTTAGTAATTAATTGTAGGTTCGTTCAAATCAAATCAAATAATGAAATAAAACTTAACCAAATCAACTAAACCACTTAAATGAAACTTCCCTCTAAGTTGAACATTTCATACTTAAAAAATTCTAACTTTAAAGCCTAACTAAGACATACCACACAAACCTTAAATGATACACACATTAGGCTAAGTCACCATTTCTAGTCCTATGTTAGGGCGGTGCATGGTTTGATGCTTGCTTTTATTTTGTGGTGTAACATTTTAGTCTGGATGTTAGGATGTATATGCATGTAGACTGAATGGTAGGATGATCTCAGTCTAATCATTATCTTCTGTAGGGGATTGTGCTTATGGGGCACTAAAATAAAAATATAAATGCTTTTGTTGTGCATGTTGCTTACTCCCCTAAGCATACTCTAAAATAGGCCAGGTGGACTTGGTTATCCATGTGTGGGGTTCTAAGTCTAATTTATTCATATTCATGCTTGAGATTGTGTGGTTTGTTTAACTAATCTCTATTTTACAGGTTTTAGTTAGATTTACTTTTTCCATTATTCATGTAATTTTGTAATTAGGATTTGGAATGATTGTTATGAGGTATTAGGATGAACATTGGTCATAAGACTATATCTTATGTACCATGTGAAGCCTTTAGAGCAACCACATTCCAACCAATCAAAAGAAGAAAGAAGAAAGAAAGAAGAAAGCAGAAAGAAGGAAGAAGAATGAAGAAAGAAGAATGAAGAAATGAAGAATGAAGACCCCCCATAACATGAATTTCTTCTTGATTGTATTTATTTCATTTGTAATCTGGGTTGTATAAGGGTAGAGCTCAGCTACCCAATTTGTTTTTAGATTTGTGCGGTGGAGCCCGACCATAAAAGGCCTCTTATTCTTTTGCTCTAGCATTATAAATTATTTGATGTTTGTTTAGCTTGTGGATTAAGATGTCATATTTTCCTAGTTTCTTCCTTATTTTGATGTATGTCTTGAATACGATTAGGCTCTTAGGGAAAACTAAATTTTCTACCCAACTAATAAACTCAAAACCAAAAATAACAATTGATACCCTCACCTAAAGCCTAGGTTATAAAGTAAGATAAAAGATTTAGCAACCCCTTAGCTGGATATTGTATATTTTCACATCTTGCATAAAAAATATCTTGCCTCACTCTTATTATGGAGGGCTTCCACCTTTGCCAGAGAACTTGGCTTCACCTTTGAGAGCCATGGTGGAAACACACCTCCTTTCTTGCTGATTTTGGCCCATAATCCAATTTCTCATGCATTAGGCATATGAATCCTAAAGACTGTGTCAAATAAATTATCCAAAAATAAAAATAAAACATAAAAAAAATTTGCATTAGATTTAAGTCATTAATCATGCCTTACATGATCTTGTCTGTTAGGGAGTGTGTTTAAGGATATAATCTCTTTCTAAATAAATAACAGCGTAACTATCTTGTAAAAGCATATGACTTACCTCCATGTATTTAAAGTCATAGGGGGAGTTAGTTGGCAGCCACCCGCAGGCGATTGTAAGTCCAAATAATTGGGTAGTTTATCCTCTCTTATGGAGGTAAACCAAATATTAAATTTCTTCTTAGATTTAGGTCATGCTTCGGCCCTTGCCAAAGCTCCCTAAATTTAGGTTCATAGGTTGCTACTTCCTCGTGCAGGCTACAAGCATAAATCCTCATCTCTTGGGCATTTCTGTGATCTCATGTCATAGAATTATAAGCCCTAGATTTCTATTGAAAAATCAACTCAAACAAAAAAATCACTTCAATTTCAAAACATAAAGCCCAACCATAGGATAGTTTGGGATGCTTACTAGGCTTCCTAGTGTCATAAGCATCCCCTACTTATCTTCCTTTGGCTTCGATAATAACTCCCTCCTATTGATCAACCCCACATGATCTTCTAAAAATAAACCAATCGATTGATAGTCTTATCTTTGAAGTCTTTAGAGACAATGATCATTTACCTTAATCGAGAGTATTCTTAAGAATCATATTCCTTAGATGTATTTAACTATGGGGCTTGCCTCCATATGAAACTTAATGAACTGGTTTAAAATAAACGCTTTACTTTTCATGTAAAGTAGGGGAGAATCAGTACATTCGATGTAGTCCTTAGGAGTCCTTATTAAGGTGATTAGGTCTATTGTAGAATTGTGACTTCTTTCTCTCAAGATAGTACATCATTCCTTAATGCTATACCCAATCACCTAATAAGAATATCTGCAGATCTGCATGGTGTCCAACATAAGAAGTGTTTGAATATTTTTGGTTCTTCATTCATTTCTTTTTCTCTCCTCAGAAAAGGTTAGATGAAGAACTCAAAAATAATTCACCACATATTTTTTTGGCATCTCCATTGGGGAAGGTTCCTCTCTTCATCTTTGGTAAATGATCATTGTCTCCAAGTATCGATAGTGGGTTTGTATTTTATATGAATTTGAGGCTATCTTTCTTTTTTGTTGGCACTTAGTTTACTTCATCCTTAAGCTAAGTAAGCCAACATTTGTTAGGTTTTAGGACCTCACTCTGTGTGGGTCTTAAAACCCCTGCTGGATTCCCTAATAATTGAAAATAAAAATTTAATAAAAAGAAATAACTAAAGACTTCCTTCTCATTATTTTATTATGGTAAGGAAAGGTTAATTCCAAAAATAAAGAAAAATAAATCCTTTACAAAAATATCAATTTCCAAAAGCGCATTTTTAAAATGCACATAATAAAATATTTGCACAAAAATTTTTATAAATCACCCTCATCTAATAATCTTCATGATTGTTATTTGTAGGATCATTTAAAAAAAATCCAAAATCATATTTTTTATAAATCACAAATGAACATCTCATCCAATTTGTTGAATGAAGATTTTTATTTCAAAATAAAATTCAACAATCATCTCTTTCCAAAAATAAAATCAAAAATTATATTTTTCCAAAGCATAAATGAACATCTTTATTGAATGAAGATTTCATTTTCAAAATAAAATCAACAACCTCATTTTCAAAAATAAATTCAACAAACACATTTTAAAAAATAAAATCAACAAACATCTTTTCAAAAATCAAAATTAACAATCATCTTTTCAAAATTGAAACAACATTTGGATCCTTCATTTAGCATACCTAAATTTTCTAAATGAAGATCTCCTAAATCAAAATAAAAAATCAAAAACAATATTTGGATCTTTCATTTAGCATACCCAAATTTGCTAAATGAAGATCCTCTTTTCGAAAACTAAAATCAAAATCAAAAATCAAAAATCAAAATAAAAATCAAAAAAATCAAAATCAAAATTGAAACAACATTTAGATCTTTCATTTAGCATACCCAAATTTGCTAAATAAAGATCCTCTTTTAAAAAAACCAAAACCAAAATCAAATTGAAACAACATTTGGATCTTTCATTTAGCATACCCAAATTTGCTAAATGAAGATCCTCTTTTTCAAAAATAAAAAATTCATTTGGATTTCTTTAGCATACCTAAATTTGTTAATAATCCTCTTTTTAAAAATCATGAAAAACAAAACACATTTGGATTTCTTTAGAATACCTAAATTTGCTAAGAATCCTCTTTTCAAAAATCATCAAAAACAAAACACATTTGGATTTCCTTAGCATACCTAAATTTGCTAAGACTCCTCTTTTCAAAAATCATAAAAAATAAAGCACATTTGGATTTCTTTAGCATACCTAAATTTTCTAAGACTCCACTTTTCAAAAATCATCAAAAATAAAGAATATTTGGATTTCCTTAGCATACCTAAATTTGCTATGAATCCTCTTTTCAAAAATCATCAAAAATAAAGCACATTTGGATTTATCCTCTTTTCAAAGATCATCAAAAATAAAGCACATTTGGATTTATCCTCTTTTCAAAAATCATCAAAAATAAAACACAGTTGGGTTTCCTTAGCATACCTAAATTTGCTAAGAATCCTATTTTCAAAAATCTTCAAAAACAAAAAATATTTGGATTCTTCATTTAGCATACCCAAATTTACTAAGTGAAGATTCCATTCTCAAAGTCACACATGAATAATAAAATAAGCAAACAAAATAAGAAAGTTATTTTCAAACACCTCACATAGCATACCCAAATTTGCTAAGTGAGTAAATTCCAAAATCAAAAATCAAAACAAAAATCAAATTCAAATATGAACCTATGGAAGCATCAATCTCTCAAACAAAAAATATTTGAACTCATTTTCAACATACACAAATTTGTTAAAAATGGATTCTACATTCAAAAAATCCCCTTTCCAATCAATTCAAAAAAAAAATCTCTCTTCTAAATTCATTTGAGCGTCACTTAACACTTTCAAGTTGTTGAGCGTGGGTTCAAATTCTAAATCAAAATTAAAAAAAATCAACAAAACAAAAATCTGATTCATGTTTATTTTTCCAACATTGTAGACTTTCAGTCAGTTTTCAGTCAGTTTAGTTCAGTTCAGTTCAGTTTCAAATCACAGCACAGAAGTATATTTTTTACATTTCCTTTCAGGGTGGACTTGGCCTTGGATTGGGCTATCCTCCCCTGAGTTCGACCACCTCATCCATTTTGGCTGAGGCTCTGAGGGGACTGGGATCACATGTGAGGGGACCACCCTCACAATAGTTAGTAAGAGCATGGTGACCAAGCAGAAGTCGATCATCCAAGTTAAGTTACCATCTAATTCGGAGATCCCCTCACTAAAGAAAAAAGTTGTGGCAATTATCACAATGGTAGCAGTTATAATGCAGTGAACCCAATTGTTCCCCTTGTTGCCTCAGTACGGGATAACACCCACTCGCTGGCTCCATCCAAGAGGAAAGCTCATCTGATTCCAGGGATTATCTCCTCCCCTTGATTGGGTCTAGTTCCTCTTGATTACCGACTCTGAAAATAAGAATGCATGATCAAGCGGTATCATACACACATAGAGTTGGAGATTTCGGTGTAGGGGAGTTTCTAGGATGGTTTCCCCATTGATCACATAAAACAAGTTCCACCCTCTCTCTGGATCTGATAGAGATGTTGTTAGGTGGATTTCAGTTTCACCTCCACCAGCAATACAATTTCAAGCTCCTATCAATGAGAGGAGGAGGTCATACGCCAGCCTTAGATCAGTTCTACGCCGAGTAGGCGGAGCCTACAGATGATCAGAGTCCAAAGCTTAGTTTGATTTATGGTTAATCATTCCCCATAGTGTGGGTTGACAGATTAGATAGGAGAGGGTCAGGAAGGCATGTACATCGGTTCATTTCTAGGGCGATAGAGGTATCAGCCATTGGTAGCCTCATGATCAACTTTCGGATCGTGCTACCTCGATCATATAGCATCTTACTGATGGGTACTACCCACCATAAGAGAGGAGCTCCTATCGAGAGAGAGTCAGTGGTTCCTTCACCACACCGCTCTACTCCGCGCCCACCATCTTTGATGCATGTTCCATCATCTATCATTCTAGCAAAGGCCATGAAGGTCACATCGGGGGAGAAGAGAACCCCATTGGTGATCTGGCTATGGCCAAGAGATCCCATTCCCTCTACACCATCGACTGAGGTGAGGTTGAGCTCTCCTTCTCGAGCTTCTGCTCTAGTTATGGTGAAGAACAAATGGCGACCTCTGAGTATAGTAGTCATTCCATCACCACCACCACTACAGCAATGTATGGAGATAGCAGTAGAGGGAGGAGGAAATAGTTCAGTCACCCTCATGGATATAGATCCTCCTTGGAGTACCACTCCATCCAGATCTAGTAGTAGTCAGGAGCATCTTTTATCTAGTGAGTGTAGTCCTCACAAGATTAGCTCTCCAGCAGTAATAGAGGTTAAATGTCTATCTATTCATGATAGTGATCCTACTACCGATCAACCTCGATCTTTTGTACCTATTTAGTTGGACTGATCTCTAGATGATATTATAATTCAGTATCTAGTAGAGAAGAAAGAGATCTTAGGATATGCTTGGTCTAATTTAAAGGATGAGAAGGTCAATTTTGATCCTAATGAAGATGATCTATTAGAGGATTCAGCGGGGGTGCACATGGTAGACACTAGGGGTTCCTTCCTCCATGATCAGCAGACTTTGGAAGGTGCTACGGCCAAGCAGGAAGACACAACCTACTTGACCCAACACTTCCTTCAATAATTAAAGCAAAAGGAAGAGAAAATAAGATAGGATGGGGAAGAAGCTTGAAGACTTGCTAGTAGAAGTTTTGGCACTGCAGAACCAAGCCTCGACAGTGCATCCTACCATAGCAGAGACTAGTCAGCCAAAGTTGTTGCATGTTTTGGATCCATATAAGAATTTACCTATAGTAGAATAGGGCAACACTAACTTGTATATGAAGGCAGTAGATAGTACCTTCGTATAAGAAAAGGACATTAAAACCATGGTTGAGCACCAGGTGAGAGAATCCTTGGTTCAAGTCTGAAGAGGATCATCAGTTCCAAAGGGTAGACCCTACCCAGAGGAATTCTATGCCATCCAGTATCCTAAGGGTTTTGTGCCACCTTATTTCAAGAGCTTCGATGGCAACGGGAACCCAAGGTAGTATATTACGCACTTCGAATCCAACTGTTGCAATGCTGGTGACAGTGATGCTCTCTTATTCTAAATTTTTATCAATAGCTTAGCAGGCATAGCCTTCGATTGGTACACTGAACTTTCCAACAGTTCAATGAAGGGTTTTGCTGAGTTGGAGAAACTCTTTATTAAGAGTTTTTTGGAGCTCAACCAAGGGCGATTGTAGATGATCTGGTTGTGGCTCAACAACACCATAGTGAGTCCCTCATTGATTATATTTTTAGATGGCACAATTTGAGTATGAAATATGAATCACAGATGTCTGAATAGCATGCCATTGAAATTCTACTCAAGAATATTCATGGCTTAGTCGCCTTCATGCTCAAAGGTTTTACCATTAAAATATTTGAGAAGCTAATCAATAAGGTGGCTAGCTTACAAGGAGAAGCCAAATAGTTGCCTTTTCTAGATCAATCAACAAAGCCAAAGCCATATAAAGCTTATGAGAAAGTTAGGCGGTGATAGTAGGAAAGCGACCATTAAAAAGTAGTATGAGACCTCCACGTGCATCACTTCCACCTCCTCTACCACCATTGAGGATATCCTACCGACTACCACAGCAGCCTCCATGGCCGTTGTTGCCTCCTCCTCAGCCATATCTATAGCAGCAGCAGTACACATACCTACCACCAGGTAGCTACGGTCCACCTACTCTTATGGATAAATTAAACAAACTATATTCATTTAAGATGGAGGTAATCATAAAAATCTTTAAGAATCTCTTCAAGAAGTATGATTTTTAGCTACTCGAGCCTGGAAGGCTGGAGGAAGTGGGCAAAAGCAATGACCCTAACTTTTGGCCCTACCACCGCATGCTAGGTCATGTTTTGGAGGATTGCTTTACATTCAAGGACTAGCTTGAACATAGCTTGAAGATAGGCGCCATAGTTATCCCAAAGGAATACCTTGTGGAACAACCATCTAGTTCTATTAGGGTAATCCTTGAGGATACCTGCGATCCTTCCAAAACTAAAGAAGGTTGGGATATCTCTTTATCCAAGAGCTCTAAGAAGATTGTAAATCAAGAAACATTCCTTACAGGTGCTTGAGGCAACTCAAACCTCCAACATTAAGAAATGTTTGCAAGTTGTCCAGGACAACTTAGGGAAAGTGGGAGTTGGCATGTAGCCAGCTATACCGGGGATAGCCAGTAACCAACACAACCCCCCAGTCCATTATTGCGGTTCGCTGACACCTCTATTTCAGCTAGCTCTTCCTAGTAGACATCTTGTATCGGGGATGAGGGCATCAAATCCCTCACCCTCTTACTTTACTTGATTTCTACTATGTACCTCCTTCAAAATTTGAAATCAAGAATAAAGCTAGCTTGAATTATATCTATGTCACTTCGATGGGTTGTCTAATTCTACTCTTGAAAACTCTTCTAGCAATAATTATAACAACTCTGATCTTCCTCTTTCTGATTCAGAGTTGGACCTTCTTTTTTTAAATACTATGGGTTCACCTCTTGAGATAGACTTGGAATCATCCGATTCTGAGGGTCCCATAGGAGAAGCTGTAGGTGAGCCTCATGTGTAGGTAGAATCTTCAACTAACCATCCACAATAGATCACTGAAGTCAACCTCCATAGTGGCAAGGTTCTACCTCCTAGAGCAACACCTCAATATAAGGGGAAATAAGTCATTGGTTCAGATGATCGAGAAGCCCCTCCATAGGATGCTCCACTCTTGAATATGCTTATGGAGGATCAACTTAAGGTGGAATACAATGTCCTCTCTCACCTAAGTAAGTTTCCATCTAAGTTAAGCATATATGATGCCCTTATCTTATCTAAAGAGTTGGGGGGAATCATTAATCAAGGCTCTCTTTGATCTAGATATATGCTTAGCTCAGCTGACTACTATTGGAGAGGAGGCACATTATTCTAGAGAAGCCTAAGGAGTCACTTTCATAAATGAATTTGTTCTTTTGGGGGACATGGACCATAATCGTCCACTTTACATTACAGTGGACATGGATAGATTCAGACTTTCAAGGGTTCTTGTCGATCTAGGTGCATCGGTGAACATTATGAGTCTAAAGACCCTTGCTTATTTGATTGACATCTCTACACTCTGAGGAGATCGGATGATGTTGAGAGGATTCATTGAACAAGGCGAGAGGGCTTTAGGTTCTATAGTGTTACCTTTGGAGATAGGTGACTGGAAGATTGAAGCCAAGTTCTATATCATTGATTCGAACACTTCATTCACTACTTTGCTGTAGATGATAAAATAAGATGATTCCATCCTCCCTCCATCGGTGCATCAAGTTCAAGAAGGATGGGATTGAATGTCAAAGGAGATGAAAAGCTATTTTCAGTCAAAGAGATATATGAAGATGCGACCTACTATCTTCTTCAAAACACCTTTTCTTATGAACTTGGTCAAAATTCAAATTCAAAAGAAAAAGAAGAAAAAGAAAAAGGAAAGAAAAAGAAAAAGAAAAGAAAATGAAAATCCAAGTGAACGAGAAAAGGACATCGAAGAAGGAGTAGAGCCGCATATCACATTCCACCCACAGTTCATTGCATCATATGGACATGGGTAGTGGACCTCCACCAGGCGGTAGAGTGAGAGACATAGGTCCGAGGTAGAAGACCCCTTGGTTGGCACCAGCCAATAAAGATTATGTTCCAGTTCATAGGAGTACCCCTACTATTCACATAGACTTAGAATCCAACTCGAAGGATTAGTTTAATGTGATTTGAATATCAACCAACCACTCTATGGGGGTTTCATTGGAGGTGACACTCAAGTCGAACAACCATGAAGACCAAGCCTCTAGACAAAGCACGAATGTATTCAAATCGACTTTATGTGAAGCTATTAGGCAGTAGTTAGGAACCTTAGCTCTAACCTCACTTTCCTCTCAAAAAGTTGAATGTTTAGTAGTTAAGGAAGCCCCTTAGTATTTCAGGGATGTCAAGCTATAGAGATTCCTATTAGGATCATCATCCTCAAGTCTAAAAATTGATGTAGGACTTGAGGATATTTCAAATAAAGAATTAATGGAATTGCATTTTGATTGGCACTCGCCTTGTGTTTTTAATTTTGTAAAGAATGGTTTGATTCCTTATACATGGTCTAAGCATAAGTCAGAGTACCCCAAGAAGCTATGAGACAACAAAGGCAGGGATGCACAATCAAGATCAAGATTGGGGTTCAGTACAGTGGGTCCAGTCGATGATGATAATTATTGTTTAATTGTCACCAATCATTTGGAGTCTAATAGGTTCCTTTTACACCACACTAGCTCTTAGGAGGATGTATGTTTAGAAACTTTAGATGATCCAGATGATCTCCAAATCAAAGATGCACTGCCAAAATTTGATGAAGAGATCCATTCAACAATTGACAAGCTTAAGAAAATCAACCTCGGGATGGAAGAAAATCCATGCCCGATATACATCAGTTCACTGTTGAATGAAGAAGAAACCAATGACTTAGTTAGGATATTGATTGAGTTTAAGGATTGCTTTGCATGGAGTTATGAAGAGATGCCATGATTTTCTCTTGACATAGTAGTCTACAAACTAACAATAGACCCTAACACCAACCCTATCAAGCAAGCTCCTAGACACATGTGATTATAAATTGAACAATAGGTCATTTTTGAAGTCAAGAAATTGATCGATGTTAGTTTCATCAGGGAAGAAAAATACCCTACCTGGTTAGCCAGTATTGTCCCAGTTAAGTAGAAGAATGGCCAAATTTGCATATGCATCGATTTCAGGGACTTAAACATGGCATGTCCTAAGGATGAGTTTCCTCTTCCTATACCAGAACTAATTGTGGACATCACGTCATCTCATGTAGGATTCCCCTTCATGGATGGGTCATCTGGCAACAACCAAATCAAGATGGCCTCTGAGGATGAAAGAAACACAGCTCTTCAAACCCCGATCAAAATCTATTGTTATACGGTCATGTCATTCAGCCTTAAAAATGCTGGTGCTACATACCAATGGGCCATGACTCAGATCTTCAATGAACTCATCCATCATCAGGTTGAGTGCTATTTTGATGATATAGTAGTTAAAAGTAAAGGAAAGAAAGACCATCTCTTTCACTTGAGAGTAGTTTTCGAATGGTTAAGATAATTTAACCTCAAATGAATCCTCTGAACTATGCATTCAGAGTAACTCTAGGGAAATTCTTTATTCTTGTTGTCTGATGTCAAGAATAGAAATAGATCCAAAAAAGATCAAAACTATTTTCAAAATGCCACATCCTAAAAGTTTAACTCAACTCAGATCTTTCCAAGGATGGTTGGCGTATCTAAGATGCTTTATTTCCAACCTATCGAGAAGATGCAAGCCATTTTCAGCACTTGTCATAATGGATGCCAAGTTCATGTGGGATGATAAGTGCTAGTATGCCTTTGAAGATATAAAGTAGTATTTGGTGAAGCCGCTGAAGTTCTAGCCTATCTCGTGTCCATCCTCTACACTACATTGGATGACTACCTTGGTGCTTTGTTGAAGCCAATGACTGGGAATGAGAGTGCTCTCTACTACCTTGCCATTCCTGCTAGCAAAACTACCCACCTATTGAGAAACATTGCCTAGCTTTAATCTTTGCATCCCAGAAACTATGACACTATATGCTTTCTCATAAGGTGAACTTGATTTCCAAAACCAATCCACTACAGTATCTCATGACAAGGCCAATACTATCCAGACGTTTAGCACATTGGTCTATGATTCTCTCACAATTTGATGCTACATTCATACCCCTTCGTATAGTAAAAAGACAAGCACTAGCTGATTTTTTAGTAGCACACCCACTTCCTGTTGATTCCCAGCTTAATGATGATCTCCCTGATGAACAAATCATGAACTTAGGAGAGTTTGACAATCGCCAATGGGATATGTATTTTGATGGTGTGACTTTCTTTTATAAAGAAAAAGAACCACAATCTACTCTTCCAGCAAAGGCAGGGGTAGGAATAGTCCTCTTAACTTTAGATCATGATGTGATGAGATTCTCATACTATCTCTCTAATCCCTGCACCAACAATGAAGCCAGGTATGAGGCTTTGATTGCCAGTCTAGAGTTAACCATTATAGTGTGTGTCAAGAGCATTAACATCTACGGGGATTCTCAGTTGGCTATCAACCAGATTGTTAGGACTACAAGGTTCTCAAACCTAAGCTTCATCATTACCACAAATATATCATGAAGCTATTAGCCCAAATCCCTGAAGTCACCATTTACAAGGTTCTTCGAGCAGAGAATGCAGTAGCAAATGCTTTGGCCAAACTTTCCAAAGAGTTGGCATGTCTGGAAGATGAGTTCATTCCAATAAGGGTTCAAAATAGATAAGTCCTATCCCTTATTGATGTTGAACTCATCAAGAGACTTTCTCTTGAAGGAGAGGTTGTCATTTCTAAGAAGGACAAGGAGCTGGATTGGAGGCAACTATTCATAGATTACCTGAACACCAGGAACCTATCTCAAGAGAAATCACAAGCCCATCAAATGAATCAGAGAGCTCTCTCCTATGCTCCCATGGATGACACCTTGTACTGACTGACCTTCGATCAAATATGGTTATGCTGTTTGGACAAACACAAATCCCGTAGGATCATGACCGAGGTACACTCAGGTCTATGCGGAGCGCATCAATTCGATCTGAAGATGAAAGTAAAGATCAAGAGACTAGGATACTACTGGCATTCGATGATTACAGATTTCATGGATGTATCTAGAAGATGCCATCAATGTCAGGTACATGGTATGGTCCTACAACAACCAACCTACATTGGCCTCATGGCCATTTGAGTGTTAGAGTATCGACATTATGGATCCTATTGATCCTTCTTCTTCTAAGGGTCATCGATTCATCTTAGCTGCCACCGACTACTTTTCCAAGTGGGTGGTGGCAATCCCACTTAGAGAGCTCACAGCTCAGCATGTGTTTCAATTTTTCAGGAATCATATCGTATATAAGTTTGGAGTGCCTCGATGAATTATATCCAATAATGGTACTGCATTCAAAAGTACCAAGATCAACAGCTTTGCTAGAAGAAACAGTATAGATTGGAGATACTCCACCATCTACTACCCTAGAGCAAATGGCCTAGAAGAAGCATTAAAAAAATAACTCTCATCCAGATACTAAAGAAGATGCTTGATGACAACAAACGAGTAGTTGGTTGAAGTCTTGTGGGCCTACCACACCACATATAGAACTCCAATTCAATCTGCCCCATTCTCCTTAGTGTATGGGTTCGAAGCCATTCTACCCTCAGAAGTTCAACTCCTATCACTAAGGATAGCATTGGGTAGCAAGATCACTACCGAGCAGAATATAAAGTTGTAGTTAGAAGAGCTTAAAGGTTTTGAGGAGAGACGCCTAAGGGCATGCCAAAATCTCGAGTTGTAGAAAGAAAAAATGATTCAAGCCCATAACAAGCTGGTTGGCCCTAAGGGTTTTCAAGTAAGAGAAGTTGTATTAGTCTTAAGAAGACCAATTATTGCCCATCAAAAGATGGGAGGCAAGTTTGAACCTATTTGGGAAGGCCCTTTTGTCATAGAGAAGGCCTACCAAGGAGGATCCTATCAGCTCATTGATTATAAAGGGGAACACTCGATGCTTCCAATTAATGGGCTCTATTTGAAGAAATATTATCCATAAATCATGTTTGAAAATAATTATCAACAAAAGAATAAAATTTTATTCAAATTCATCAAAATCTCCTCTTCTTTCAAAGATTTGTTTGCTTGTGTTGCGAATCCGTCATGACGTGTTTAAGATAGGTGTAAGAGAACCCAAGAGGCATCCTATCCCTCTTTCACAACACGAACATAATCAAGCACAATTCCTTGATGCTACTAGAATAGGTGTGAGAGAACCCAAGAGGCATCCTATTTCGATTAGCACAACTAAGTTAGGTGTGAGAGAACCTAAGTGACATCCTTTCTTGGTGGGAATCCCAGCTACCATCCGTGGCACCATTCCATCAAATTCCCCAAGTATGTTTAGGGTAAGTGTGAGATAACCCAAGAGGCATCCTATTCCCTTTAACACAAGCACAAATACAAACATAAATCTTTTGTCTTAGGCTATTTTGATGTGGGAGCATGCCCCTTGTGGCACGCACTCATTAGCCGCTCTAGGTTAGATCTACAAGCTACGTCGCTAGCCTATCACCCAGTGGCTAGTTGTTGGGCAGATGTGAGTCCCCGTACTTCCTTCCTAACTTGACCATTACAAACCAACGAGTGCCTTATTAGTTTGGTAGACTTCACTACCCAGCTAGTAAGCTATCTCATGTTAATTTTATTTAAGAAGATGTGAGTCCCTGTGCTTTCTTCTTGAACTAATCATCATATACTGACTAGGTCTACTATATTTGAGGTTTAGGGTAAGTCACCTAGAGGCTCCTTTCTACTTGACTACATTTGAGTTGATATAAGTCCCTTAGTGGCATTCATTCAATAGTCGCTCAGGTCGGACAGCACTTGTCGAGTTGAAGACAGACTAACCCAACAAGCACTCCCAATATAGAAAGATTTGAGTCACTGCGCTTTCTTCTTAGGCTAATTGTTGCAAACCGATGGGCACCTTAGGTTGGTTGATATTCGCTATGTTGACAGAGACTCACCCAGTGGATACATCACTCTTTGACAGATGTCAGTCCCCACGCTTTCTCCTTGAGTTGGCCACCAAATACCTATGCATATTATCTTTTCTGGGGTTTTGGATCAAGCCTTTAGCGGCCCTTCTCCCTGTGGGCATTCTACTTGGATGACATCCTTTGTGCCCCTATTTAGACACTACCCATGTTACTTTTGGATTGGAAAGTTCCCCTTTCCTAGTAACCACCCCTGTGGTTGGAGAATTTATTCAGCGGATATGTAGATTCTCCCTTAGTTCAATAAATTTGAGATAGGCCTAGACTAATATAATCTCCTTCTTAGTTTGATCTCTCACAAACTAACAAGGTTCACGATAAATAAACAAAATAAAACAAACAAAATATACTCTTGCGGATTAAAAATTCAAGCACCCAAAGGGCCCCTTTTTCGAAGCAGGCATCCTATCTTTAAGGCAGTGTCAGCAGAACTCCCTATAGGAATTACCTAACTACCTGAGTTCAGATAAGTCCCCGGGATGACACTCTCTTCATAGTTGCCCTTAGGTCAGGTTCAATCTATTTTTCCACAACCAGGTTACCCCGACAGTTATTTCGCTTTGGAAGATGTAAGTGTGAAGATCCTTCTTAAGTCATAACATAGAAGTGGATAGGAATGGAATTAAGGAAGTGTTATGTTCTTTTCAAATGAACTATAGACTTTACAAATCCTATCCAAATCCATGTTAAGAGAAGAGAAAGAAGTCACATAAAGCATATCTTATATGTTATATTCACATGCAAGCTTATTAGTACCTATAAGTAGCATACTTTTATTTATGATCTTTGATTTATAGATTTTAAAAATAATTTTTGATTTAGTAGTGATAATAGCAATTCATATTCTTAACTTTAGCCAAAACATGCAATTTGATATAAAAAAATATTTTTTTTATTTAATTGATTTTTCAAAAGACATGAATGCATGATTTCATATAACATACAATATTTAACATGCTTGGAAAGAAATAAAGTGATGTAAGCATGTAACTTCATTCACCCTAATTAATCCCTGACTTATGAGATAAGATTATCCAAAGTGAATCAAAATAAAGAGATTTTTTTTTTAGTTTTGAATTTGATTTGAAAATGATTTGAAGGTTTGCTCTAACCCATTTTCCCATGTAATTAATTTAGTTTAACTAAATAAATAGATTGATTTATGTTTTATTTAAGTGGAATTAAATCTATTAATTACCTACCTAATCTTTAACATAATTAACCTAACAATTATGAGCAACATATGATGCAATCACATGGATTAAATCAAAATGCACCTAAAAAGAAACCTAATGCTTTTCTACTACCTTGGTAATTAAGCTAAAGGATTATTAAGTACTTTCATAACCTCACACATGTGAGGATGATTTTCAAACTTACCTAGGCTCTTGAACACCAAAGGATCTATCAAAAGATTGATTATGTTCAATTGGTTTTGAAAGTTTGATTAGAAAAAGTAATCATTAGTGATTAATCGATTAATTTCATTGGAAGAAAAGTTTAAATCAAAAAAATCAAATCATTCCATTAACCTCCTACTCAAATAATGTAAATCTCTATTAATAGATTAAATCACTATTCCATCAATTACAATTATATCATTTGAAATTATTAATTATTTCCCTAATTAACTTCAATAAAATCCCTTGTGGATAGAATCATCCCCTAAACATGTTTGAGAAATTTGGAATTAATTAATCAATTAAGGAGAAATTAAAAATTCAAAATTAAATCCAATTAAGGAAAATCTACTATTTAATATCCAAAAAACTTAATTTTATATTATTCTCCTCTTCAATTATCTTTAAAATGAAGTTATTTCAAGATTTTTCACATTTAAGTAAATTATGAATTTTTTTGTGATTGACAATTAAATAGAATTAATTACTTAATCATTCAACACCTCTCACCTTCCACCCATAAGATATTATTAAGTTGTCATCACATCCCTCATGATCTTTCCCTCACCAAGGATAAGATATTAATCTTGATAAATTTATCAATTCAAATTTTACTCATTTAAAAATATGTCATCTCATGATTCATCCCACCTAAGTTAGACAAATCATCCCCTCCATGGCTTGATCTAAGCTCACCTAAGCTTGAATTAATTCACCATAACCTTAAGAAGTGTAAAGAATATCCAACTTTGTATCTAATATTCAATTCTTTCTAAATGACCAAACATTTTTCTTATCTTTTTAAATCAACCACCAAACTCAAATCAACTAATTAAAAAAAATTGAAATTCCAAGCCTCAATTTGAAATTTCTCAAGCTCCCTTCAATCAATTCCTATAGATTTTCATTTTGATTTTATCAAATGACTTTCAAACTAATGACTGATTTAAATTTATGATTGATCATCTTATGATGATTGTTTTCATAATGTGAATTTATAACTATTCAAATCCAATTCACATTAAATTCTCAAAATTATCACTTTAATAGCCATATAAATCATCAAATGATTCAAATTCAACTCACAACTTAATTGAATTATAAATCCAATTGCAAATGATTTCCAAATATTTGACTTGACAATTCCAAATTCAAAAAAAATTCAAATTTTTTTTGATTTTGATTTGATGATTGATTTCATTTATATGATTAAAATTGATTATAAAAAAATCCAAATCAAAATCTAAGTTCAAATCAAAATTTGACTAAACTCATTCATTTGACTTGAAATTTTATTTTAATTTGAATCAAAATTTATTTGAATATAAATGAAATATATAAATAAAAAAATTTTTGAGTTTAATATGAATTTGATTGAGCTAAGTCAAAGATGAAATCAAAACTTAAAAATTTTGATTTAGTTAATTTTGGATTAGCTAAATTGAATTTATATTTCATATCAAATATTGAGAATATAATTTATGAAAAAGTTGAATTGATGATTTCAAGCTAAGTCCATAGATGAAATCAAAATTTGAAAACAAGTTGACCAATTCAATCATAGTTTTAATCATTTGAATTTGATTCATGATTTGAAAAATCTATTGGAATTGATTAATGTTTGATCAAAGTTGATTTGAATTTAAGTCAAATTAATTTGACTAAAAAATTGGTTCACCTGTGACAAGTTTTCCTAATACAAGGATAACCATTGTTTTGAACCAAGCCAAATTCAAATTCAAATCTGAATTAGCCAACTCCAAATCCAAACTAAATCAAATTCAAGAGACCAAACCATAACATTTGACACAAATATAAAATTAAATATAAATTCAAATACCAAAATAAATTTAAAACCAAATCCAAATCTAACATTTCAACTAAACTTTTCAAGTCAAATGCTTGAACTTGGTCAAATCAATTCAAACCAATTTGACCTAATTCAATCAATCCATCAATGAAACCAAATCTAAACCCAAACCAATGCAAACCAAAACCAAATTCAAAAAAATCACCAAATCCATCATATGTTCACCCTTTTGACTTGAAATTGTCAAATGAATCAAACCTCATTTGACCTAAATCACTTGCAAATGGATATATATTAAATCAAAGTCCATATATTCAATCAAAATTGAATCAAGCCTTGATCAAGTCAATTTTTTTCCACTAGGTCACCAAAGTGACCTAAATACCCTTTTGACCAAATTCTAATCACCCAAATTGGATTAACCACACCTAAGCATCACATGAGCAACAATCATGGAAGATAATCAATCACCTTCATCAAACTGAACCAAATCTCACATCCAAATGAACCAAAATAGCCAAAATCCCATAGGCCAAATTGATCAAACCATTAATCAAAACTAATTCATGATCATTTTGAACTAATCTTATAAACAATCTAGCTCATACTTGACCCAATTGACTCCAATTCCCAAGTTCTAAAAGTCAAAATGTGCCAAAATCCACCACAAAAATTGATTGAAAAATGGGTCAATTCATTCATTTATTGAACTGACCAAAGCCTCCTCCAACTAGACCCAATCCCAGCTACCACTAGAACCCAACTTGACCAAATTCAAATCAAGCCAAATCAAACTAAACCAAAATTGATTGCAATTACCAAACATTTAAAATGCCAACCAACCCAACTAAATCATGACTCCTCTGATCAAATGGGTCAAGAAGCACCCATTTTTCCAAGTGAAATCAAATGATCCAAAACCAAATATAAATTAAATTGAACCAAACCAATGATGCTAAAATATTTCAAATCTCATATGAATCACCCAATGGTTTACCCAATTTGACAATTGTCACCTTGACCCAAGTTGACCAGAAATGGTTCAACATGAGCAAAATGATATCAAATCAACTCAAATTCCTTGAAAAGACCAACCCAATTTTAACCATCAAACTATTCCAAATCGCTTTTGATCAAAGCTAAATGACCATTAGACCCCTAGTTCAAGGGGTAACCCAGGAATTCCACTTGGAATTTGTCATATCTTTTCATGGATGGTCCAAGGACCAATGACACTAATAAGATGGTGCACATGACCCAATGGGTTTGATCAAACACAACCCAAGGCCAAAATGATCCCACCAAAATGTAGCACATGGGATCATAATCATTTAACATATGGAAATCTATTTTCAAAATCAATAATTATCAAAATGACCTAAACAAACTCAATCAATTGATAATTTGATCAAATGGCAAAAAAAATTCATTTAGAGATATTATAATTTAATTTTAATGATTCATACTATTATTAAACTCACTGTAAATTTAATTTCAAACTTCTCAAGCTATTTTGTTTCTTCATTTTTGAATTTCTTAATAAACAAATTATTGAAATTCAATCCTCTAATTCACCATCATAAGATAATTCCTCTTAAATATAAGGCATGTTATTAAAATTAGACCAAAGCCACAAGAACTTGAAGAGATTTGGAATAAGAGATATTTTCTCTTTTTCCCTAAACCTTTAAAAATTTCTTCTTAATAATATAATTAAATTTAATTTTAATTAATCAAAAATTACAATTTTTCCTTAGTCTAAAACTTTCATCCTAAGTAAATATTATCTTCTTCTTATTCTTGATGGTGTTTGATCAAATTAAATCATGAGCTCATCAAAAATGAATCACCGCCTTCTTAGGCAATAAATGAATCCATACATTTTTATGGATGGTTTGATTAATCATTAGATCATTGATTTTATATTTGAATAAGTGTGGATGGTAAGGGATAATTAACCTTAATGATTTAACAATTAAATAACCAATCTATCTAAAATTAAAATAAGTGGGATTATTATTTAATTAGATTTTCACATTTCCTAATCATTAAAATCAAAATCAAACTAAAATGTAAAAATTCTAAAAAAATTTGATTCATTTTTAAAGATAATTAAAGAATAATAAAAATTAATTTTGAATGATTTGAAATTTATTTTTTATTTAAAATCTTAATAATAATTACTTTTTAAACTTAATAATTTTCAAATTGTATGTTTTTTATGAAAGTACTTAATTAAAATTAGTATATTTAATCAATATATAATTATTATCCTTTCTTTTATAAATCAAATATTACAAATGAAAGGTATGCTACTTATAATTATATAAGCTTGCATGTGAGTATATAATATAAATGTGCATTATGTGATTTTCCTTCTTCTTTTAACATAGTTTTGAATAGGATTTGCAAAGTGTATAGTTCATTTGAAAAGAACACAACACTTGCTTAAATCCATTCCTATTCATTCCTATGTTATCATTTAAGAAGGATTTCACATTTACACATGTAAATTGCATAACCAAATCAAACAAACAAACATAAACTTTTTGCATGACTCTTTTTCCATTCATTTCTTTTTGTACATGCACATGTATTTAAGAAAAGTGGTATATTAGTCTAGACATCCTGGGGTTGCGAGGCTTTAAGTAGTCCAAGTAGGTCTTGTACCTTACACCCCTGATGTAGAAAATAATGGCACCACACTTACTTATGCCTTTCATACATGTAAATATGCATATGAATAATGGATAAAAGAATCCCTCTCTTTTCTAATTAACAAAATCATGCATACATGAAACATTCCAAATTTCCTTAAGCAACATCTCTTAATATTCATCATTAAGGTGTGCTAACATTTTCACTTACATATATAGATATGCGTAGGATTCATCCATGTGCATGTTACATATGTTGGAAAGAAATAAAGTGTTGTTGTCTTATGATAGTAATTCACTTTACTTAAACTTAAAATGCCTTTCTCTTTGAATAGGTTTGTTTAGGAAAAAATATCTAAACTTAAGATTAATTAAAACACATAATACTAAACAATAATCAATAACGAATATACTTTAGAAATCACTTAAGGTAGGGAGAAAAGAGAAGTCCTCTTCTCTTTTCCCTTATTTACAACACTTAGTAATTAATTATAGGTTCATTCAAACCAAATCAAATCATGAAATAAAACTTAACCAAATCAACTGAACCACTTAAATGAAACCACTCTTTAAGTTGAACCTTTCATACTTAGAAAACTCTAACCTTAAAGCCTAACTAATACATACCACACAAAACTTAAATGGCACACACATTAGGCTAAGTCACCATTTCTAGTTCTATGTTAGGGCAGAGCATGATTTGATTCTTGCTTTTATTTTGTGGTGTGACATTTTAGTTTGGATGTTAGGGTGTATATGCTCATACTGAATGATAGGATGATCTTAGTCTAATCATTATCTTCTGCATGGGATTGTGCATAAGGGGCGCTGGAATAAAAATATAAATACTTTTACTATGCAGGTTGCTTGTACCCCTATGCATAATCCAAAATAGGGAAGGTGGACTTGATTATCCATGTGTGGGGTGCTAAGTCCAATTTAGTCATATACAATTCTTGGGATTGTGTGGTTTGTTTAGCTGATCTCTATTTTGCAGGTTTTAGTTAGATTTACTTTTCCCATTTTTTATGTAATTTTATAATTAGGATTTGGAATGATTGTTATGAGGGATTAGGATGAACATTGGTCATAAGACTATGTCTTATATACTATGTGAAGCCTTTGGAGCAACCACATTCCAACCAACCAAAAGAAGAAATAATAAAGAAAGAAGAAAGAAGAAAGAAGGAAGAAGAAAGAAGAAAGAAGAAATAAGAAATAAGAATGAAGAAATGAAGAAATGAAGAAATGAAGAATGAAGACCCCCATAACATGAATTCCTTCTTGATTGTATTTAATTCATTTGTAATTCAGCTTGTATAAGGGTAGAACTCAACTAGTCAATTTGTTTTTGGGTTTATACGGTGGCTTTATAAATTGTTTGATGTTTGTTTAGCTTGTGCATTAAGATGGCATGTTTTCCTAGTTTCTTTCTAGCTTTAATGTATGGCTTGAATGCAATAGGCTCTTAGTAAAAAATAAATTTTTTACCCAACTAATAAACTCAAAACCAAAAATAACAACTCATAACCTCACCTAAAGCATAGGTTATAAAACAAGATAAATAATTTAGGAACCCCTTAGTTAGATGTTGTATGTTTTAACATCATGCATAATAAGCATCTTGTCTCACTCTTGTTATGGAGGGCTTCCACCTTTGCTAGAGAACTTGGCTTGACCATTGCAAGCTATGGTGGAAACACACCTCCTTTCTTGCTGATTTTGGCTCATAATCCAATTTCTCATGCATTAAGCATACGAATCCTAAAGCCTGTGTCAAATGAATTATCCAAAAATTAAAATAAAACATAAATAATAATTTGCATTAGATTTAAGTCATTAATCATGCCCTACATGATCTAGTCTCCTAGGGAGTGTGTTTAAGGAGTGTCTCTTTCTAAATAAACAACAACCTAGCTATCTTGCAAAAGCATATGACTTGCCTACATGTATTTAAAATCATAGGAGGAGTTTGTTGGCGGCCCCCCAAGATTGTAAGTCCAAGCAGTCGGGTGGATTTTCCTCTCTTGTGTAGGTAAACCAAATACCCATTTTCACCTTAGATTTAGGTCGTGCTTCAGCCCTCGCCAATGCTCCCTAGATTTAGGTTCAGAGGTTGCTACTTCCCTATGCAGGCTACAAGCATAAATCCTCACCTCTTGGGCATTTTTGTGATCTTATTTTATGGAATTATAAGCCCTAGATTTCTAATGAAAAATCAAATAAACAAATAAATCACTTCAATTTCAAAAATATTAAGCATAACCATAAGATAGTTTGGGATGCTTACTAAGCTTCCTAGTGTCATAAGCATTCCTTACTTATCTTCTTTTGGCTTCAATAATAACTCCATCTTCTTGATCAATCCCACTTGATCTTCTAAAAATAAATCAATCAATTGATAGTCCTATCTTTGAAATCTTTGGAGACAATGACCATTTACCTTAATCGAGAGTATTCCTAAGAATTATATTTCTTAGGACGTAATTAACTATGGGGGCTTGCCTCCATAGAGAACTTAACAAACTCGATTTAAAATAAACTCTGCTTTATTTTTTCATATAAAGTAGGGGAAGAATCTCTGGTACATCCGAAGACCTATAGTCCTTAGAAGTCCTTATTAAGGTGATTAGGTCTGTTATAGGATGGTGACTTCTATCTCTCAAGATTGTACATAATTCCTTAATTCCATACCCGATCACCCTAATAAGAACATCTATAGATCTGTGTGGTGTCCATCATAAGAAGTGTTTGAATATTTTTGGTTCTTCATTCATTTCCTTTTCTCTCCTTAGAAAAGATTAGATGAAGAATTCAAAAATAATTCACCACAGTATCTAGGTGAGCGAAAATCCAACCTAGGAAAAATTGATTGAAACGACTTGAACCAAAACTCTTCAAATCATCATCTGAACCTAACCTAAGTCTTGGTTTGAACTAATTTGATCAATTGGTCTACCTAACCCAACATGACCCAATTTGAACCCATTTGATCAAATGAAGTGAAAACCCATGAAACCAGCCCATGACCCATTGGAGGCTGACCAAACCTGACCCAAACCCATCTTGGGTCAACCTAAAATCAACCCAAACCTATTTAGAGCCAAGTTCAATGCAAATCCTCCATTGATCCTCTCCCCCATGTGGGATTTTGTGAAAAATGGCAAAGTCCACTCATCATTTCACCTTGCCAGCCCTCACTCTTCCAAATGAGGGATCCCTAAATCTCCTTGCACACTTTAAAAGGTGTTAGGACTTGCCATGGACCAAAGGGTGGTGAGTTAACTCACCTCCCATGCAAACCAAAATGCAAAGGATCCAAGGAAAGATAATCTGCCCAAATCAAGCTTGGAGCCTCCTGCCATGGCTTCTCCCAATCCATACGAGCCACGTGGACTTTAGTGCGACCACTCTGGCACTCTGACGGTGGTTGGCCAGCTAGAAAAATAGGAATCCATCCTGTTCATCCACCTTAGCAAACTGAAGGGTATACCCCCTCAATTCACGTAGGAAATGAATCAATTCGAACTGTAAGAGCTTCCTAGTGCGAGTTCGAACCTCCTTGCAATACCCAAAATAATTCCAAGTTTCCCACTTTTAAAATTTCTTCTTCCCATGTGAAACTGAAACATATCACTCCAATCTTGATCCTAAATTTTCCAATACTCCATCTCAATCAAATTCCTTTTACACACACCTTCCACGCATGTCGTAAAAGCCACCCAAGTCATTTCCCAAGTTCCAATGCCACCGAAGGAGGGACTTCGATCACCATTGAGCTTCGCACTAACAAAAGTTGATCCACTAAGCAAACCAAGAGGAATTGGCTTGCGTACTACTCAACAAGGCCTCGTCTCAACTAGACGAAGCTACCTCCATCGATCCCACCACCAGTCATAAGCTCCGATGAGGTAATTCCTCAAAACTGTAGAAATAGAAAATTTTGGTTCGAGCTTTTCAAAGGAAATTCGCATGTGAGTCCATCTTGACTGTTGGATGTGTGAGGTTTCCTTCCCTGATGGTGTGGGTTGATTTTGGAGTGAATCCGAGCTCAGGTGAGCTCGGATCGAGCGATCCATGGTGGATGGTTTCCATCATTCATCGCTCATGGGAAAGAGGATCACGGGTCATCCATATTGTGTGATTGGAATAGACGGCTCTGCTCAAATCATGCTAGATCTGTCTATTTTTTCTCATTTACATCGTGAGATTGATCAACCGTACCGAGATCAATAATCAGTCAATCACCACGTCGAACTTAAGAAGAATGTGACAACTTAAATTACCAATCTCATGGCACTACATGGAAAGTGCATCATATTAGCGTGCCACATGGCATCGAAGGATTTGGCTTAATTAAAGTTAATTAATGTGTTTTTAAGGTTGAAACTTCCATAATTCATAACTAATTATAAAAAAAATTCAAAAAATATAAGTAATGGCTCATTTAAAGGTATTTCAGAGGGAAATCCATTAAAATTATCCTTGATTAATTTTGAATAGTAATTTAGGCTTAATTAAGATTTAATTAAAATTTTAATTAGCCTTGTTACTCCCTAATTAATTAACCAATCAATTTCAAACTTTCTAAGAATGTTTAGGGGGATGACCTCTGCCTCCCATATTTTTCTTGGAATTTATTGGTTGATTAACTAAGAAAATTGATTATTTAAGCCTTAATTACTCTTTAAAATTAATTAAGTAAAAATTAAGCATGTGAACAGTAATTAATCTACAAATTAGACCCCCTTAATCACTGTTGAATAGTGGGGAGACTTAGGAAATTGGATTGGAGCCTCCCTCCTAATCTTTTCTCTAAATTTCCTTCTCTTTTTCAACCAAAATGCTAATTAAGGATTAAGTAACTAATTGATGGCTTAATTAGTTAGATTGAAACTCAAATCATTTTGAATCATGTTTAATTGATTGAGAGGTTCATGGAATTAGGTTGGGACCTCTTTCCCAGCCTTTTTCCCTTAAGCCCATTTCATTTCAAAGGATAATCAATTCAATTTAGTAACTAAGTGAAGAGAAATGGATTAATGGATTAATATCTTGATTAATCTAATTAAAAGGGTAATTTCATATGATTTCCCTTAATTGATCTATGGGTAGAGCTTTAGGTGTTTAATAACCTAAAGAGGGTTAATGAAATTATGGTTAGCTCATATGCATGAGAAAACCATAAAAGTAATTATGTGAGTTCCTTACGCTTAAATAATTAATAATTATGAGCTAATTACATTAGGCCCCTTTCATTTCATAGGAGCATTGCTATTTACTTTTCAATTTATTTGTATATTATATTGGCTCATAATCATTTAATTAATTATCTTAAGGTAACATAGATAAAGATTTAATTAATTAATTTAATTCACACCTTAACCTAATTAATCCATAAAATCAATCCAATTCCTTTTCATTAAATCAAATTAACACACACATGGGGATTTGGATTAGGATTAATAAACCTTCTCACATCTCTTAAATCAAATCAAACATGAAATTAAAAATGGCACTAAGAAATTTTGGCATATTTTAAATGAGCTTATTTAGTATGACTATCCTTAAGAGTTAATTGGGTTGAATGAAATCATGTGCTTATGTCCCTTTATTTCTTTCCAATCATATTAAATATTGTATGTCACTTGATTCGTGCATTCATCTCTTGCAAAATTAATTAAATTAAATGATTTCATTTATTCCAAGCTTGTATGTGTTGGTTTAAATTAATATATGCGTGGTTACTATCATTATTAAATTCCAATATATTTTTCAAAACTTATAAATGAATGATTATATATTCTATGAATGCTAGTTACAAATACATAGGAGATGTATGTGATTACAGCTTAAGTGTATGAAGTGAAGTTTATTTTCTTTCAACATGTATTGATTTATGTAAGTAAGAATGTTATTGGGTATATAGCTTAGACATCCCAGGAATACGAGGATTCTGTTAACCCTAAGGAGGTCATTTGATTACCTCACTTCCCTGATTTAATAACGACATGTACTCCATTTGATTTCATTCTTATATACTTCAATACTAGAATTTAGATAAGGCTTTATTCTGTATGCATAAATATTTCAAAAATGTAACTTTAGCATGATTCTTCCAATATTGTAGTTCTTTGTACATTCATGTGTATTTAAGAATAGTGGGTATATCTAGTCTGGACATCCTGGTGATGCAAGATTTTAAGTATCCCCAAGGAGGTCTTTACCTCACTCCCTTAGTTTAATAATGGTGAAGTATCCACTTGAAGCTTTTATACACTTGTATGTACAATCGGCTAATGAATGAAAATCCCTTTTTTCTATTAAGAAAGACATGCAATCACATTTGTTTAAATGATTGAATCAATCGATCACATAGTTTAAAGCTTTCTTTGTTATATTCATGTGTATAAACCTGCATATGTTTGAATGTAAAAGGTATGCAATTTGGACATCCTAGGAATATGAGGTTTTAGTTAGCCCTAAGGAGAATATTTGATTACCTCACTTCCCTGGTTAACAATGACACATACTTATTTAAATTCATTCTTATGTATTTTTATATGAGAATTTAGATAGAGCTTTAAATTAATATGATAAAATATTTCAATCAAATGAAATATCTAAATTCCAAAAATACATGCTTACATCCATCATTTAATTGTGCTAAGACATATTGTATGTATAGGTATGCTTAGGATTTAATCATGTGCATGCCATGTATGATGGAAAGAAATAAATGAATGTGTCATGTGATAGTAATTAAATCAAACACCCAAGATATCTTTCTACTAAATAAGCATTATTTAAAGTAGCAATACGTAACTGGAACGAAGTACATCTGTAATAAGCCATTCACTAAAGAGATTGATTAATTAATATGCTTTAGATGTGGCTTAGGATAGGGATAAAATAGAGTAACCATCTCTTTCCTTCTCTTTATAACACTTAGTTGTTACGTGTAAGCCAAATGGAACAAAAGAAAATGTTAAGTAAAATTCCCAAATCAATTAAACCATTTAAAGTGAAATCAACCTCTTAAATTAAATTCCTTAATACACACACTTTAGAAGTAAGTCACCACTTTTAGCTTTATGTTAGGGCAGTGCATGGAGTGATGTATGTTCGATTTTATGATGTATTATTGTAGACTAGATGTTAGGCCGTGATTATCCTAATCATATTTTCTGTAGGAGATTGTGCTTAAGGTGTGCTTAAAATAAATATAAATGCTCTCTTTTGCAGGTTGCTTAACCCCTAAGCATAATCTAAATTAGGACGGTGGGCTTTACTAATGCAGGGTCTTATTATTCATATACTCTTCTTGGGTTTTATGGTGTGCTTAGCAAACATTTGTTTCGCAGGTGTGGTTGGATTTATTTTTTTCTATTTTAATGTAATTTTTCATTATAAATTAGGATTAGTGTTATTGGAGAATATGATGAATTGTGGCTAGAAGGCTTTGCAATGGGAGGCCCTGTGATGCCTTTGAAGCAAGCAAATCCAAATGAAGAAGTGGTGAAGATATGAAGAATGAAGATAATAAGACTCCTAGAGCATTTATTCATTTGTAAACTAAGGGTAGAGCTCTACTACCCATTTTCTCTTTTTGGGTTATACTACGTCACCCGACCACACCGACCCTTTATTCTTCTATGTTAGATTTATAAAATATTTAATGTTATATTTAAATTGTGCAAAAGGAATGACATGCCTCTTTCTAGTTTCTTTATGAATGGTGATTTAATGTGTGACCTGTATCCGATTAGGCTCTTAGGAAAAAAAATTAATTTTTCTATCCCAACTACAACTCATAGATAAATTTTATAAATAACTCATAACCTCATATAAAGCTTAGGCATTAAATCAAGATAATTAAAGATTTACGCAATTGAATGTTATCGCTAATATCATGCATTCATATTGCTTCACTCTTGCAAAGAGAGGGTTTCTGTTCTTGTACGATAGGGTAAGACTTGACCTTTGAGGGTCTTTTCTATGGTGGAAAACACCCCTTTCTTTATGATTTAGCCCATGAGTCATTTCAACATGCATTTAGACATATGAAAATCAGATGGCCTTTGTCAAAATGAAGAGTCCAAAATCAAATAAAAATAAAAAAGATTTGCATTAGACTAAGTCATTGCTCATACCACTCATGCTCTAGTCTCTTAAGGAGTGAGTTTAAGGACTTTAGTTTCTTTCTAAATAATAACAACCCAACTATCTTGCAAAATCATATGACTTGCCTACATGATTTTAAAATGTAGTAGGAGTTTGTTAGTTGCCACTCTAGGTGATTATAAGTCCAACAGTCGGGTGATTTACTCTCTCTTATGGAGGTAATCCTTATGCCCATTCTTACTTATATTTAGGCTGTGCTTTAGCTCTCACTAAACATCCCTAGATTTAGGATCCAAAGTGGCTATTTTCTTTGGGCTACAAGCATAAATCCTCACCTCTTAGGTATTTCTAGAATCTTATTTTGTGGGATCATAAGTTCTAGCTTTGTAATAAAATTTTAACTCCAATGAATAATTCTCCTCAATTCCAAACATATAAAGCTCAATCATAGGATAGGTTGGAATGCTCACTAAGTTTCCTAGTATCATGAGCATACCCTACTCATCTCCTTTGGCTTCAATAATAAGTTTCTACTTTTTGATCTATCCCACTTGATTTTTCAATATAACCTATTTATTAATAGTCTTATCTTTGAAATCTTTGTTGGAAACATTTGCTTACTTTAATCGAGAGCGTTCCTAAGGAATTCACCTTCCTTATGATGTAATTAACTATGGGGGCTTGCCCCCATAGGGAACTTTAGAACCCAATTTAATATAAACCCTACTTTATTCATCAAAGTAAAGTAGGAAAAAAATCTCTGGTATATTTGAAGACTCATCATGCCATAGGAGTCCTTATTTAGTGATTAGGTTCATTGAAGGGTGATGCTTCTATCTTTTAAGATAGTACATCATAAATTAATGTCATACCTAATCACTTCAATAAGTACACACTTAGATCTGCATGGTGTGTCCCATATATACACACAAAAAAATAAACACCACAAATTTTTCTGGCGACTCAACTAGGGATGGTTCCACTCTCCATCTCTAGTAGACAATTGTTATCTCCAAGCATGATAGTGGACTTATATTTTATATGAGCCTGAGACTATCTCTTCTTATGTTGGCACTTAGTTTATTTTATTCTTAAGTGAAGCTAGCAAACATCCATTAGATTTTAGGACCTCACTCCATGTAGGTCTTGAAATCCCTATTGGATCCCCCAATAAGTGAAAGATAAAAAGGAGATGACTAAAACTTAGAACCACTTTACCACTAGCTTGGTGAGGCAAGGTTCATCATATATTTAAGAAAAAAAAACTCTTTTTACAAAATGCCACTTTTAAAAAGCACTTTTTTAAAATTCACATAACGAAAGATTTTGCCCAAAATTCATAAGAAATTTTCAAAAGTACAGAATTCATATAACCAAACCTCATTTAATAATTCCTATAATTGTTACATGGAGGTCCTTCTCAAAAATCAAAATTAAAATTTTTAAAATCCCTTTTTCAAAAAGCACATTTTTGAAAATATCTATTTCCATTTAACATACCTAAAAAAATTATAACATAAAATTTAAACTCCACTTAGCATATTCCATCTATGTTAGAATTGGAGTTTCCCTCTTTTCAAAAGCAAGAAATCACACACATGAAATCAAGGCATATTTGAACCCCCATTTGACAAACCCAGGTTTGTCAAATGAGAGTTCCTTTTATTTTGGATCATTAAAACAAGTTGAATTCTATTCAACACACCCACATTTGTTAAATAGAATTCCTCTTTTCCAAAGTCTTGAACATCAAAACACATTTGAACTCCATTTGACATACCTAAATTTGTCAAATGAGGATCCCATTTTCAAAAATCGTAAAAAATAAATTAAACTCTATTTAACAAACCTAAATTTGTTAAATAGATTTCCCTCTTTCAAAATCACAACACATTTTGAACTCTATTTGGCATACCATATTTGCCAAACAAAGAGTTCCCCTCTTTTTCCAAACGAGAAAGCAAATTATAACACACTTGACTCCTACTTACCATACCAAATTTGTTAAGTAAGAGCCTCATTTTCAAATCATAAATACACTTGACTCCTACTTAACATACCAAATTTGTTAAGTAAGAGTCCCATTTTCAAATCATAAATACACTTGACTCATACTTAACATACCAAAGTTGTTAAGTAGGAGCCTCATTTTCAAATCATAAATATACTTGAATCCTACTTAACATACCAAATTTGTTTAGTAAGAGTCTCATTTTCAAATCATAAACACATTTGGCCTCTACTTAACATACCAAAGTTGTTAAGTAGGAAGCCTCACTTTCAAATCAAATCAACATATATCACACACATAACAAATCATCACAAGCAAAGATGTTTCCATAAAATTTTCAAACACATGATTGAAGACCTTTCTAACATACCTAAATTTCTTAAGTAAAGATCTTCCAAATCAAAATTTCAAACAAAACGTACAATATATATATATCCAAAGTCTCTCCAAATATTTGAACCCCACCCAACATACATAAATTTGTTGAGTATGGGTTCTAAATAAAAATCATATGGCAAAGTCTTTCCTCCAATTGTCAAAAATTTCTCTAAAAATTCAATGAACCCCACTTAGCATACCTAAATTTGTTAAGTGTGGGTTCAAATTCTAAATCAAGTTTAGAAGTCAATGATTGAATACAAATACTAAAGTAAGGACCAGACTCAATTACATTTCAAACAAATGCAGTGCTTTCAATGCAATTAGTCTTTTCAGCCTTTAGTCAGTGAAGTGATCATGGCTTCCGACAAGTTTATGTTCTCCTTCCCCTTTGGTGTAGATCTGGCCTTGGATCAGGAAAATCTCACCCCAACTGTCGGCACACATTTGATTTACTTTGGTTGTGGCTTTGAGGGAGTCTAGATTACTTATGAGGGGATAGTCTTCACAACAGTTAGTAGGGAGGAGGTGGCGGGATATATGCCACTTATCCATTTTGACATGCCATCTGACTCTGAGTTTCCTTCATTGAAAAGGAAGGCTAGTTCCCCGCGTTCAATGTGTTAGTCTGTTTGCCCGGCCGGGTTCTCATTGCCCCATAGCTCGGTGAGCTACTACCTCCTCTTTGGTCACCCCAAAGGGGAAGGCTATCTTGGCCTCCGAGATAGTCTCCCCTACCTTCGAGGTAAGTTCTAGCTCTTGTTCTACTTTGCTCACTAGCACCCAATGCCACAACAAAAATAAGAAGGTCAACCAGGACCATGAGTGAGCAGCCATGGAGCTCGATGCTGCTTCCCACATAGTTGAGGAGGGTTCTCCCTGTGAGACCTCTCCATTTTTGAGTGGAAGTAGGTTTCACCCCCTCTTGGCCTCAGATGGAGAGTAGGATTACAGGACGATCACTGCATCGCCTCCACCACCAGCATACTTTGAGACACTGGCTAGGGAATAAGTAGGCCCTATTCTGGACTTAAGATTGTTCTACGCCAGGTTGACAGAGCTTATAGACGATCAGAGTCTGGTACATTGTTTAATCTGATATCCATGATCCCTAGGAGAATTAGTGGTTAGATCCATAGGGAGAGAGCCATTGAGGCTTGAGTATTTTCCCAGGTGGGCAAGAGAGAGCAATAGAGGTATACTAGGTAGTCGGCAGCCTATACCCTGATGGATTTCCTTGATCATCACCTTTTTAGGGCCAATCATTTGGACAATATTGTTCTTACTGGCACAATCCGACATAGGAGGAAATCTCTAATTCAGAGGTACTCGGTGTTTCCATCACACTGATCCCCTCCTTGTCCACCATCACCTGTTCTGCTTACAACATTCAACACCCTTGCCAAGAATTAGATGCCCCCATCCGAGGAAAGATCATCCCTACTGGTGATCAGGCTACAACGCAAGGATCCTACTCCATCCACTCCACCTAATAAGGTGAGATCGAGCTCCCCTGCTTGACCCTCTACCTCAGTTATGGTCAGGAAGGAGTGGTGACCTAATAACATCATCATGACATCACCACAATCGCAGATAGAGGGAGAGAGGGGAGGGGACATAGACACAATCCCCATGATAGTTGATCCTCCCAGTGAGAAAGTCTTGATAGTAAGCAACATCTAGTGCATAGAGACATATGAGCACAATCCTATGGATAGTCATCAGTGAGTGTTCATGCCAGGCCATCCAGCCATAGTAGGATAGATGACATATTAGTAAACTACTCTGCCAAGAAAAGATAAATTCTCGGGAGTGACCATTCATATCAGGAGGAGGACAGAGTCAGCTTTGATCATGATGAGGATGGCATGTTAGATAATGGGGTCCAGGAGGTCGAAAGACACTTCTCACTGACTCCTTAGATAGAGGGATGATCACATTGACAAGATGTAGAAGAAAGTAGAGGAGTTGATGGCAGTAGTTTTAACATTACAAATTTCATCCCCAGTTTCACAGTCTTCTCCCATGGTGCCGTGTTGGTGAACTTTAGACCATCTAGGTGCACTCCAGAGGGATGATCTTTGGTATACATAGGAAGGCTATAGATGATACCTCTATGCATGAAAAAGATATCAAGCATATGGTAGAGCAGTAGGTGAGAGAAGCAGTGGTAGTGGCACAAGCTAGGGGGAGCTCATCTATTCCAAAGGGTTGACCATACCTAGAGGAATTCAATGTAGTTCAATACCCCAAAGGTTTTGTGCCACCTTCCTTCAAGATCTTTGATGACAGTGAGAACCTGCATCAGCATATAGCACATTTTAAAGCCAGTTATTGCAACACCGGTGGTAGTGATGCACTCTTATTCTCACTCTTTGTCACCAGCCTAGCAGGGGTTACATTTGATTGGTACGCCGAACTACAAATAGTTCAGTTAGGAATTTTGTTGAGTTAGAGCACCTCTTCGTCAAGTGGTTTTTCTGGAGCTCAGCAAAGAGTAACTATAAGCGACCTCATTGTAGCGAAGCAAGTTCCCAATGAGTCCCTTCTTGATTATATTCTCAGGTGGTGCAATCTGAGCATGAAATGTGAGCCATAATTATCTGAATAACATGAAATTAGGAGTTTTCTCAAGAATATCAAGTCTTGGTTGCCTTCATGCTTTAGGGCTTTACCATCCAGACATTTGAGAAATTAATCAACAAGGTGGCTAGCCTGTAAGAAGAAGCTAAATATTTTCCCTTTATAGACCAATGATCTCGGCCCAAGTTGCAGGAGGTGTTCGAGAAGAAGCCAGGGATAGTTGTGCCAGTGGATAGAGGGAAGTAGACAGCTAGAGCCCAGTATGAGAGACCCCGAGCTCAACAGCCTACTTTGCCACCTCTGTCATCACCTCGACCGTCATATCAGCCACCATAGTTGCTACAATGGACATTCCCACCACCTCAATAGCATACCCAGCAAGGGTACTCCTATCCACCGCTAGGTAGCTATTACACACCTACTCTTATTTATAGATTAAATAAGCCATGTTTATTCAAGAGGGATGTAATTAGGAAAATCTTTAAGAATCTCTTAAAGAAACCTGACTTTTAGTTACCAGATCCCAAAAGGCTGGAGGAAGTGTGCAAGAGTAATGATCCTAACTTTTGCCCCTACCACCGCATGATTAGTCATGTCTTAGAGGATTGCATTACTTTTAAGGACTGACTTGAGCATAGCTCTAAGCCAGGCACTATGGTTATCCCCAAGAAATATTTATTAGAACAACTATCCAATTCTATTAGAGTAATTCTTGGGGATACTTGTGATCCTCTTAAGAAAAAAGAAGGTTGGGATATTGTTTTATCCTGAACCTCTAAAAAAGTGGTATCTAAGATCAAGAAACTTTCTTTACAGGTGCCTGAGGTAGCTCAAACTTTCAACATCAAAAATGGTTTGCAAGTTTCCAAAGACAACTTAAAGAAGGTGATAGCCCAATAGCAACAGCAGTAGCAGCTCACTCTACTTGCCCAAGATAATTCAATAGTGCAACCACCATCTGAGTCTAGCACTCCATCCATAGTTGTACCTACTACTTCTTCTTCTACTTGCTCATGTTCTACCGACAGGAGCATTGCATCAACGGACAAGGGCATTATTGACCTCATGTTTAAAATGAGCTCTCAACCCCTCCATCTTAGACATATGACTTCACTTAGACTTTAAGAGTTCCTTAGTCTAAAGACATATCTAGTGATTAGGTGGACACTTGACCTAACCCTAGATACTTAGAAGAGTTAGTCATAGGAGTAGGTCATGCCTTAGGGTGTTAGGAAAATTTTTCCTATTCTATAGCTTGAACTAACTCCTCACTTCCTTCCTTCAAGTCAAATTCAAATCAACTCCAAAATCATATCAACTTCAACTCCAAATTTAACCTTGAATCAATTTTAATGGATTTTTTCAAATCATGAATCAATTCCAAATAATCAAAACCCATGATTGAAATCCAAATTCAAATTCCAAAAATCTTTCCTATGCCCTTTGATTCTATCTTATGGACTTAGCTCAAATCAATTCAAATTCAAGAAATTTTCTCATAACCCACTTATATTATCATTTATATTCACATATATAAATAAAATAGAAATTCAAATCAATCAAATTGAATCCAAAACTCAAATTGAAATTCCAAAAATCTTTCTTAAGCCCTTTGATTCTATCTTATGGAATTAGCTCAAATCAAATCCAAATCAATTCAAATTCAAGAAATTTTCTCATAACCCAGTTATATTCTCATTTATATTCACAAATATAAATGAATTATAAATTCAAATATCCAAAACCAAATTCAAAACTCAAACTCAAATTCAACCAAAATCCAACCTAAACCTTTCAAGTCAAATTCTTGAACTTAGCCAAATCAAACTCAAATCAAGCCAAACCCTTGATTTTTCTTAATTATTTAATCAATCCTTCAATCATGAATCCAAATATAAACACAAACTTCAATCATCAAATCAAAATCAAGCTAACCCAAATCAAACCCATATTCACCCTTTTGATTTGAAATTATCAAATGAATCAAAACCAATTTAACTTCAAATCTCTTGCAAATGGATTTATATTTCAATCATAAATCCATATGTGAGTTCAACCAAACTTGAATCAAGCCTTAATCAAGCTAACTAAACCCAACTCACATGACCTAAAGTGGCCAATTTGACCTACATGAATCAAAATCCAATTCAATTCAAATCAAAGTGAGTTAAGTCAATCCAAACTTCATGTCATGTTTGTTAATCATCATACGTTAATCAATTATCATGAATTATGTCAAACCAAGTCAACCTAGCCCATTGACCAAGTCAACCCCTTAACTCATATGAACCCAAACTAGCCAAATTATAACCTAAATCAAATTAATTGCAACCAATGGCTCAAGTTCACTCCAAATTGATTATTGAACTTGGCCAAAGCCTCAATTAAACCTAATTTGACCAATTGGTCAACTTAGCCTAACTTAGCCTAATTTGATCTAAAAGGTCAAATCAATCCAAAATCAAATAAAAAAAGTTAATTGAAACCAAAGCCTACAATATATTCCAAATGATCAACCAAACCCAATCCAAGCTATGATTCAAGCCAATTTGGTCAATCAGGTAAAATCGATCAACTTAGCCCAAATTGACCTAAATGATCAAATTGGCCAAAATCTAAATTAAATCTAAATTAAACCAAATTAATTGAAACTAATTGAACCAATATACTCTAAATAGTCATCGGAACTTGACCCAATTTGGCCAATTGGTCAACCTAACCTATTTTGACCCAATTTGACCCAAATGGGTCAAATTGACCCAAATTAAACCAAATGAACTTCAAATGACATGAAATTTGGTCCAACTTACTTTTGACTCATTTCAAATCTGCTAAAATCAAATTCAATGATAAATGACCACTTTTCCCTTGGGTCAAGAGCATCCCATGAGAAAAGATACTTTTCGAAGTGGTCATTTCCCTTCCTTGGCCACTTGGCACTCATCCATTGGTTTACAAAGGCACTAAGGATATTAATTTTTTAACCCAAGGAGTGGTTGGGGCAGCCATGACTCATGGGGTGGTGAAATCACCTCACCTCTCCCATTGGAACACTTGGCATGAAGGACTTTTACCTCCCCTTGGCTAGGACACCCATTTGTCCTTCATGGTAGCCACTTTCTATGCCTTAGCCAACCTAAGTAAGCCACATAGGATGATTCTCTTCCACTCCTAACCACCCCATGCTAAATGACATGAGTTTGGAGCCCAAAATTCAAAAGAAAGAGAGATTTTCATTTGCTTTTCATTCCAAAGCATTAGTGGCTGAAGCAAACCCGCATTCCTCTCATTCTCCCTCTCCTATAGCTCTCAAAGCCATTGGCAATCACCCTCACTTCATTTTGGAGAGAAATACTCCAAAATTAAGGGAATTTTAGCGAGAAAATGTTGTTCATAGAAGGAACCTTTGTTTTGACATTAAGGCAAAGATCCAAGCTCATTCCAAGACCTCTTCCCTCACTCAACAACATGCTCGAGTCATCACCGCTGCCGGAAATCATCCCCGGTGAGGTAACTTTCAAAAAAACCATAGTCGACCTTAGGATCCTTCATTTTGTGATGGTTTTTCATGTGATTTTTAGGAATTTACCCTAGAAAATTCTACAATTTTACTTTAAATCATCCTAACTAGAAAATAGAATTTTTTCAGTGCAAATCGACGTGAAAAAGAATCCATTTGGACATATTTTCACTTAGAATTTCTATTTTTTATGAAAAAACACCCTGATTTTACTATTCACCACTGGCAAGCAGCAGCCACCGTTTGATCCCACAGTTCGCAAGATCCAGCGGGATCAGACGGCTCGGATCACGCGATCTGACCCCTTGGATCACTTGATGTGATATGGACTGTCCAATCGCACGGTTTGCGTGATCAAATGGCTCAGATCATGCGTCGATGATGTGATCCTGGCCTCTGGATCACGTGATCTGATCTAGACTATTCGATCTATGATTGGATGGTCCAGAGCAAACCACGGGTTGCCATTCTATTCACCCATAAGTTTTCCCTTTGTTTCGGCGTGTACCGTGGCATACGTGGCGCGGCATGGCGTGCCACGCATGTCCAATCATGTGGTGCCACGTGACACCATGTTGCCATGCCAGAGCCACGCGGCATGCTGACTCTGCTAATTAGGAAAATCTGATTTTCTGATTTAAAAAATTACTTCAAATCACCTGAAACTTTAAAAATTCATAGAAAATAAAATACTTTATCAAAAATTGTAAACAAGGACTCGTTGGATTCATCTTTTCATGAGGAATCCAAAAAACCTAAAATCCCTAAATTTTACAAAATATTTTGAGCTTAATCTAAGTTTTAGTAAAATTAAATTTCTTTAATTAAATCAAAAATATAAGTCAAATTAAGTTAAAATTTTCAGAGATAAAAATTGATATTGAAATACAACTACCATAAACATTTCAAGTCAAAATGAACTTTGGATTAAAAGATATTAAATTTTGAGTGTCAAATGATTTATTTTAATAAAATAAATTAGCAAAATTCATAAAAATCACTTAAATCAATTGATACTTCATAAATTCATAATTAATTATAGAAAAATCTAAAAATAGAAACTCAGGTTCATTTTAAAGATAATTTAGAGGAGAATCCAATAAAATTATTTTTAATTGAATTTGAATAGTATATGTTTGTTAATTAGGGTTTATTGAAAAACATATTAACCCTAATTACTCCTTAATGACTTCATTAATTAATTCCAAACTTCTCAAGAATGTTTAGTGGGATGATTTCTTCCTCCCCTATTTTTTTAGAATTTATTAATAAGTTAATAAGGAAAATTAATTAGTGACCCACTAATTACTCTCTTAATGTAATTAAGCTTAATTAAGCATGTGAAAAATGGTTTAATTCTTTGATTAATTTAATTAAACTTTGTTTAAGTGATTAGGAGGTTATAGAATGATTTTGGAATATTTTTCTTAAGCTATTTCCTAAACCCCCTTTATTCCTGAAATCAAAATCTAATTAAGGGTTAATCCACTAATGATTTACTTAATTAGTCAAATTAAATTCTCAAAAACAAAATTAATCCAAAAACTTTATCAATCCTTCTTGGTAGATGCTTAGGTGTTCAATAACCTAAGTAGCTTATGAAAATCATTCCTAATCCACATGTGTGGGAAGGGTTATGAAAGTACTTAAATTAAATTCTTTAGCTTAATTAATCATTAATTATGAGTCAATTGCATTAGGTGCCTTTCTTTCCTAGGAAGTATTGCTGATTTAAATTCCTTGTGATTTTATGTCATACGTTGACTCATAATTATTTGATTAAATATGTTAAAGTGATATAGGTAAGGGGTAATTAATGAACTTAACCTACACCTTAACCTAACCAGAGCATAAAATTAATCTAATCACCTAATAATTAAACTAAAATAATACACACATATGGGAATAGGTAAGGACCAGCAAACCTTCTCACACTTTCTTAATTCAAATCAAACTCAAAATAAAATGAAAGTCTCTTTAAACAACTTTTGATTCTCTTTAAATGACTTACTTCATAAGATTGTCTTTAAGAATTAATTAGAGTGAATGAAATTACATGCTTACACCACTTTATTTCTTTCCTAGCATGCTAAATGTATATGTCATTTGATTTTCATACATTCATGCTTTTTTAAGAAATTAAATTCAAAATAAAATATTTTGTTTATGTCAAATTGCATGTTTTGGCTAAAGTAAAAATATGAGTGGCTATTATCGCTATTAAATTCAAAACTATTTTCAAAATCTATAAATCAAATACCTAAACGACATTAATGCTACTTATAATTATTTATAAGCTTGCATGTGGATATAAATATGAAGCTGTGCATAGTGTACTTTTCCTTCTCTTTTCTTTTAGCATAGTTTTGAATAGGATTTGAAAAAGTATATAATTCATTTGAAAAGAACATAACACTTGCCTAACTCCATTCCTATTTATTCCTATGCTATTACTTAAAGAAGGACATCCACACCTATACATATAAATTGCATAAACAAATACAAACTTTTGTATCTTTCTTTTCTATTCATTTCTTTTATACACATGCTTGTATTTAAGGAAAGTGGTATATTAGTCTGGACAACCTCGAGGTTGTGAAGCTTTAAGTATCCCTAAGTAGGTCTTGTACCTTACACTCCCGGTTAATAATGGTGTCATACTCACTTATGCCTTTTATACATACATGTGTGCATGTGAAAAATGGATAAGAAAATCTCTTTTCTACTTAATGAAAATAATGCATCATAAAACATTCAAATTTTCTTAAGTAACTCACTTAGCATTCTCTTTCCATGCATTTCTTCTTTGTACATGCACATGCATTTAAGAAAAATGGTATATTAGTCTAGATAACCCCGAGATTGCGAGGCTTTAAGTAGCCCTAATTATGTCTTGTACCTTACACCCCTGGTTAACAATGGCATCGTACTCACTTATGTATTTTATACTTGTAAATGTGCATATGAAAAATGGATAAGAAAATCTTTTTTCTACTTAACAAAAATCATGCATACATGAAAGATCCAAATTTCTTTAAGCAACCTCTCTTAGCATTCATTATTAAGGTGTGTTAAATACTTGCATTAAATGTAGAGATATGCTTAGGATTCATTCATGTGTATGATACACATGTGTGAAAGAAATAAAATACTGTGTGTTTTATGACAGTAATTCACTTTACTTTATCTTAAATACCTTTATTTTTGAATAGATTTGTTTAGAGAAAATCTAAACTTAGGATTGATTAAAATACATAATAAAATATTCACTAAATAAAAATTATTAATGAATCTACCATAAAAATTACTTAAGGTAGAGAGGAAAGAGAAGTTCTCTTCTCTTTTCCTCTCTTTACAACCTTTAGTATTTAAGTAGGTTCATTCAAACCAATACAAAATCATCAAATAAAATCGTTCAAATCAACTAAACAACCTAAATGAGACCACCCTTCTAAGTTGAACCTTTTTATAGTTAGAAAATCATAACCTTGAAGCCTAGCAAAGCATACCACACAAACCTTACATGGTACACACATTAGGCTAAGACACCACTCCTAGTCCTATGTTAAGGCGGTGCATGGTTTGATGTTTACTTTTATTTTGTGATGTGATATTTTAGTCTAGATATTAGGGTGTATGTGCATAGGATGAATGGTAATATGATTTAGTTTAATTATTGTCTTCTGCATGGGATTGTGCTTAAGGGGAACTTTAATAAAAATATAAATATTTTTATTGTGCAGGTTGCTTATACCCCTAAGCATAATCCAAAATAGGCCAGGTGAATTTGGTTACCCATGTGGGGGGTGCTAAGTCCAATTTATTTATATACATGCTTGGGAATGTGTGGTTTGTTTAACTAATATCTATTTTGTAAGTTTTAGTTAGATTTACTCTTTTTCTTTTTCATGTAATTTTATAATTATGATTTTGGAATGATTTTTATGGGGGGATTAGGATGAGCATTGGCTATAAGATCACATCTTATGTATCATGTGAATCCTTTGGAGTATCCACATTCCAACCATCCAAAAGAAGGAACCAAAAGAAGAAAAGAAGAATGAAGAAATGAAGAATGAAGACCAATATAACATGAATTCCTTGCTTAATTGTAATAAATTCATTTATAATCTGAGTTGTATAAGGGTAGAGCTCAGCTACCCAATTTTTTTTTGGGTTTGTGCGGTGGTGCCCGACCACACTTGGCCTTTTATTCTTCTACATTTGCTTTATAAAATATTTGATGATTTGTTTAGCCTCTACATTAAGATGACATCTTTTTTCTAGTTTCTTCCTTACTTGATGTATGACCTGCATGTGGATTAGGCTCTTAGAGAAAAATAAATCTTCTACCAAATTAATCAACTCAAAATTAAAAATAAATAACTCATTACCTCATTTAAAGCTTAAGTTAAAATCAAGATAAAAGAATTAGCAGCCCCTTAGTTGGATGAGTCTTTCTTTTATAACATCATGCATAAAAGCATCTTAGTTCACTCTTGATTGGAGGGCTTCCACATTTTTTAGAGATACTTAGCTTGACCTTTGAGAGCCATGGTGGAAACACACCTTGTCCCTTCTCATTGATTTTGGCCAATAATTTTACTTCTCATGCATTAGGCATATGAATCATATAAGCTTGAGTCAAATGATTGTCCAAAAAATGAAAATAACATGTAATATGATTTGCATTAGATTTAGGTCATTTGAAGCATGCCCATACATGATCTAATCTCTTTAGGGAGTAATTTTAAGAACTTAATCTCTTTCTAAATAAATAACAATCTAACTATCTTGCATAAAGCAAATGACTTGCCTACCTGAATGTAAAACCATAGGAGGACTTAGTTGGTGGCCACCCCTAGGCGGTTGTAAGTTCAAACAGTTGGGTGGTTTGTCTTCTCTTGTAGAGGCAAACCGAATACCCATTTTTCACCTTAGATTTAGGTCGTGCTTTTGTCCCTCATTAAATCTCCCTAGATTTAGGTTCTGAGATTGCTTCTCCCTTCTATGGGCCATAAGTATAAATCCTCATCTCTTAAGCACTTCCATAACCTTATATCATGGAATTATAAGCGCTAAACTTCTAATAAAAATTCAACTCAAATAAATAATTCTCCCCAATTTAAGAAATGTAAAGCTCAACCATATGATAGTTTGGGATGCTCACTAGGCTTCCTAGTGTCATGAGCATCCCCTACCCATTTGCATTTGGTTTCGATAAGAACTCCCTCCTCTTGATCAATCCCACTTGATTTGCCAAAAATAAATTAAATAATTGATAGTCCTACCTATTGAAATCTTTAGAGACAACGTTCATTTACCTTAATCGAGAGTATTCCCTAAGAATCCCCTTCTTTAGGATATAATTAACTATGGGGAATCTCCCCTGTAGGGAACTTAACAAACTCTATTTAAAATAAACCCTACTTTACTTTTCCATGTAAAGTAAGGGAAGAATCTCGGATACATATGCAGACCCATTATCTTTAGGAGTCCTTATTGAGGTGATTAGGTCCATTGTAGGGTGATAACTTCTTGTTTTGAGATAGTACACCTCTCCTCAATGCCATACCCAATCACCTTAATAAAAAAAATCTATGGATCTACGTGGTGTCCAACTAAAAGGCTTATATTTCTATTTTCATTTATCCTCTTCAAAAGGATAGATGAAGGTGGAAATATTTTACCACTACATTAAATCCCTTATTTTGCTTACTTTATTAGATTTCTATCATGTACCTCCACCCAAAAAAGAAATCAATGAAGAAAGTAGATTTTACTTACATCTTGTCCACTTCTGATACTCTAGATTTTATTCCTCTTGAAAACTCTCTAAGTCTAGAAAATAATAATAGCTCTGGTCATTTAGATCCTCTCTCTTTTGATTCAAAATTAGATTTTCCTTTTCTAAATCAATCTGGTTCACCTCTTGAGATTGACTTAGAGTCAATCGACTTCGAGGATCCCATAGGAGAAGCTGTAGGTATACCTGATGAGAAGAAAAAACTTTTCATAAGTTCATCATTCCAAGAAGTCATTGAAGTCAACTTACATAGTGGCAAAGTTCTTCCTCCTAGGGTCGCACCTCAAGATAATGGTAAACAAGTCATTACTTTCAGCGAGGAGATAGCCTCTCCACTGGATGCTCCACCTATGGATATGCTTGTGGAGGACCAAGTCAAAGTTGATTACAATGTCTTAGTGCATCTTAGAAAGTTTCCAGCTAAGTTAAGCATATATGACGCCCTTGTCTTATCCAAAGAGATGAGGGAATCTCTAGTAAAGGCTCTTCTTGGTCTAGAGATATTCTTAGCTCGATCGACATCTATTGAAGAGGAGGAACACAACTCAAAGGACATCTTAGGAGTTACATTCAGTGATGAAGACTTGCTTTTAGGGACGACCAAGCACAGCCGCCCTCTTTACATTACAGTGGACATTGGCAGATACAGGTTATCAAGAGTTCTAGTTGACCAAGGTGCATCAGTTAATATTATGAGTCTAAGAACCTGTGGTGTTTATTTTTGGAATGGTGGGACACTAGATAGATCTTAAGAGGTACTTATTGAAGTGATCGGATACGACATTGAAGAATGATGCACTACCTCAAAAGATAGAAATCACCACCTTATAATGGACTTAATCACCTAATAAGCACTCCTAAGGCATTATATGTCTTCAAATGTACCTAAAATTTTTCCCCTACTCATACAAAAAAGTAAAGCAGGGTTTATTTTAAATCAGGTCCATTAAGTTCCCAGTGGAGGCAAGCCTCTATAGTTAATTATATTCTAAGAAATGAGAATCCCTTTGGAATACTCTTAAAGTCTCCAAGATTTCAAGGCTAGACTATCAAAGGATTGATTATATTAGGAAGTTCAAGTAAAAAAACTCAAGGAGAAGACTTATTATCAAAACTAAACAAAATGAGTAGGAAATGCTCATGATACTAGGAAGCCTGGTGAGCATTCCAATCTATCCTATGGATGAGTTTTATATATTTGAAATTAAAGAGATATATTTTATTTGAGTTGACATTTTATTAGAAAACTAGAACTTAAAATCCCACAACACAAGTTATGGAAATACCTAAGAGGTGAGGATTTATGCTTGTAACCCGAAGGAAATAGCTACCTCAGATCCTAAGCTACTGAACTTTGGTACAAACCACAAGCACGTCCTAAATCTAAGCGAAAGGTGGACATAATGGTCTACATCCATACGAGAGGATATACTGTCTGACTACTGAACTTACAACCGCTTGGAGTGGCAGCCAGGTAACTCCTCCTACGCTTTAAATTTATGGAGCCAAGTCATATGAATTACAAGATGTTATGCTATTATTTATTTAGAAAGAGAGACGAAAGTCCTTAAACCCACTCTCTAAGAGACTGGAGCATGAGTGCTATGAGTATATGACTTAATCTAATGAAAATTCTTTTCAAATTTTATTTAATTTTTGACACTTCATTTTGACAAAGGATATAAGATTTTCACATATCTAAATGAATGATGAAAATAGATTATGGGCTAAATCAACAAAAAAGAGGTATTTTCCAATACAAAGGAGGCTCTCACTGGTTATGCCTTCCTCTATCGTGCAAGGATGGAAACCCCATATATGCAAGAGTGAAATAATATGCATCCATGTTGTTAGCCATTCAATCATACAACTAAGGGTTTTCTAAATCTTTTAAATATATTGATTTAATGCCTAGGCTTTATTGTGAAGTTATGAATTGCTTAAAACTTTAGTTATGAGTTGTAGTTGGGTAGAAGTTTTATTTTTTTTTCCTATGAGCCTAATCGCATCCAGGCCACACATTGAAGAAACTATGAAAAGGCATACAATTTCTAATGCACAAGCTAACCTTAACATCAAATATTTTATAGATACCGCAAAAGAATAAAAGGCCAATACGATCGGGTACTACTGTATAACCCAAAAAGAAAAAATGGGTAGCCGAGCTCTACCCTTATACGACCTAAAAAATAAAATAATAATTATAATTTACAAATGATAAATGATATGGGGGGTCTTCATTCTTCATTCTTCATATCTTTTTCCTCATGTCTCCATTTGATTTGATTTACTCCACTTCAAAGGCATCACATGGCCTCCCAAGATAAAGCCTTCTAGTCAATGCTCATCTTTACCTACCATAACACTAATCCAAATTCCTAATTGCAAAATTACATTAAGAGTAGAAAAGTAAATCTAAGTACACCTGCAAAGCAAGTGTTAGCTAAACACATATACAACCCAAGCAGTTATATTTATAATTTAGACTTCGCACCCTGCACATGGGTAACCAAGCCCACCTGTCCTAACTTGGATTATGCTTAGGGACTTAAGCAACCTGCAAAGAGAGCATTTATATTTATTTTTCAGTAGCCCTTTAAGCATAATCCATTTTAGAAAAAATAATTAAGCTAATCACGACCTAACATCCAGTCTATGAAGTATACACCCTAACATCCAGTCTAAAATAATACATCACAAAACAAAATATACATCAAACCATTCACCGTCCTAACATAAGGCTAGAAGTGGTGACTTGATATAAGGTGTGTGTATTAAGGCTTGTGTGGTATGTCCTAACTAGGCCTTAGAGTTAATATTTTTAAAGTGCAGAAAGATTCAATTTAAAGGGTGGTTTCATTTCAAGTGCTTTAATTGCTTGATAAGTTTTAATTTGTGCTTTCTTTGGTTTTATGTGACCTACACTTAGCAACTAAGTGTCGTAAAGAGAAGAAAGATGCTACTTTCTAAAGTATATTAATTTGATTTAGTTCTCTTTAGCGAATGACTTATTAAATATTTTTTTAATTAATCTTAAGTTTAGGTTCACTTTAAATAATTCTATTCAATGTGAAAATATTCTTAAGATTAAGCTAATTGAAATACTATCACATGACACATGTTAAATCATTCATTTCCATTACATATAACATGCGCATGATTTAATCCTATGTGTATCTATACATACAACATGTTTAGCACACTTAAATGATGAATGTAGATGTGCATATTTGGAGTTTATATTTCTTATTTGATTGAATTATAAAATCATGTTAATTTAGAGCTTTATCCAAATTCTTATACAAAAAGACATAAGAATGAAATTAAATAGGTACGTGTCATTATTAAACCAGGGAAGTGAGGTAATCAAATGACCTCCTTAGGGCTAGCTAAAGCCTGGTATTCTCAAGATGTCTAAACTATATACCCAATTGCATTCAAACACAAGTAAATTTGTATGTAAGAACAAAAGGAATGAGACCCCAAATCATATAGATAATTACTTCAATCACTTAGTCTATTATGAATGCATGCATTTTTGTAGTAGAAAAGAGGGATTATCATCCTTTAGCCACACATACATACACATGTAAAGAGAAATAAATGAGTACGTGCCTTTGTTAAACCAAGGAAGTGAGGTAATTAGATGACCTCCTTGGGGCTAGTTAAAGCCTCGTGTTCTTGGGATGTCCATATTATATACTTTGCTATCTCATTACACATGAATGTGTATATAAGTAAGAGAAAGAAAATCATGCAAAATTTATATTTTTATTTGATTAGAACATTTATGTATGTGAAACAAAATTTTATCCCAATTCTAATGTTGGAACACACATAAATAAAATAAAATAAGTATGTGTCATTATTAACCCAAGGAAGTGAGGTAATCAAATGACCTCATTGGGGCTAACTAAAGCCTCGTATTCCTGGAATGTCCAGACGATATACTTATTAACTTTCAAATACATGTGAAACTACATATGGATTAAAGAAAAGAAAGCTCTATTTCACATACTTAAGTTGCAAGCACATGCAAACTTATATATAATCATAACTACTATCATTTCATATATTATTACTCATTCATAAGTTTTTTGAAAATATATTTGGATTTAATAATGATAATAGCCACACATTTATTAAATTAAATCAACATAAGCAAGCGCAACATAAAAGAAATTCATTTAAGGTTAAACATTTTGAAAACAAGAATGCATGGAACCACATAACACACATCATTTAATTTGATTGGAAATGAATAATAAGACACAAAACACATGTTTCTTTCAATCAAACTAATTCCTAATGACAATCATATCAAATACAATCATTTAAAGTAAACTAAAGCTTCTTATTAAGTTATTTTTGGATGTTTGATTTGATTTAGAGAAAAGAGGAGATGTAATCATTTGTTGCTCCTAAACCATTTCCATACTACTTAATCAATTTGGTTCAATGAAAAAAAATTAAGTTGATTTTATAGATTAATTAGGTTGCAATATGAGTTAAGTCCATTAACTACTCCTTTCCTATATCACCTTAACATATTTACCCAAGTAATGGTGAGCCAACATAATATGCATATGCATTAGAAATTAAATCAATAATGATCCTAAGAAATGAAAGAGGCCTAATGCAATTGGCTCACAATTAAAGGTTAATTAAGCTAAGAGACTTAATTAAGTACTCTTATAATCCTCCCACACATATGGGCTAATTATAATTTCCTTAGGATTCTCTTAGGTTATTTAACATATAAGAGTCTACCCAAGAAAGTTAATTATATGGGATTTGGAATTATTATGATTTTAATTTAATTAATTAAGCCATTTATTTAATGAACTAAACCATTAATTAGTCCCAAATTGATTAGTTTCAAGTTAAGTGGAATTAACTTAGGGAAAAGAATGGGATAGAGGTCCCAATCTCATTCCCCATGCCCATTCACTATTCCAAAATAATTAGCAAACTTAATTAATAGTTTTTTTACTATTTAGAATGTTAATTAATCATCTAATTAATTAAGAAAGTAATTAAGACTAAAACAACCAATTTCCCTAATTAACTAAGCAATAAATCCCAAAAAAATTATAGGAGGCATGAGTCATCTCCTTAATCAACATCAGAAAGTTAAGAATTAATTAATTGGGTAATTAGGGAGTAATTAAACTAATTAAATTTTTAGTTAAACTTAAATTAGGCCTTAATTACTATTCATAATCAAATGGGAATATTTTTATTAAATTCTCCTCTGAAATACCTTTAAAATGAGTATTTATTTATTTTTTTTAAATATTTTTTCTATCATTCTTTATAATTTTTCAATGTTTCAACTGATTTAAATGATTTTTCATGATTTTTATAAAGTCCATTAATTTATTTTTTGTTAAAATAAACCATTTGAGCTTCGGAATTCAAAATCTCCCAATCTAGAAATCCTTTTATCTTAAAATTTTTATGGTAGGTGCATTTTAACTTCAATTTCAATTCCTAAAATTTTGAATTACTCTAATGTGTATTTTTAGTGTAATTAATGAAATTTGATTTTCACTAAAACCTAAATTAAGCTCAAAATATTCGATAAAATTTGGGAGTTTTGAGTTTGTTGGATTCCTTTCGAAAAGATGATTCCAACAAGCCCTTAATTGTAATTTTTATTAAGTATTTTATTTTTTATAGAATTTTGAAATTTTAGGTGATTTAAATAATTTTTAAAATCATAAAATTTGGAATTTCCTACTTAACACAATCAGCACCATGTGGCGTTGACGCGACAACGTGGTAACATGCGATGCGACATGATTGGACCATGCGATTCTATACGTAGGGTACCATGCGGAGCCGCACGGTTGGCTAGCGTGGTGTCGCATTATCTGAATGAGTGGGAACATGGATAGGGATGCGTGGATCATTTTGGACCGTCTGATCGCAGATCAGATGGACCAGATTGCTTCTGAAGATCTTAGATTGAAAACAGGTAGATTTAATGTGTTAATCTCAGCCATTCGTCTCCTTGAATGGGAGATTAGACGGCTGCTATTGCACATGAACTCCAGGTGATAGGATTACTGTGCAACTCAGAGAGATTTTAGAATTTTTGTAAAATCTAAATGAAATCTTGCCCGAATGGGCTTGTTTTCATGTCGATTCACATTGAAAAACTCCTATTTTCATATTGGGATGATATAAAATGGAAAATGCAAGGTTTATCTAAGGGAAATTTTTAAAATCGGGCAAAAACTATCATAAATAAAGCTCCTAAGGCTAGTTATGAGTTTTAAAAATTACCTTACCAGGGATGATTTTCGGTGGCGGTGATGATCCAAGCATGCTCCTAAATGCAAGAAGAAGCTTTGGAATGGATCTAGACCTTTTCCTCCCTTTAGAATGATGTATCCACCAATGACCACCATTTCCTTGCCGGAATCCACTTAATTTTGATAGTTTTCTCTCCAAAATGAAGCATGAAGGGTTGTTGGTTAGTTTGGGAGCTCTAGTAGAGTGAAATGAGTGTGGGAGGAAGAGTTTTTACCTCTCTATTTTCTATGCTTGATTTTGGCCAAAAATCCCCTTTCATTTTGATTTTCTTTGCCCATAGTGGATGTCCTATGGCTTGGGGTAGTTGGGAATGGCAGAGAATCATCCTAAGTGGCTTCACTTGAGTGGGGGAAGGTGTGAGAATGAAACCAAGGCAAGGGGAGTGGGAGTCCTTGCTTGCTAAGTGTTCCAATGGGGGAGGTGAGGTGAATTCACCTCCCCATGACTCATGGCTAACCCAACCACCTCTTAGGTCAGGTTGGTTAGTATCCTTGGAGCCTAGGTAGACCAACGGATGAGTGCCAAGTAGCTAAGGAAGAGAAATGACCATTTACATTGGTGTTTTATCTTTTAGCCCAAGGGTAAGAGCGTTCATTTTCCATTGAATTTGATTTGAATAGATTTGAAATGAGTCAAAAGTGAGTTGGATCAAATTTCATGCCATTTGGTTATATTTAGCTTAATTTGACCCATTTGGGTCAAATTATGGGTCAAATTGGGTCAAAATGTGTTAGATTGACTAATTGGTCAAATTGGGTCAAACCAAGAGCTGGATCAAGTTCATATGATCAATTGGAGTGTATTGGTGTCATTGGTTTGGTTCAATTTAGTTTAGATTTGATTTTGGCCCATTTGAGTTCATTTAGGTCAAATGGGTCAAGTTGACCAATTTTACCCAATTGACCAAATTGAATTGAATCATGGCTTTGTTTGGGTTTGGTTAATAATTTGAAATATATTGTAGGCTTTGGTTAAGTTCAATTTGGTTTAGATTTGATTTTGGCTCATTTGAGTTCATTTGGGTCAAATGGGTTAAGTTGACCAATTTGACCCAATTAACCAAATTGGCTAGAATCATGGCTTGGTTTAGATTTGGCTGATCATTTAGAATATATTGTAGGCTTTGGTTAAGTTTAATTTAGATTTGATTGTCTTTTAGATTGATTTGACCCTTAAGATCAAGATGGGTTCAAATGGGTTTTGGGCCTAGTGAGTTAATTAGGCTCAATTGAGGCTTTGGTCAAGTTCAATAGTCAATTTGGAAAGAACTTGAGCCATTGGTTGCAATTAATTTAGTTTAGGTTGCAATTTGGCTAGTTTGGGTTCATATGGGTTAAATGGTTAACTTGGTCAACTGGCTAAGTTGACTTGGTTTGACCTAATTCATGACAATTGATTAACCTAGGATGATCAACAATCATGACAAGAAGTTCAAAGTGGCTTAATTCACTTTGATTTGGATTGGATTTGATTTGGTTCATGTATGTCAAATTGGCCACTTTGGGTCAAGTGAGGCGATTGGGTTTAGTTGGCTTGATTTTGAGTTGAGTTTGATTTAATTGAGTTTATACATGGATTTGATATTGACATATAAATTTAATTGTAATTAGTTTGGGTTCAAATGAGTGTTGGTTCATTTGAAAATTTTAAGTCAAATGGGCTAGGTTAGGTTGAACTTGAGTTGATTTTGATTTAGCTTGATGATTATAGATTTTATTTATATTTGGATAGATCATTGAAGGAATGATTGATTCAAGAGAAAATCCATTGGTTTTGGCTTGATGCAGATGAGCTTTAGTTAAGTCCAAAATTAGCTTAAAGTATAAATTAGATTTTGGTATGATTTTAGATTTGGTTTTGGCTATTTGAATTTATATTTCATTTATATTTGGGAATATATGAATATATAATTGATTCATGAGAAAATCAATTGAGTTTGGAGTGATTTGGAAGCAAATTTGACCAAGCTCATGGATGTAAGTCAAAAGGATAAGTTGGAGATCAATTTAGTCTGATTTATTTTTGTCATTGGAAGGTGGGTTTCATTTATATTTATGAATATAAATAAAGAAATAATTAATTTATAAAGAAATCGATTAAGTTTGGGATAACTTAGCTGGAGATTTAGCTAAGCTCATGAAATTTAATCATATGGCTTTTAAAAAGGATTCTGAGCTTGGATTTGATCATGGGATTGAATCATTTGAAATTAGATTTGAATTAAAATTTCATAGTTTGATTGAAAGATTTAATTGATATTTGAGAAAATCAAATGAATTGGGATTGATTTGAATTTGGTTAAGGCTAAGTCCATAGGATGAAATAAAAGGGCTCTGGAAGGGTTTTGAATTTTAGTTTGATCATGAATTTTAACCAAATGATTTGAAATTCAGATTTGGATTTAGAATATGAATTGGAATTTGAGGTTTGGATTGAGATTTGAATTTGGATTATATTTTAGAAGGTGCATATGGATTGGGTTTAGGCTATAGGGTAGGTGGTTTTCTTAAGTCCCTAAGGCATGGCCTAACCCTATGATTAACCCTTCTAAGTCTCTAGGCTTAGGTTAAGTGTTCACCTAATCACTAGAAGTGTCATATGACTAAGGAAACCTTAGTGTCTAAAAGGTTCCTAGGTCTAAGAAGAGGTGGTTGAGAACTCACTCCAAAAGTGAGATCAACAAAACCCTTGCCTACTTGTGGATCAACATCTCCAAACTCCAAAAAGAGAGGATGATGTTGAGAGGATTCAATGAACAAGGCAAGAGGATCTTAGGCTCCATAGTGTTACCATTGGATATAGATGATTGGAAGACTGAAGCCAAGTTTTATATCATAGACTTAGATACATCTTTTAATGCTTTGCTTGGGAGACCATGAATACATGAAAATAACACAGTTCCATCCTCTCTACATCATTGCATTAATTTCATGAGTGGTGGAATTGAGTAGTGCTTCAAAGGAGATCTGAAACCATAAATAATTCATGAGGTCGAGATGTATAAGGATGTAGCCTATTTTCTTCCCAAAACCAACAAGTCCATTCTCGAGAATCTAGTCAAGATCCCCATGAGGGACAAAAAGAAAGAAAAGAAAAGGAAAAAAGAAATATAAAAAGAAAAGAAAAAAGAGAAATAAAAAGAAAATAAAAGAGAGTGAGACATGGGCTCAGGGAAAGATATATGTAGATTTAATATAATTACCTTTTGATTTGTATTCTCCTTGTGTTCTTAATTTAGCAAAATAGGAATTAATCCCACATACTTAGTTTAAACATAGGTCAGACTACTTTGAAAGGTTATGGGACAACTAAAAAAAATATTCTCAATCAAGACTAGAACTAGGATTCGGTACAGTGGGTCCAATCGATGATGAAGATTATTGCCTTGTCATCACCAATCCTTTGGAATCTGATAGGTTCTTTTCAAATCATGCTAACTCATATGAGAAGGTGTGTTTAGAAACTTCAGATGATCCAACTGACTTTAAATTCAAGGATGCACCACCGGAGTTTGAAGAGAAGATCAGATCAACCATCAGCGAGCTCAAAGAAATCAACTTAGGAACTAAAGATAATTCACCTATGACATACATCAATTCTTTGTTGAATAATACTAAAGCCAATGACTTAATTAGGCTATTGACTGAGTTTAAGGACTGCTTCACATGGAGTTATGAAGAGATGCCTAGTTTATCTCTTGATGTAGCAGTCCAAAAACTAGCAATATATCCTAGTGCTAACCCTATCAAGTAAGCTCATAGACTCATGCGATTAGACATTAAACAACAAGACATTTCTGAAGTCAAGAAATTGATCGATGATAGCTTCATTAGGAAAGAAAAATATCTCACCTAGCAGTGTCATTCCAGTTAAGAAGAATAATGACCAAATTTACATATACATCGATTTTAGGGATCTAAATAAAGCATGTCTAAAAGATGAATTTCCATTACCAATCCCAAAACTGATGGTGGACATTGCCTCATCTCATGCAGTCTTCTCTTTCATGGATGGCTCATCTGGATATAATTAAATAAAGATTGCCCCTGAAGATGATAGAAACACCGCCTTTCAAACCCCGATTAGAATCTTTTGCAATAGGGTCATGCCTTTCGGTCTTAAAAATATCAGTGCTACATACCGGTAGGCCATGGCTCGAATCTTCGATAAATGCATTCATCATCGAGTTGAATGTTATGTCGATGATTTTGTAATCAAAAATAAAGAAAAGGAAGACCATCTCTTTAACTTAAGAGTAGTTTTCAAATGGTTAAGATAATTTAACCTTAAAATGAGTCCCCTGAAGTGTGCATTCAGAGTAGCTTCAAAAAAATTTCTTGGGTTTGTTCTCTGGGATCGTGGAATAGAAATCGATTTAGAGAATATCAATGTGATATTAGAAATGCCACCCCCTAAAAGTTTAACTCAACTCAGATCATTTCAAGGGTGGTTAGCATATCTAAGACGCTTCATTTCCAACTTGTCAGGAAGATGTCATCCATTTTTAGCACTTGTCGAAAAGGACTCCAAGTTCAAGTGGGATGATAAGTGTCAACATGCCTTTGAAGACATCATGCACTACCTGATGATGCCACCAGTTCTAGCAGCACCTATCCCGGGAAAGCCCCTCATCCTCTATATTGTTGTATTAGATGACCCCCTTGGTGCTTTGTTTGACCAAACCAATGATGAAGGGAAAGAGAATGCACTCTACTATCTTAGTCATCATCTAATTTTTGCTGAGGCAAACTATCTACCTATTAAAAAGTACTGCCTAGTTTTCATCTTTACATCTCAAAAGCTATGACACTACATGGTTTCTCATAAGGTGAACTAGATCTCTATGATCAATCTACTATAATATTTCATGACACGGCTGACACTATCTAGATAATTGGTCCATTGGTCCATGATTTTGTCACAGTTTGATATCACTTTTGTACCCCTCAGAGCGGTGAAAGGCCAGCACAAGTAGGATTTCTTTGTAGCACACCCACTTTATGTTGATTCTTAGCTTTGTGATGACCTCCCCGATGAACAATTCATGAACCTAAGGGAAACTAGCATTCATCATTGGGAGATGTATTTTGATATTGCAAATTTCTTTCAAAAGGGAGAAGAACCACGATCTACTCTTCCAAGGAAGGCAGGGGTAAGAATAGTTCTCCTAACTTCGAACTGTGATGTGATAAGATTCTCATACCATCTGTCCAATCCATGCACTAACATCAAAGTGAATATTAGGCTCTAATTGTTGGTCTGGAGTTAGTCATTATGCTATGCATCTAGAATATCAACATCTTCGAGGATTCTTAATTAGTCATCAACCAAATTGCTAGGTCTCATAAAGTTTTAAAGCCTAAGCTCCATCACTTCCACGAGTACATAATGGAGTTGTTGGCCCAAATCCTAGAGGTTACTATTTATAAGATTTATCAAGGAGAGAATGCTGTAGTGGATGCTTTAGATAAGTTTTCCAAAGAGTTCGCATGTTGGAAAGATGAGTCCATACCAATAAGGGTCTAAAATTGACAAGTCTTATCCCTTGTTGACGCTGAACTCATTGAGAGACTCTCTCTTGAAGGGGAGATTTCTATTGCCGAAAAGAATGATGAGTCAGAATGGAGACAACCATTCATGGATTATTTAAATATAGGTAAACTACCTCAAGAGAAGTCACTAGCACATCAGGTGAAGCAGAGAGCCATTTGCTATGCTCTAGTGGATGTCACCTTATACCAACGGTCCTTCGATCATATGTGATCACATTGTTTGGACAAACACGAAGCTCGTAAGATCGTGACTGAGGTACTCTTAGGTTTATGTGGAGCGGATCAATCTGGTCCGAAGGTGAAAGTCAAGATCAAGAGACTAGGATACTACTGGCCTTCAATGATTGCATACTGCATGGACATAGCAAGGAGATACCACCAATATTAGGTGTACGGTGTGGTCCTACACCAACCACCCAACATTCTACACACTACATTGACCTCATGGCCATTTGAGTGTTGGGGTTCCCACAAAGTGGGTCTGATTGATCCTCTTTCTTCCAGAGTCATCAGTTTATCCTAGCTGCTATCGACTACTTTTCTAGGTGGGCGGAGGTGATCCCACTCAGAGAGGTCATAGCTCAACATGTGCTCCAATTTTCAAGAACCATATCATATATAGGTTTAGGGTGTATCGATGAATTATATCTGATAATGGTACTGCGTTCAAGAGCACCAAAATCAATAGCTTTTTCCAAAGACACAACATAGATTGGAGATATTCTATCATCTACTACTCGAGGGCAAATGGCTTAGCAGAAGCCTTCAACAAAACCCTCATCTGGACATTAAAAAAGGCACTCGACGACAACAAGCGATAGTGACATGAGCAGTCAGTTGAAGCTTTGTGGGTTTATCGTACCACATACATAACTCTAACTCAGTCTACCCCTTTCTACTTAATGTACGAGTCTGAAGCCGTTCTACCATTAGAAGTCCAACTCCCATCACTAAAGATAGTTGTGGGTAGCATGATCACAACAGATCAGAACGTCAATTTGCTGTTAGATGAGCTCAAAGATTTGGATGAGAGATGTCTCCGAGCATGCCAGAACCTCGAGTTGTATAAAGCCAAAATGATTCAAGCTCATAACAAGTTGGTCCATCCTAGAGCTTTTTAAGTAGGAGAGCTTGTTTTAGTTATAAGGAGACCAATTATTGCCTAACACAAGATGGGAGGCAAGTTTGAACGCACTTGGGAAGCCTCTTTTGCCAAAGAGAAGGCGTACCAAGGAGGGTCTTATCAGCTTATAAATTATAAGAGAGAGCACTAAATGCTGCCAATCAACGGGCTCTACCTAAGGAAATATTATCCATAAGTATTATTTCAAAATAATTATTAATAAAATTTTTGTACATCTCAAATTCCATCTCTTATATATTGAGAAATGTCTTTGCTTATGAATCTGCAATGATGTGTTTAGGGTAGGTGTAAGGAACCCGAGCGGCGTCCTATCCTTTTTCAACATGACACCAACACAAACTATACACAACCACATATAAAATAAACGCATATATTTTATCTCGGGCTACTTTGATGTGGGATAAAGCCTCCTATGGCACTCACTCATTAGTTGCTCTAGGTCGAGCTGACATGCTACCCTACTAGTGTGTCATCTGGGTGGTTCCTTGTTTAGAGGATGTAAGTCTACAAGCTTTCTTCTTAACTTGACCATTGCAAACTAATGAGCACCTTGTTAGTTTGGTTGGCCTTTTTAAAGCCAATAAGCTACCTTTTATTGACTTTGTTTAAGAGGATGTAAGCTTACACACCTTCTTCTTGAACTAACCATCATGCACTAACTAGGACGAGTATATTTGAGGTTCAGGATAAGTCCCTGAGTGGCTCCTTTCCTCCTGGCTACTTCAAGTCTGGGTCTAGTCCTCATACAAGACTCCCCACTTAGTAGTCGCCCTAGGTCGGACAGCGTATGTATCATCGATGATAAATTATCTCGGTGATCATTTTTGTCTATGAAGATGTAAGTCTACAAGCCTCCTTCCTAGATTGATCATCATACACCAACAGGCACCTTAGGTTGGTTGGTTCTCGTTATGATGATAGCGACCCACCCGGTGGATACACCACTCATGATATATGTAAGTCTACAAGCTTTCTCTAGGAGTTGGCCATCATATACCTATAGACTTTATTATACAAGGTCCAAGATAAAGTCCCTAGTGGCACTTCTCCTGTGGGCACTCTATTTGGATCATGTCCCTAACAATCCCATTTAAACACTACCCGGGTTACTCTTGGATTGGAGAGTCCCCCTTTCCTAGCCACCTCGTTGGGAAAATTTGATTCTCTCCACTTAGTCCAGTAAGTCTGAGATAGGACTAGGCTGATATAAGCTCCTTCTCAATGTGGCCCCTCGCACACCAACAGGGTCCATGCAAATATATAAACAAAATTATATATTTTCTCTTATGGATTAGAAGGACACCCCAAGCGGTACCTTTTCCAAAGCAAACATCTTATCTTTAGGATAGTGTTCGCAAAACTCTCTATAGAAATCGTCTAACTACTCTGGAGTTGAGATAAGTCCCAAGCGGCATTCTCTCAGTAGTCACCCTTAGGTCGGGTTTGACTTATTGTGCCACCAATAAGTCTCCCCAGTGGTCATCCTTGCTTTGGATGATGTAAGTCTATTGTGCATTCCTTCCAGCATGATCATTGTACACCTAAAGACACCCTCTTAGGTTGGTTAGCTCTACCCCACTGCCAGTAGACTTTCCCTTTGGATTTGTAAATCTAAGATAGGCAAAGACTAATATATCTCATTCTCAGTAGATCCATCGCACACCAATATGGTCCATTAAAGTAAAAAGATATTTTTGACTACTCTTAAGTTGAGATAAGTCCAAAGCGACACTCTCTTAGTAGTCATCCTTAGGTTGGATAGTCCTACTTGATGGCTGGTAAACTTTCCCTTTATATTTGTAAATCTAAGATAGGCTAAGGCTGATATAGCCCCTTCTCAGTAAATCCATCACACACTGACAGGATCCATTAAATTAAAATGATATTTCTGACTACTCTTAAGTTGAGATAAGTCCTAAGTGACACTCTCTTAGTAGTCATCATTAGGTTGGATAGTCCTACCTGATGGCTGATAGATTTTTTCTTTGGATTTGTAAAACTAAGATAGACCAAGACTGATATAACCCCTTCTCAGTAGATCCATCGCATATTGACAGGGTCCATATATTAAATCCACTCTTATCCTTATCAGATAATTCTCCAAGTAAACCAAAGAAGTCCATCAAATCAAATCCACCTTATTCCCCCCAACAGATCCAAGCTTATATCTCTAATAGATATACTCTTGACTTCTTTTAAACCAAATCACACCTTCTCTCCAGTGGATTCTCACAACAGATCAAATCAAATTCTCATCCCCCACTGGATGTCCACCAATCAAATCAAATTTCTCCCCAGCGAGGCGCAAATCGATTTTGCCCCCTAGTGGAGCCTAGACCAAAATCTAAATGTATTAAACCAAACCAAATTCAAATCCCTAGCGAATAATCCAAACTTACTTTTCTGGTGGAAGGTTCATGCACCCATCCCCGACAGATTATAAATCCTAGTCCCCAGTGGATCTTATCTCCCCAAATCATATTTGCAATCAAACTCAAACTAAATTCTTATCCCTAGTGGTTAACTTGAACCTGCTTCCCTAGTGGAAGGTTCATATACCTAATCCCTTAGCAGATTCCTCCTCCCTCTCTTATGCCCTTGGCATAAGTTGAGTTGCATTGCACTAGGATCGTGATTCTGTCTACATCTTGGGTTTAGGGGTAGATTATTTACGTTAGCACTTGCAACCCTTTGAACGTCATTGATCATCTCGGTCAATGCCAATACGTGTGCAGTGCCTTGTCAATTACACCACACCTATTGGGGATCCTTTTGTTGACCTCACTATTGGAGTGAGTTCTCAACCTCCTCATCATAGATCTAGGATTCTTATAGACACTAAGAGCTCCTTAGTCTTAAGATACTTCTAGTTATTAGGGGAACACTTAACCTAAGCCTAGAGATTTAGAAGGGTTAGCCATAGGGATAGGTCATGCCTTAGGGACATAGGGAGACTTGCCTACCCGATAGCCTAAACCCAATCCATGCTTTCCTTCTCAAATAAAATTTCAAATTCATACCAAATCCAAACCAAATTTCCAAGACTCATAATCAATCCTAAAATCAAGTCCAAGCTCAAAATTCCCCATAAACCTTATGATTAAATTCCATGGACTTAGCCTTAACGAAATTCAAATCAATTACAATTCAATTGATTTTCTTAAAGATCAATTCAATCTCTCAATCATTTATCAAATCCAAATCCAAACATAACTCCAAATGGTTGAAACCCAAAATCAAATCCAAGTTCTAAAATTTCATATGACCCATTCTCATAAGGTTAGCCAAATCTCCACCTAAACTATCCCAAAATTGATTAATTTCTTTATAAATCAATTATTCCTTCATTTATATTCACACATATAAATGAAATCCATACTGAAATGACCATAACCAAATCAAACTAAGTCAAACCAAGCCAAAAATCCCTTCTTAAGCCATATGGACCTACCTCCACAAGCTTAACCAAATCTTTACCCAAGTCAACCCAAAATCAATTAGTTTCTTTATAAATCAATTATTCCTTCATTTATATTCATAAATATAAATGAAATCCACCTTTAAATGACCAAAAATAAATCAAACTAAATTGATTTTCTTCTTAGCCCTTTTGACCTACATCCATAAGCTTGGTCAGATTTGCTTCTAAATCACTCCGAACTCAAGTAATTTTCTCATGAATCATTTATATCTTCATTTATATTCCCAAATATAAATGAAATATAAATCCAAATGGCCAAAACCAAATCCAAATTTAAGCCAAAATCTAATCTATACCCTTTTAGCCAATTTTTTTGACTTGACCTAAACCCACCTAAACCAAGCCAAAACTAATGAATTTTCTATTGAATCAATCATTCCTTCAATCATCTATCCAAATATAAATGAAACCTACAATCATCAAACAAAACTCAAGTCAACCCAAGTCAAGCCAAAGTTAGCTCTTTTAGCTTGAAAACTTCAAATGAGCTAAAATTTGTTAGACTTCAAATTCACTGCTGTTGATTTATATTTCAATCCTAGGTTCATATATAAGTTCAACTAAACTTAAATCAAGCCAAAATCAAACCAATTGACCCATTTAGGTCCACTTGACCCAAAGTGGCCTAAAGGACCTTTTTTAGCCAAGTTCTAATCAAACCCAAATTGGATTGGACCAAGCCCATCCAAGCCTCATATCATGATCAGCAATCACCCTAGGATGATCAACCACCTTTAATTGGGTCAAACCAAGCCAACTTGGTATTTTGACCAAGTCAACCTTTAGCCCAAATGAAACCCAAACTAACCAAAACTCATCCTACACCAAATTAATTGAAACTATAGATTCACACCAACACATGATCAATGATTGAACATGACTTGACCCTCAATTAAGCCAAACCAAGTCCAACTGACCATTTGACCCAAGTTTACCCAAATTGGCCTAAAAGGAAAAAATAGGTCAAATCATAATCTAACCAAATTGATTGCAAGTTCATTCCAAATTGACCAAAGCCACAATTGAGCCCAATTTGACCAATTGATCAACTTGACCCAACCTAGCCCAAATTGACCTAAAGGGTCAAGTTGCTAAAATCCAAATTAAATCCAAATTGATTCAAACCAAAGACTACTATCATTTTCAATTGATCAAATGAACATGAACTAACACATAACCCAACCCAATTTGGTCAATTTGATTAAATTGGTCAACTTAGCCCATTTGACCTATATGAATCCAATTGAGCCAAAATCAAACCTAGGCCAAATTGATTGAAACCACTTGAACCAAAACTCTTCAAATCATCATTTCATCCTAACCCAAGTTTGGTTTGACCCAATTTGACCAATTGGTTAACATAACCCAGCATGACCTAATATGAACTCATTTGACCAAATGAAGCCAAACCTCATGAAACCAAGCCATAATCCATTGGAGGCTGACCAAACCTGACCCAAACCCATCTTGGGTCAACCTAAAAGCAGCCTAAACACATTTAGAGCCATATCCAATGCAAATCCTCCATGGATCCTCTCCCCCATGTAGGATTTTGCCAAAAATGGTAAAGTTCACTCTTCATTTCACCTTGGTAGCCCTCACTCTTCCAAATGAGGGATCCCTAAACCTCCTAGCCCACTCTAAATGGTGCTAAAGCTTACCATGGACCAAAGGGAGGTGAGTTAACTCACATTCCATGCAAACTGAAAACCAAAGGATCCAAGGAAAGACAATCTGCCTATATCAAACTTGGGGCCCCATGCCATGGCTTCTCCCAATTCATACGATCCACGTGGACTTAAGTGTGACCACTCTGGTGCTCTGACGGCGGCTGGCCGGCTGAAAAATGGGAAGCCATCCCGTCCTTCCATTTCAGCAAACTGAGGGGTATACCCCCTTAATTCACACGAGAAATGAATCAATTGAAACCATGAGAGCTTCCTAGTGTGATTTTGAACCTCCTTGCAATCCCTTGAGCCATTTCAAGCTTCCCTCATTCGACATTTCCTCTTCCCATGCAAAATCAAAATAGGGTACTCCATTCTCGATCCTAACTTCGCCAATACTACATCTCAAACAAATTCCTCTTACATAGACCTTCCACGCACATCGTCGAAGCCACCCAAGTCATTTCCTAGGCTCCAAAGCCACCAGAGGAGGGACTTCAAATAGCACTGAGCTCCATAGTGACGGAAGTTGATCCATTGAGAAAACCAAGAGGAATTGGCTTGTGTACTACTCAATAGGGCCTCGTCTTTACTTGACGAAGCTACCTTTGTTGGTCTCGCCGCCGGTCTTGAGCTCCGACGAGGAAATTCCTCAAAATTGTAGAAATAAAAAATTTTGGTTGGAGGTTTTAAAAGGAAATTCTCATGTGAGTCGATCTTGACTGTTGAATTGTGTGCAGTTTCTTTCCCTGATGGTGTGGGTTGATTTTGGAGTGAATCCAAGCTCAGGTGAGCTTAGATTGAGCGATCCATGGTAGACGGTCGCCGTCATTCATCGCTTACAGGAAAGAGGATCACGGGTTGTCTGTTCTACATGATTAGAATGGATGGCTTTGATTAGATCACGCTAGATCTATATATTTTCTTTTCTTTATGTCGTGGGATTGATCTGCACCATATGATCCGAGATCGGATGATGGGGATTAATATCGTGTCTACCGCTAGCTAACTCAACGTGCGGATGTGACAACTTAAATAACCATTCCTGAAGTGCCACATGGAAAGCGCGCCGCATAAGCGTGCCACATGGTGCTGATAGGATTTAGGTTAATTAAGGTTAATTAATATGTTTTTAAAGCTAAATCTTCCATAATTCATAACTAATTATAGAAAAATCCAAAAAAATATAAATAATGGTTTATTTTAAAGGTATTTTAGAGGGTAATCCAATAAAATAATCCCTGATTAATTTTGAACAAAATTTTTGGCTTAATTATGGCTTAATTAAAGTCATAATTAGCCTAGTTACTCCCTAATTAATTAACCAATCTATTTTAAACTTTTTGAGAATATTTAGGGGGATGACCTCTTCATCCCCTATTTTTCTTGGAATTTATAGGTTGATTAATTAGGAAATTGATTCTTTATGCCTTAGTTACTCTTTTAACTTAATTAAGTAATAATAAAGCATGTTAACATTAATTAATCTACAAATTGGATCCCTTAATCCCTTTTGAATTGTGGGAAGACTTAGGGAATTGGATTGGGACCTCTCTCCTAATCTTTTCTCTAAATTTCCCTCTCATTTTCAACCAAAATGATAATTAAGGATTAATTAACTAATTGATGGCTTAATTAGTTAGAGTGAAACTCAAATCAATTTGAATCATGTTTAATTGAATGAGAGGTTTTTGGAATTAGGTTGGGACCTCTTTCCCAACATTTCCCCCTTAAGCACATTTCATTTCAAAGGATAATCAATTCAATTTGATAATTAAGTATGGAGAAATGGATTAATGGATTAATATCTTGATTAACCTAATTAAAAGGGTAATTACATCTGATTTTCCTTAATTGATCTATGGGTAGAGCTTTAGGTGTTTAATAACCTAAAGAGTTGTAATGAAATTATGGTTAGCTCACATGTGTGAAAAAACCATCAAAGTAATTAAGTGAGTTCATTAAGCTTAATTAATTAATAATTATGAGCTAATTTTATTAGGCCTTTTTCATTTCATAGGAGCATTGCTATTTACTTTTCAATTCATTTGCATATTATATTGGCTCATAATCATTTAATTAATTTTCTAAAGGTAACATAGGTAAAGGTTTAATTAATTGATTTAGTTCACACCTTACCTAATTAATCCATAAAATAAATCTAATTCCTTTTCATTAAATCAAATTAACTCACACATGGGGAATGGGATTAGGATTAGCAAATCTTCTCATATCTCTTAAATCAAATCAAACATGAAATTAAAAATGGTCCCTTTATTTCTTTCCATTCATATTAAATGTTGTATATCACTTGATTCATGCATTCATCTCTTGCAAAATTAATTAAATTAAATGATTTCCTTTATGTCAAATCTTCATTTGTTGGTTTAATTTAATATATGTGTGGCTACTATCATTATTAAATCTAAATCTATTTTTCAAAACTTATAAATGAATGATTATATATGCTATGAATGCTAGTTACAAATACATAGGAGATGTATGTGATTATAGCTTAAGTGTATTAAGTGAAGTTTATTTTCTTTCATTCATGTATTGATTTATGTAAGTAAGAATGTTAATGGCTATATAGCTTGGACATCTCGGGAATATGAGGCTTTAGTTACCCCCAAGGAGGTCATTTGATTACCTCAATTTCCTAATTTAACAAATGCATGTACTCCATTTGATTTCATTCTTACATACTTCAATAATAGAATTTAGATAAGGCTTTATTCCATATTCATAAATATTTTAAAAATGTAACTTTAGCATGATTCTTCCTTTCTTGTAGTTGTTTGCACATTCATGTGTATTTAAGAATAGTGGGTATATCTAGTTTGGACATTTCATGGATGTAAGGCTTTAAGTAGCCCCAAGGAGGTCTTTACCTCACTCCCCTAGTTTAACAATGGCGAAGTATCCACTTAAAACTTTTATACACTTGTATGTACATTCGGTTAATGAATGAAAATCTTCTTTTTCTATTAAGAAATACATGCAATCATATTTGTTCAAATGATTGAATCAATTGATCACACAATTTAAAGCTTTCTTTCTTATATTCATGTGTATAAACCTACATATGTTTGAATGTAATGGGTATATAGTTTGGAAATCCCGAGAATACGAGGCTTTAGTTAGCCCCAAGGAGGTTATTTGATTACCTCACTTCCCTGGTTAACAATGACACGTACCTATTTAATTTCATTCCTATTTATTTTTATATAAGAATTTAGATAGAGCTTTAAATTAATATGTAAAATAATTCAATCAAATGAAATATTTAGATTCTAAAAATACATGCTTACATCCATCATTTAAGTGTGCTAAGACATATTGTATGTATAGGTATGCTTAGGATTTAATCATGTGCATGTCATGAATGATGGAAAGAAATAAATGAATGTGTCATGTTATAGTAATTAATTTCAATTAATCTTAATATTCCTTTCTTATTGAATGAGATTATTTAAAGTGAACCTGAACTTAGGATTAATTTAAAATATATAATAAACCATTCATTAAAGATAATTGATTAATTAATATGCTTTAGATGTGGCTTAGGGTAGGGATAAAAGAGAGTAACCCTCTCTTTCTTCTCTTTATAACATTTAGTTGTTAAGTGTAAGCCAAATGGAATAGAAGAAAATGTTAAGTAAAATTCCCAAATCAATTAAAACATTTAAAGTGAAATCAACCACTTAAATTAAATTCCTTTCATACTTAGAAAATTATTCTAAAGCCTAGTTAAGGCATACCACACAAGCCTTAATACACACACATTAGAAGTAAGTCACCACTTTTAGCTTTATATTAGGGCGGTGCATGGAGTGATGTATGTTCAGTTTTATGATGTATTGTTGTAGACCAGAAGTTAGGGTGTATGCTTCGTAGACTAGATGTTAGGCCGTGATTAGCCTATAATGTTTTATGCAGAAGATTGTGTTTAAGGGGTGCTTAAAATAAAAATAAATGCTCTCTTTTGTAGGTTGCTTAACCCCTAAGCATAATCTAAATTAGGATAAGTAGGCTTGGTCACTCATGTGCAGGGTGCTAAATCCAAACTATTCATATAACTACTTGGGTTGTTTGGTGTACTTAGCCAAAATTTATTTTGCAGGTGTAGTTAAATTTATTTTTCTTATTTTTAATATAATTTTGCATTAAAAATTAAGATTATTATTATGGGGAATTAGGATGAGCAGTGGCTAAAGGCTTTACCTTGGGAGGCCCTGTGATGCCTTTGAAGCAAGCAAATCCAAATGAAGAAGTGAAGGAGATGAGAAGAATGAAGATCAGAAGATCCTCATAACATTTATTCATTTGTAAATTATAATTATTCTTTCATATTATGGGTTGTATAAGGGTAGAACTTGGCTACCCACTTTCTCTTTTAGGGTTGTGCGGCAGCACCCGATCGCACTGGCCTTTTATTCTTTTCAGTTATATTTATAAAATATTTGATGTTATATTTAAATTGCACAATATAAATGGCATGCGTCTTTCTAGTTTTTTATGAATGGTGATTTAATGTGTGGCATGGATTTGATTAGGCTTTTAGGAAAAAAAATTAATTTTTTTATCCCAACTACAACTCATAACTAAATTTTCTAAATAACTCATAACCTCATATAAAGCCTAGGCATTAAATCAAGATAATTAAAAGATTTAGCAACCCCTTAGCTGAATATTGTATATCTAATATCATGCATTCATATTGCTTCACTCTTGTAAAGAGAGGGTTTCCATCCTTGCATGATAGGGGAAGACTTAACCTTTGAGGGTCTCCTCGGTGGTGGAAAACACCTCTTTCTCTCTAATTTTTTCCATGAATCATTTCAACATGCATTTAGACATATAAAAATCATATGACTTTAGTTTCTTTCTAAACAACAATAACCCAACTATCTTGCAAAATCATATGACTTGCCTACATAGTTTTAAAGCATATGAGAAGTTATCTAGTTGCCACTCCAGGTGGTTATAAGTCTAGCAGTAAAGTGATTTACTCTCTATTGTGAAGGTAAACCTTGTGCTCATTTTTACTTAGATTTAGGTCATGCTTTAGCTCTCGCTAAAGCTCCCTAGATTTAGGATCTGAGGTGGTTGTTTCCATAGGGCTATAAACATAAATCTCACCTCTTAGGCATTTTCACAATCTTGTATTGTGGGATCTTAAGTCCTAGTTTTCTAATAAAATTTCAACTCAAATGAATAATTCTCCATAATTCAAAACATATAAAGCCCAATCATAGGATAGGTTGAAATGCTCACTAGGTTTTCTAGTATCATGAGCATTCCCTACTCATCTCCTTTGGCTTCGATAATAAGTCTCTGCTTTTTCATATAACCCACTTGATTTTCCAATATAGCCAATTGATAGTCTTATCTTTGAAATCTTTGGAGATAATAATTGTCAACTTTAATCGACAATATTCATAAAGAATTTAGCTTCCTTAGAATGTAATTAACTATGGGGGCTTTCCCCCATAGGGCATTTTATAACCCTATTTAATATAAACCCTACTTTATTCATCCATATAAAGTAGGGAAAAATCTCTGGTATATTTGAAGACCTATCATGCCTTAAGAGTCATTATTAAGTGATTAGGTTCATTGAAGGGTGATGCTTCTATCTTTCGAGATAGTACATCAAACCTCAATGTCGTATCCTATCACTTCAATAAGTACAGCCTTAGATTTGCATGGTGTCCGCCATATATACACACCAAAAATAAATACCACACAAGTTAATCAAGACAAATCAGTCAATCATGTCATTTAACTCATCTAAACATAAGGCATCATACTATTGAAAAATCTTATCAAAGCTCCATAAGCTATTCAAATTGAAGCCGAAGTGATTCAAGATCCATGGCCAATATAAAGGGTCAGCTAATTTTCAATAAATATGACTCGTTCTATGTGCGAACTGCATTTATTGGGGGCATTTATTGACCTCAATATATACTACATAAGTTGAGTTGAGCTTAAGAGACAAATTCAACATGCTTCGGATGTAACATCGTGCAATTCAGAGCTGAAATGCACTAGGCATCATTGAAATTAGTCAAAATGACCTTCGATTGATGAACGGACTTTATCATCATGTTAAGAATGTCAAAATTGATAAGAATATGCATATTGCACAATTCGATGATCGACCGATCAAGAAGGAAATTCGTCAACATGCCTGTACATATATCAAAGTTGAGAGGCTACATTGATATCCAAATGATCTCTGTTTGCAAAATTAATTATATCATTAGCTTCAAATTGATGTAATCTATAAAATGAAACTATCCATGCTCAATTTGGACAAGTCTGCATGAGTATCGAGCGATTAGAAGCGACGACGAGTAATTTTGAATTAAAAGTGACCCAATTCGTCAATGAATTGAGCCAAATGACCTTCGATCGTGAAATGGACTACGCTATTACTTCTGAAAATTCAAAATTATTTAGAATAGACATTCAATTTAACTAAAATTATCACACTTACAATCTAATCAAAATTAGCACTTATTTTGAGATAAATCTACCTAATTATCTATTAATTACATACAGTCACCACCTTGGAACTCGTAGCCACCCATCTCCATACCTGTACCTCCCATTCAACCAATAATAGGCTGCCATATCATCCCTTCTATATGACCCTTAGGCCTTATCCCATCGTCACACACACAAGAGCCGAAGAGGTGCCTTCTTTTCCATCAATCACAATAAACACCGCTGGACACTCTCTTCCTTTATCAGCACCCTCTAGTTGAGCGACTCAACTATTTCTTCCCCAGGACCAAGTAAGCATCCGTGAAACCCAATCCTCCTTCTCTGCAAAGCTCCATTTGAACCCTCGTTCGCTTGTCTATCGCTGCTACAATATGAATGGGCATTTTCCCCATCTACATCTCCTATAGTAGTCGAGCGAGTCTTACCCGATCTTTCGTCCAACCAAAGCCCGTTCTACCTGATCTTCTTCGATTATCTCATTTCAGGCTCCAAATCACATCGGCTAGCTCCTCTCCTTACATCGCACGAGTCTTCTCCATCTTATCCAGCAGTATATCAATTTTCTTTCCCAATTTCCTTTTCCTCCACTCAACACAACAACTGTCTCTTATGTTAATTCTGATTTTCTTGTCTCTCTTACTTGTTGCAACTTCACAACATCCTAGATTCTCATCCCTCACCTCTTTTCTAATTCGCTACAATAGCTCCTTTTGCCTTCCTTCTTATAAACAAAACCTATCTATTTCTGCAACTTGTTAATTACCCTCATGTCTGCCTACCCCAATGTTCGTAATTTAAGCTAGCCAGACATATCTTCATTCATCCCAAACCACTATCTATTAAGGAAAAATACTAGATTAATTGGTCTTCAATTTTTGGTGGTATTTGGAATCATAATCCTTACTATTTTGAGATGCTTAAACTAAACCTAACCTAATTTTTATTACCAAATTAGTCACATTAGAAGCAAAATGAAGCAGTTCCTTATAATGTAGAATTTAAGTCATTAGTCTTGTTATTTAGATCATATAGGTTTGATTATACTTAAGTTTGTCTAAAATCAGATGCTAACCAATTCTTTCTAATCTCAAAATCAACAAGTTTACTGAATTCTTACTAAAATTTATCGTGCGATCTTAATTTCATTTCATGAAAAGCAAGAATGTAAATATAAATTTTATAAACTATCAAAAATAAGTACTGTACGCGTTCTTTGTAGCATGGAGAGGAAAACTTATGAAGGATTGATGTGTTTGGTAGCACGACTGAACTGCTCTTTTGCGACATGGTGGGAGAAACTCATGGAGGCAGCTCGATCGAAAAAAATTTATTTCCATATAAAGCAAGGGATGTATTCAAAGACCCATCATGTCTTAGGAGTCCTTATTATATGATTAGGTCCATTGTAGGGTAATGTCCCTATCTTTCAACATAATACATCATACCTCAATGTAGTACCCGATCACTTCAATAAGTACCCCCTACGATCTGCGTTGTGTCCCCTCACATTCAAAAATAAACACCAAAGTAGGTTATGAGGTTAGAATGAAGATTTCCTTAAACTCTTTGTTAAGTTCTTAATGACTTCAAAAAGCTGGTTTTATGACATGAATGAGTAGTTTTGAATCTCTTTTGCTAAGTTCCATCAACTTACACTAATTATGGATGTATTCACCTAATGCATTTGTCCTTAGTTTCTTTTTTTTTTATCAATTTGGGCTAAGGTCGAACACAGGCACAGTTGAGGGGGGGCTAATTGCCCACCTGAATGTGATAATTTCTCTTATATGACGCATCAAATTAGTCATTTGCACCCCTAAAAATTTTTTTTGCCTTTTATTTTTTTTATAACATATAAATTTGCCCATCCTCAAAATTGATGCTACTTCCACCTCTAATTTGCCCATCCTGAAAATTGATGTTGCTTCCGCCTCTAATTTCAGTCATCAATTTTGCATTTGCTTCAATATTTTTCATTTTATTTTGGCTTTTGTTTGAGCTATAAAATTTACGTATAATTTTTATTAGCTTACTTAGCTAAGCCAATATTCTAATTTCTTTTTCATTTAATATAAATTGAGCTATAATCGAGAAGAAGGTTAAATTGTAAATGCATATAAATTGGATGTTTGATTTGTAAAATTTGATAAAAATTATTATGATTGTATGAAGAAAAGAAAATAAATTATTAAAGTAATATTTATTTAAAATATTTTTATTTTTAATTTGAATAACACTCGGATTATATAATTTTATATTCACTTTAAACAAATTAATGTGTTTTCTAGGCATTATAATGTAATTTTAAATAAAATTTTTATATAACCTTAAATAATCACAACAATAAACCACTTCAAACTCACTTGATTTTATATAGCTTCATAAATTATTAACCTAAAGAATTCTTTTGAGCCAAGTTCTAATCCAACCCAAATTGGATTTAACCAAGCCCATTCAAGCCTCATACCATGGCCATTGTTCACCCTAGGATGACCAATTGCCATGAATTGGGTCAAGTGAGGTCAACTTGGTCATTTGACCAAGTCAACCCTTTAGCCCAAATGAATCAAAACTAGTCAAAACTCACCCTACACCAAATTCGTTGAAACCATTGATTCACATCAACCCTTGTTCAATGTTTGAACATGACTTGACCATCAATTAAGCCAGACCTAACCTAATCTAGCCCAATTGATCCACTTAGCTCAAATTGACCTAAAGTGTCAATTTGGCCTAAATCCAAATTAAATCCAAAATTGATTCAAACTAAAGACTACATTCATCTTCAATTATCCAATTGAACATGAATCAACCTATAACCTAATCCAATTTGGCCAATTTTTGGTCAAATTGGTCAACTTGACCCATTTAATTCTAAATGAGCAAAAATTAATTCCAAGCCAAATTTAATCAAATTCCTCATACTGAAACACTCCAAATCATCATTTGATCATAACCTAAGCTTTGGTTTGACCCAATTTGACTAATTGGTCAACCTATCCTAACCCAATATGACCCAATGCGATTCAAATGACCCAAATTGAGCCAAATCCTTTAGAACCAACCCATGACATCTTAGGAGCTGATCAAACCCAACCGAAACCACTTGGAATCAGCCCAACCCAATCAAATCCCATATGGTTCCTTCCCCACATAGTATTTCACCAAACCTTATTCAATCCTTCCCATCACTTGCATTCAATCCTCCCCATCACTTGCATTCAATGAGTACTAACTCCACAGCCCCAAAGGAAGACTTTGGAGCTAAATCCAAAGTCCCCAATCAAGCCATCACCTCCCAACCATCTCCCCATCACCTTTAATAGAGATTTTTGGCCATCCCAAAAAGATAAGAAATTGAAGCCTCCAACTTCTTTCTCTTGCCATTATTCAGCTCCCAAGAGCTTCTCCGAGAAAAGAACATCCCTTCCCCACTTCCTTTGAGCCATTCAGACTGAAAAATATCAAAGATAAGCGGATTCTGGTGAGGGTGTGGTGAAGGTTTCTTATCACAACATTCTAAAGAAAAGCAAAGGTTCAAACTTATTCCAAGGCTTTCACTCACACCCAAGAGCTCACTCGAATCTTCACCGCCACAAGAAATCATCTCCGCCGAGGTAATTTTGTCAAACTTTAGCTGACCATAGAATCTATTGTTTGTGATAGATTTTGCATGATTTTAAGAAGTTCCCTTAGATAAACCTTCCATTTTTCATTCTATATCATCCCCATGCAAATCAGGAAGTTTTTTGCTAAAGATTGTTGTGAAAATGAGCCCATTCGTATGAAATTTCATTCAGATTTCATAAAAATCTTGATTTTTCTCTCAATTGAACAGTGTTCCCATTGCTTTCTCCGGTAAGGAACCAGTCGCTGGCCGATCCCACAATTAGGGGATCCGACAATCCAGATTCACGATAGATCTGTGCGTTCTAGACCCTCAGATCATGAGATTTGGCCTGGATAGTATGATCCACGATCAGACGATCCGATCAAAACTACACCCCCTTCACATTTTCTCACTCATTTGCTGATGCGGCACCGCACAGGATAATTACGTGGCACCGCGTGGGACCCTGTACCACGTGGAACCATGCAATCCAATTCCTCGGTGCTGCATCGTAAAGTCAGCGCCTCATGGCACTCACTAGCTTAAGTGGGAAAATTGCCTATTTTTTATTTTAAAAATTATTTAAGCTGCTTGAAGCTTCAAAAATTCATTGAAAATAAAATACTTGGCAAAATTCTGAAAATAATGGCTCATTGGATTCTTCTTTGTATTCATCTTTCCGAGAAGAATCCAACAAACCCAAAATCTCAAAATTTCATTAAATACTTTGAGCTTAATTTGAGCTGTAATAAAATTTACATTTTATCAATTACTCTAAAGCTATAAATTTGATTGAGTTGAAACTTTTAGGAATTGAAATTGAACTTGAAATACACCTAGAAAAAAAAATTAAATTTAAATGACTTATGGAGTGGAAGATATTGAATTTTGAAGCTCAAATAGTTTATTTTAATAAAATAAATTAATGAATTTTATGAAAATCATCTTAATGGCTGAAAATTTCTAAAAATCATATAAAATCATAGAAAAATAAAAAAAATCCAAATAAACACTCATTTTAAAGGTATTTTAGAGGAGAATTTAATAAAAATATTTTCAATTAATGTCAAAAAATAGTTAAGGCTTAATTTAGGTTTAATTGAAAATTTAATTAGTTTAATTACTCGCTAATTACTCAAGTAATTAATTCCAACCTTTCTAAGGTTGATTAATAAGATGACCTCTGCCACCCATAATTTTCTCGTAATTTATTTCTTGATTAATTAAGAAAATTGATTGTCATAGTCTCAATTACTCTCTTAATTAATTAGGTGGTTAATTAACATGCTAAACAATAAGAAAACCATTAATTAAACTTGTCAATCATTGCATAACAGTGAATGAGCATGGGAATGAGATTGTGACCTCTTTCCTAATCTTTTACCCTAAGTTCATTTCATTTGAGTGAAAATTAATTATTTTGGGATTAATTAATGGTTTAATTCATTAATTAAAATGGATTAATTAATCAAATTAAAATCATAATTATTCTAGAAATCATCTAGTTAAGTTTCTTGGGTAGACTCTTAGGTGTTCAACAAGCTAAGAAAATCCTAAGGAAATTATAATTAGCTCACATGTGTGGGAGAATAATAAGAGTACTTAATTAATTTTATTAACTTAATTAACTATTAATTATGAGCCAACCGCATTAGGCCTTTATTTCTTAGGGTCATTGGTGATTTAAATTCCAATTCAAGTGCATATGATGTTGGCTCATAATTAATTGGTTAATTACTTTAAGGTAACATAGGTAAGAGGTAATTAATGGACTTAACTCATATTACAACCTAATTAATCTACTTAATTTCTTTTCATTAAACTAAATTAATTAACCAATATGGAAATAGGTTAAGAGCAACAAATAATTGAATCTTCGCTTTTCTCTAAATCAAATCAAATAACTAAAAACTAATTTAATAAGAAGCTTTGATTTATTTTAAATGATTATATTTGATATGATTATCCTTAGGAATTAAGTTAGTTGAATGAAGTCATGTGTTTTATGTTGCTTATTCCTTTCCAATAATATAAAATGTTGTATGCCATATGATTCTATGCATGTTGACCTAATTTTTAGGATGAGCTCTCAATCCCTCCATCTTAGACATAAGACTTCTCTTAGACTTTAAGAGTTCTTTAGTCTTAAGACACATCGAATGATTAGGTGGAGACTCAACCTAGCCCTAGAGACTTAGAAGAGTTAGCCATAGGAATAGGTTATTCCTTAGGGGTGTTAGGAAAATTTTCCTACCCTATGGCTTAACCCAAATTCCTCAAGTCCTCCCTTCAAGTCAAACTCAAATCAATTCCAACTTGATTGATTTTCTCCAAACTCATATCAACTCTAACTCTAACTCAAACCTTGAACCAATTCAAAGGATTTTCTCAAATCATGAATCAATTCCAAATAATTGAAACTTAAGATTGAAGCCTATGATTGAAATTCCAAGTTCAAAAATATTTCCTAAGTTCATTGATTCCCTCTCATGGACTTAGCCTAAATCAAATATAAATCAATTCAAATTCAAAGAATTTTCTCACAACCCATTTATATTCACATATATAAATAAAATATAAATTCAAAATAATCCAACTTAATTCAAAATTCAAAACCAAATCAAAAATATTTCCTAAGTCTTTTGATTCTCTCTTATGGACTTAGCCTAAATCAAATCTAAATCAATTCAAATCCAAAGAATTATCTCACAACCCATTTATATTCTCATTTATATTCACATATATAAATGAATTATAAATTCAAATCAATCAAACTAAATTCAAAATTCAAAACCAAATCAAAAATATTTCCTAAGTCATTTTGATTCTATATTATGGACTTAGCTTAAATCAAATCTAAATCAATTCAAATTCAAGGAATTTTCTTATAACCCATTCATATTCTCATTTATATTCACAAATATAAATGAAATATAAACTCAATATCCAAAAATAAATTCAAAATTCAAATCCAAATTCAATAAAAATCCAACCTAAGCCTTCAAGTCAAAATCTTGAAGCTAGCGAAATCAATTTCAAATAAAGCCAAACCCTTGATTTTTCTTCATGATTCAATCAATCCTACAATCATGAATCCAAATATTAACACAAACTCCAATCATCAAACCATAACTAAATTCAAAAATTAAACCCAAGTCAAACTCATGTTCACCCTTTTGAACTTGAAATTGTCAAATTCTTCAAAACCCATTTGACTTCAAATCAGTTGCAAATGGATTTATATTTCAATCATAAGTCCATATGTGAGTTCAATCAAACTCAAATCAAGCTTTGACCAAGCTATTTGGCATACTTAGCTCACTTGACCCAAAGTGACCTAAAGTACCCCTTATGAGCCAAATTCTGCTCCTAACCAAATTGGATTGAACTAAGCCCATCTAAGCCTCACATTGTGAGCAACAATCATCATAAGATGATCAATCACTCAAATTAGGTCAAACTAATCAAACCTAATGGTTGACTAAGTCAACACTTAGCCAAAATAAAACCTTAACTAGCCAAAATCCACCATAGGCCAAATTGATTTAAACCATTGATCAAAACTCATACATGATCAGTGTTTAAACTTGACCAAGTCATCATTTGAGCCCAACCTAGCCCAATTGGCCACTTGACCGATATTGACCCAACTTGACCTAAAAAGTCAAAATATGTCAAAACTTGATCTAAGCTAAATTGATTGAAACTAATGGTTCAAGTTCATTCCAAATCACTTGTTGAACTTAACCAAAGCCCCAATTGGCCAACTAGACCCAACCTAGCCCAATTGACCTTGAACCCAACTTGACCTAAAAGGTCAAATTGAGCCAAATCCAAATATAAACCAAATTGATTGGAAACAAACATACCAATCCATTTCAAATGATCAACCAAACATAAACCAACCCATGACCTAACCCAAATAGGTCAAATGGGTCAAATTGGTCAACTTGACTCATTTAACTTAAATGAAATCAAATGAACCAAATTCAAATATAAATCAAATTGAACGAAGCCAATGATGCCAAAACATATCAAATGGTCATATGAACTTGACCCAACCCATGGTTTGATCCAATTTGACCAATTGGTCAACTTGACCCAAGTTGACCCATTTTAACCTAAATGTGTCAACATGAGCCAAATCATATCAAACCAACTCCAAATTCAATGATGTTTTGCCTAACCCATTTTTCAATCATACCAAACATATTTAAACTGAAATCAAGATCAAATGATCATTTTACCCCTAGGCCATAGGGTAACCTAAAATCAAAACCACTTGGAATTTGGTCAATTCCTTTTCATGGATACTTGACATGCTCTTAGTGGACCAAATAGTCACTAATAGACATGGTGCACATGACCCATTGGATTTGAGTCTGCCAAACCCAACCTAGGGTCAAAACTGACCACCCCCATGGAAATGAGCACATGGGAATCCTTCCTCCACTCATTTCAAGCACATGCACTCCTCCACTACCTCTCTCTGAAAAAACTAAATGCAATGCCACCCTAAATGGCCTAACAAAACCACTCAAGGAGGTCAATTGTATCAAAATAGAAAAGGAGCTTGTGGCCATCTGATCCTTTAAGGGGGAGATATACACCCCCTAATTTCATTTGAACTCATCTCTCTTGCATTCGATTGAGTAATAGGAAGTCAGAGCTAGCATCCTAGAGCTCCTTCAAGCTTCCTAGAGCCAATTCAACTTCTCCATTCTTGATTTCCCCAAGCCAAAAATAGGGGAGGTAGCAAAGAAATCCAACTTTGCCAATACTCAAATTCAGTCCAATTCACTTTGCAAGTACCTTGAGTGAACTCAATCAAGCTCACCCAAGCCTTCACACAAGTTCTCCAAGCAAGGGAAGAGTGCTCTTGATCAAGGCAGAGTCCAATAGAAGGAGTGATTGGTTCATAGGAAGATCCACTTAGCCAAACCACCTTACATCTTCAACAAGGCTTCGTCTCCACTAGACGAAGCTACCTCATCGAACTCGAGCACTAGTGATAGCCTCCGGCGAGGTATGCCCTCAACCCGAGCTTAAATGAGCCACGGTCTAGTCCTTTCTGAAAGAAATTCTCACCTCATGAGAATTTGCCCGTTAGATGTAATCTCCCTTGCATGATGATGGTGTGGGTTGAATTTGAGTTTAATCCAAGCTCAAATCGAGCTCAAATCATGGCATGGAAGGTGGATTGCTCCTCTTTCCCATAGGAGAAGTCAGGGATGGATCATGGGCCATCCATCCATGCATTTTGGATGGACAGCCATGATCTAGTTGCGTAGGATCTCTAACTTAATCCTTTAATATTGCAGGCTTGATCTCAGCCGTTGATCAGGCGCATGGGGAGAAAGTGTGTAGCTCCACCGCTGATGCGGCACTATGATGTGATAATTAAGTGGCCTATCCCATCACGCCACATGGAAAGTACGCACCACGTCAGCCTCCACGTGGCGCCAACAGGATTAGCCATATAATTAAGGGATTAATTACTTAATAATCATGGAAACTTTGAGTATTCATAACTAATTATAGAAAAATTAAAAAAGTACAAAATAAAAAAGCATTGGAAAAGTAATTCAAAGAGAAATATTCTAAAATTAGTTTCAATTGATTTTGAATAGTGATATTTTTCTTAATTAGGGTTTTATTGGGAATGTAATTACATTAATTACTCCTTAATTATTTCACTAATTAATTCCAAACTTCTTAGGGTTAATTAATGGGATGACCTCTGTCTCTCATGATTTTCTTTGAATTTATTAATGGCTTAATTAGGGTAATTGGTTGGCTCATTCCTAATTAATCTCTTAATCCATTAAATAATTAATTAACCTTTTAAATAGTGACACATTTACTAATTCATTTTGCTAATTAGCTTAGGATAGTGAGTGGGTTTAGGGAATGGGATAAGGGGTTCTTTCCCATATCTTTTTTTTTTCTTTTTTCTAAGTTTATTTCATTTGGATTAAAATCTAATTAAGGTGCAAAATTAATTAAATAATTTAATCATCTAATAAAATGGCTTAATTAATCAAAATTTAAAAATCAAAACATTCCAGAACTTAACTAATTCATCTTAGGTAGATGCTTTGGTATTCAATAATCTAAGTAGCTTAAGGAAATCAAAATCCAACCCATATGTGTGGGAAGGGTTATGAAAGTACTTAAATTAAACACTTTAATTTAATTAATCACTAATTGTGATCCAATTTCATTAGGCTTTTTCCTTCCTAGGTATATTATTGATTTAAATTCCTTGTGTGGTTTTATGTCATATCATTGACTCATAATTATGTGATTAAGTATATTAAAGTGGTGTAGGTAAGGGGTAATTAACACACTTAATTCAACTTTAACCTAACCAAGGCATAAAATTGATCTAATCACCAAAAAATTAAACTTAAATAACATACACATGGGGGAATGGGCACTATTTAAAAACTCGATGCTTCCAATTAGTGGGCACTATTTAAAAAAATATTGCTCATAAAACATATTTGAAAATATTTATCAACAAAAGAACAAAAATCTGATTCCATTTCATCAAAATCTTCTCTTCTTTCAAAGCGTTGTTTGCTTGTCTTGAGAATTCGCCATGACGTATCTAGGGTAGGTGTAAGAGTCCCTCAGCGGCATCCTATCCCTCTTTCACAACACAAGCACAATCAAACATAATCTCCCGACACTATTATAATAGGTGTGAGAGAACCCAAGAGGTTTCCTCTTCTCTTCAACATAAGCACAAGAACAAACAAGTATCTTTTGTCTCTGGCTATTTTGATGTCGGAGTAAGCCCCTTGTGGCACTCACTCAGCTGCTCTGGGTTGGGTCTTCATGCTACCTCATTATCATGTCACCCTAGTGGTTCCTTGATTAGAAGATGTGAGTCCCCACACTTCCTTTATAACTGGATCATTACGAACGAATGAGCACCTTATTAGTTTGGTAGACTTCACTACCCAACCAGTAAGCTACCTCGTGTTGATTTTGTTTAAGAAGATGTGAGTCCCTGAGCTTTCTTCTTGAATTAATCATCATGATCTAACTAGGTTGAGTATATTTGAGGTTTAAGATAAGTTCCCCAAAGGCTCCTTTCCTCTTGACTATATTTGAGCTGATATAAGTCCCCTAGTAGCATTCACTTAGTAGTTGCCCTAAGTTGAATGGCACCTGTTGAGCCGAAGATAGACTATCCCAGCAATCAGTTCCACTATAGGAGGATGTGAGTCTCTAAACTTTCTTCTTAGGCTGATTGTTGCAAACCGATGAGCACCTTGGTTGGTTGATGTTCGCTATGCTCACAGTCACTCACCCAGTGGATACACCACTCTTGGAAGATGTGAGTCATCACGCTTTTTTATTGAGTTGGCCACTGAATACCTATTTGATATATGACTAGCCATGTCATCTTCTCTAGGATTTTGGATTAAGTCCTTAATAGACCCTCTCCATACAGGCATTTTATTTGGATCACATCCTTTGTGACCCTATTTAGACACTACCCGAGTTACTTTTGTATTGGATAGTCCCCCTTTCCTAGTAGCCACCCTTGTGGTTGGAGAATTTGTTCAGCGAATGCACAGATTCTCCTTTGATTCAGTAAATTTGAGATAGGCCTAGGCTGATATAAACTCCTTCTCAGTTTGATCCCTCGTAAACCAACATGGCCCATGTTAAAATAAACTAAATGAACAAGCAAAATATTCAATTGAAGATTAAGAATTCAAGCCCCTAAAGGGCCCTTTTTCCCAAGCAGACATTCTATTTTTAAGATAGTGTCTGCCTATATGAATTGCCTGACTACTTGAGTTGAAACAAATATCTGGGTAGGTACTCACTTTGTAGTCACCTTTAGGTCAGGTTCAATCTATTTTTCCATAAGTAGGTTACCCCGACAATTATTCTGCTTTAGAAGATGTAAGATTATGACGTATTCTTTATAAGATGACTATCGCAAACCAACAGGCAGCCCTAGGTCAAGTTTGATTTATTTCCCAAAGCATCCAATCAACCCCAGTGGTCTTTTGTAGTGGAAGATGTGAGTCCCCTAGATTTCTTACCTTGAATTGATCATATCAAATCAAAAGGCACTCCTTTGGTCAGATAATTCTCCCATCGGCCGGGATGCTACTCCCTTTGGTTCAATAAATCTGAGATAGGTCTAGGCTAATATAAGCTCATTCTCAGTGTGATCCATCGCAAACCAACGGAATTCCTCAAAATAAATAAATTCAAAATAAAATTAATCTTGACTATCATTGAGCTGATTTAAGTCCCCCAGTAACATTTCACTCAATAGTCAGCCCTAGGTCGGGTTCAATATGTTGCATTGCCAACCAATCACCCCAGTGATTTCTTATTTTGGAAGATGTGAGTCTCTCTGCTCTCTTCCTAACTTGACCACTGCACACCGAAAGGCATCCCTCTGGGTGGTTAGTCCTACCTTATGGTTAGTAGACTATTCCCTTCAAATTGGTAAATCTATGTTAGCCCAAGGCCACCACGGCCCATACTTAGTACAGTCCATCGCAAATTGATGGGAACCATCCATCAAAATAAACTAAAAAAATAAAATTAATCTTGACTATCTCTGAGTTGATCTAAGTTCCCCAGCGACATTCACTCAAAAGTCAGCCCTAGGTCAGGTTCGATCTATTACCTTGCCAATAGATCACCCATTAACTGGTCCCTACTCTATGTAAGTCTACTATGACTTCCCAGTATAGCTACTGCACAATAAAAGGTATTCCCGTTGGTTGGCTAGTCCTACTATGTGTTTGGTAGACTACCCCTTTGGATTGATAAATCTGAGCTAGGTTTAGGCCTCCATGGCTCCTACTTAGTGCGATCCATCACAAATCAATAGGATTCATCTCAAAACCAGAAATCTAAAAATCTGAAACAAATTCAACCCTCCTCCCTCAGGGATTCAAATGATAAACAAAATAAATTCAACAAAACAAATCTAATCAACCTTCCCTAGTGGAGTCAATCAAATATAAATAATCAAAACAAATTAAACAAATCAAATCAATTTCTCCCTAATAAGACTCAAATCAAACCTATCATCTCCTCATGGATGATTTGAACCTGTTTCCCAAGTGGAAGGTTCACATACGCTATCCGTAGTGGATTCCTCCTTCCCTATCTTATGTCCTTGACATGAGTAGAGTCACTTTGCACTAAGATCTAGATTCCTTTTACACCTTGGGTGAGGAGTAGATCATCTCTGTTAGTGCTTGTAATCGTTCAGTGTTGTTGATCATTTCGATCAACACCAATACGTGTGGTATTCCTTATCAGTCACACCACACCTATTGGGCGTCCTTTGTTGACCTCATTTTTAGGATGAGCTTTCAACCCCTCCATCTTTGACATAAGACTTCTCTTAGACTTTAAGAGTTCCTTAGTCATAAGACACATCTAGTGATTAGGTGGACACTCAACCTATCCCTAGAGACTTAGAAGAGTTAGCCATAGGAATAGGTTATTCCCTAGGGGTGTTAGGAAAATGTTCCTACCCTATAGCTTAACCTAAATTCCTCACTTCCTCCCTTCAAGTCAAACTAAAATTAATTCCAACTTGATTGATTTTCTCCAAACTCATATCAACTCTAACTCTAACTCAAACCTTGAACAAATTCAATGGATTTTCTCAAATCATGAATCAATTCAAATAATTGAAACATATGATTGAAGCCCATTATAGAAATTCCAAGTTCAAAAATATTTCCTAAGTCCTTTGATTCCCTCTCATGGACTTAGCCTAAATCAAATCTAAATCAATTCAAATTCAAAGAATTTTTTTCACAACCCATTTATATTCTCATTTATATTCTCATATATAAATGAAATATAAATTTAGAACATTCAACTAAATTCTAAATTCTAAATTCAAAACCAAATAAAAAATATTTTCTAAGTCCTTTGATTCCCTCTCATGGACTTAGCTTAAATCAAAGCTTATGAAAGTATATCACATGGCTTAAGAGGGATTTGGAGCTTGGACTTGAGGTTGAAATTGATTATAAATTTTTGGAATTTGAATTTCAATTTAGATTTGAATTTGGGATTTGGTTTGAGAAGGAGAACATGGATTGGGTTTAGTCCATAAGGTGGGTAAGTTTCCCTAAGTCCCTCCTATTCCTATGACTAATCCTTCTAGGTCTCTAGGCTTATGTTAAGTGTTCACCTAATCACTAGAAGTGTCTTAAAACTAAAGAACTCTTAGTGTCTTTAAGAGTCCTAGATTTATAATGAGGAGAGTGAGAACTCACTCCAAAAGTGAGGTTAATATGGACTTAATCGAGTTAATGATTTATTACTGAGAAAAGAACATCTTTGGTCCTATGCTTTTTTGCTTTGATAGACTTGTTAAATATTGAATCTCAAGATTTAGTGATTCATATTTTATTCAATCCTGGCTTTATACCTTGATGAATTTGGTGAAGGAATTCTCTAAATTATCTTGAAAACTTGTTAGGTGATACGAACTTACCTTCTGCCCTAGCTTTCTGCTTTTGTGGGCTTATAGAAGGATTCCATCAGACGTCCTGGCCCTTAGAGCCTGTGTTGGGTCAATAGCAAAGAGCCATTAGTCCTACGCTTTGTGCGTAACAGACATGTTGATGACATAACTCCCTTAGTTCTACCCTTGGCTTTGTATGAACATTGGGATGACCTCTTTGATCCCTTTCTTTCTACTTGATTGGACTTGCTAAAGAAGAGTTTCCTTTGGTCTTTACTTTTTAACAGACTTGTTGAAGGAGTTGAGATTTCACATTTTTCATTGATACCAAACTCAGATTAATGTCTTCTTGAGTGATGATATTTTTTGTTGGATTTTGGAAAATGACCTTACGACCATTATGGATGTTCTCCCAGTCTACGCCACTTGAACTCACCAAGTTGGAGGGATTTGGAGATTTAGATGATCTTCTCTTTGAACAAACGAAGTAGGAGGATCTTCTACTGTAGCCTTTGTGGCATGTTGAGTAAGCAGACCTGTCAGCAACTCGGCCATATTTGAGCTTATTGAGTCTGATCTTATGCACCCACTTGAGTCTTGGACTTGAGCAATTGATGGTGTGTTTTATCATCAAGATAATGAGGTGGAGGATCTCTTACTACGACCTTTGTGGCATGTTGAGTATGCAGACATGTCAGTGACTCAGGCATATTTGGGCATGTTGAGTAAGCAGACCTATCAGCGACTCAGTCGTATTTGGGTGTGTTGAGTCTGACCTTATGCATCAACTCGAGCCCTAGATTTGATGTATGGATAGAAGATGTGTCTCCGACTTGATTTCTTAAAGTTTGTAAACTTAAAAATTCTTATTAGTAAGACTTTGAAATTTGTGAATTTGAATACAAAATTTGAATATGTATATGTGGATTTTGACCTTAGGTGCGATATCAACCCAAATATAAAGGAGGCCCTTGTCTTATAGGGGAAAACCTAACATTTTTCTATAAAGTTTTAAAAATGCCTCCTATATAATATCAAAATTTCTTTTTTATTTCGAAATACATTCTTGTATCACAAGAAACTTTTCATGTAAAACTTATGAAAGTTTTAAGTACGATATTCATTTGATTATACTTTCATGTATAATACTTCTTTAAATATTGACTATTGATTAGCGTCATTGATCTTTCACCTTTGAAATCAATAAGTTGATAGGCTCCTCCCTAATATACTTTCTCAATGATGAAGGGTCCTTTCCAATTATGCTCAAATTTATCATCAATTTTACGGTGAGGAATAATTGGTCTTCTCAACACCAGGACCAATTTCGCTTCTTGAAAAGTTCGAGGATGTACCATATGATCAAATACTTTGGGCATCCTCCCTTGATAGACTCTTAAATTTTGTTGAGCTTGGAGCCTAACTTCATCAAGTACATCAAGCTCTTCCATCCGTAAACGGATATTCTCATCTTGGGTAAGATCTACTCGGAGCGAAGGTAGTTTAACCTCAAGTGATAGAACTACTTCAGCCCTAAATATAAGTGCATAAAGAGTGGATTTTGTGAGAGTTTTGTAGGTGGTGCGGCAAGCCCTTAAAGCTTCCACAAGCTTGGTATATCACTCCCTTTTATTTCTTGTGAGGATCTTTTTGAGTAGTTTGACTAGTATTTTGTTGAAAGTCTTGGCCAAGCCATTTGCTTTCATATTATAAATCGATTGAATTATAAATCGATCGCATTATAAATCGGTGAGTATCGCCAATCATTATTGTGTCATTCAACAAATCTATAAATTTTATTGCTTTAAAAGGCTTGACCATTGTCTGAGATAATTCAACACAGTGCACCAAATCTATAGACAATATTGTGAGTGAAGAAGTTGATCACATGCTCGGCTGTGACTTCTTGAATGTGGGAGCTTTAGCCCACTTGGAGAAATAATCAGTGGTTGCTAAGATAAAGCAATGACCAACTGATGATGGAGGATCAATTGGTCCTTTTACATCTATTCCTGAACACTCAATTGACCATGATGTTATCGTTGGGTACAACAGATTTGGAGGTTGATGAATGATGTTGCCATGGACCTGACAATCATGGCATCTCTTGGCATGATCGATACAATCCTTTACCATAGATGGCTAGTAATATCCAATTCTTATGATTTTAGTTGCCATTTTGGGACCTGATTGATGGGCACCGCAAAGCCCTTCATGAATTTCAGTTATTACTTTGCTAGTTTCATCTAGATCCAAACAACGTAACCACATTTATTCGAAGGATCTACGGTATAGCGTGTCGTTGACATATGTATAGCGTAAGATCTTTTTCTCTATTTGTGAGACAAATTATTTACCTCTGTGTAACTTCTCTTCTTTAAAGTAGTCGATGAATGGTTGCCTCCAATCATCAAATACTTTCACCATTAAGGCTTTTTGTTGTATTTTTGAAAACTCCTCAAACTTAGAGTTCTTTTGAGTTGATTTCTCTCATTCTTGTAATGGAGTGTGAGGATGAACTGATGTTGCATCATGCTAACTTACGCTTAACGACCCCTCTTCCTGCGGGGATTTTAGGTTTACCGGCTCTGGGACCCGATGAGTGCAAACACTAATTAGCACATAATCATCGTCGTCCATACTTGTCACTTCTTTAGCTAACTTAGCCAAGCAATCAGATTTACTATTTTTTGCTCAAGAGACCTGAGTTATAATGATGTTTGAAATTTGCTTCATAAGCTCGAGGACTCGCTTATGGTAGTAAGCCAATTCAAGCTTATTGATTTTATAAATACCCATCATTTGATTAATGGCAAGCTGAAAAAACACAAATCAAAATAAAAAAGACACCAAAAGTAGAGTAACTTTTAAACTGCAAAATTGGTGAAAATTGAAATCAAAATTGAGTTTAGAAAGCTTGACTTAAACTTAAAACAACACATATATCTCTATTCATTTCATCAAATTTGAATTGATTATTCAGGAATCCAACAAAAGTTCCTTTGCCCACATACAATAATGCAACGAATTAACCAAACAAAATAAAAAATGTTTCTGTAAATTTTTCTTTAGCATTTTAATTAAAAAAAAAGAAAAATGAATCTAATTAAAAGCAATGAAATAAAGATTCATGGAAAAACTATTGATGGTGGTCCGCTAAATATGCTGCCTAAATGCTTATTTATAGAGGGTGGCATTAAAAGGTGCTCATTTTTTTTGGGTCTCAATGACCTTCGAGGAAGAGCCAAATGACCTTCGATAATAACTACATCTGAAAAACAAAGAAAGCAAAGATAATTAGCAGCAGAAGAAGAAAAAGAGAGAGGGGTGTGGTGATACGAGCCGGGTTCTTGATTGGCTTAAGCCAGGCCGGTTCACTTTAAAGCCTTCTCTACCTTTGGATCCTTTCCTTGATAAGGGGGTGCTTGATTAATCTTCAACCATCTGATGGATCTTAGTGGAATACAGAGGTTATTCACCGAACCACTTGATGAATTTTGCTGCCAAAAATCATCTGATTGATGTTAGTGGGATCCAAGTGTCACTGGGATGGCCGTTTGATGAAGCTTCTCCGAGAAGTTTCTCGGTTGGAATTTGAAAAGAGTAAGAAGAGATAGTATCGGCTATTCGAGCAGTCGTGGCTTCAGAGAGATGCCAGAGAGAAAGGGGAGCCAGAAGGGAAGAAATCCTAGGGTTTTGGCCGGAGGATCGATTTTTCTGGCGAGGAAAATTGATGGAAAGGTTTAGAGGAAGAAATCAAAGAAGATATCAGGGAGTAGAGCTTTCAAAATTGTTTATTACTTTTTGTTTGACTTCTTACTTCTATTTATAGTCTCTTCTCTCTATTACTAATATAGATCTAGGCTTTCTATACTTGGATAACTACTTTCTGTTTAAAAACATTGAGTTTCTTGCACTCTTGTAACTATTTTCAATTACAGTTTGTTGATCTTTTTTTTTGTCTAGCGTGCTCGAGTATCGTAGTTATTTACATTTCTTTGTAAAATCATTTCTTGGTTTCTTAATTGCTTTTTTATTATTCTTTTATCATCCGAAAGATCTGTCTTGGGTGTTGATCGGGGTTCATTGGAAGTTCTTTGGCTTCTCTTTATAATCTCTATTGCTCATCTTTGGTTTCTGATATTTATTAATTCTCTGTAAGGGTCTTGTATTGAGTTATATTCTGTTGGACTTATATTGAGTTGTAGTCTGTAATTTTCTTCTTGTACTATAGCCCTTCTATTGTAATTTATGGATGTATTTGGCCCATTTCTTACTCTTCTAAGTCTTTTAGCAGTAGAATGGCCTACATTGATTCTTATTTTATCATTTCCTATATTATTGAATGAAGTCTTTCATCCAATATGGAATTTTTTTTATTTCTTATGCTTATGTTGTCTTTTGGAGAATTTGGAATCATATCACTACCCCTCCCACCCCACCCCACATTGACCTTTCCTCAAGGTCAAAGTTAGGAAATGCTCTCTGTATTTCTTCACTTGACACACAAGAAGCATCTGTGGCTAGAAGTCCCTCCCATTGTATTAAGATTTCTTTAATTTATTGATCTCCCTATAGTATTGTTCTGTGATCTAAAACTTTAATAGGCTTGACTAACATCTGCCCATCTATGAAATGAGTTGATAATTTTGCTGGGTGTAGTGTAGAATCATGTCTGTATTGCTTGAGTCTGGATACATGAAACACATTATGTATCCTTACTATTTCTGGCAACTCTATTCTATACTCTTGTCCTATTTTAAAATTTTAAAGGACCATAGTATTTTCTCTGTAGTTTTGTATCTTTGATTCCGAGACTAAAGTTTGTCTATAGGGTTGTAGTTTAACGAATACTAAATCATTTACTTTGAATTGAAGCTCTCTTCTATGTTTATCAGCCATTTGCTTCATTCTGTTTTGAGCTTCCTGTAAGTTTATTTTAAGTAGCTGTAGAATTTTGTCTCTCTATTGTAAAACTATTTCCACCTCTGTGTTGATAGTTGTATTCCCATTATAAGGTATTACTGAAGGAGGAAGTCTGCCATATACTATTTGAAAAGGAGTCATTTTTGTGGAAGTATTGATGGATGTATTATAGGAGAATTCTGCCCATGGAAGGAACTGTAACCACATCCTTGGTGTCTCTAATACAAAACTCCTTAGATATTGCTCTAGGATTCTGTTGGTTACCTCTGTTTGGCCATCAGTCTAGGGATGGTATGCACTGTTGTGCTTTAATGTGGTTCCACTTAACCTGAATAATTCCTGCCAGAAATTGCTCATAAAGATTGGGTCTCTGTCTGAAATTATATGTTGTGATATGCCATGTAGTTTGGCTATGTCTGAAATAAAAAACTGGGCTATATAAGTGGCTGTAAAAATGGTTGGAATGGTTGAGAAGTGTGCATATTTTGATAGTCTATCTACCACCACTAATATAACAGTTTTATTATAAGACTTGGGTAGTCCTGTAATAAAATCCATTGATACTTCCTCCCAAATAGCTTCTGGTATAGGTAGAGGTTGTAGTAACCCTGCTGGCTTCTGAGTATCATATTTGACTTGTTGACAAATATGATAGGTTAAGACAAAGTGTTTAATATCTTGTTTCATATGCTTCTAGTAGAATTGTTGATTAATTCTAGCCAATGTCTTCTGAATTCCCCCATGGCCTCCTATTGGTATTGAATGTAATTCTCTTAGAATAGTGTTTCATATTGCTGAGTCTTGAGTTATGACAATCCTGTCTTTATAGTGTATCAATCCATTAACAAGTCTATATTTAGGAAATAAACCTGGATTATCTGATATTTTCTTATGCGTCTTGTAGTTGATCGCATGTGTTTCCTCTTTGATTTGTTGCATTATAGTATTGAATTATTGAGTATAAGCATATAAGCTGAATGACATAAGTGATTCTGAGTTGTCAGCTGTAGAAAGATTTCTTTAATTTTTTGATCTCCCTGTAGTATTGTTCTGTGATCTAAAAATTTAATAGGCTTGACTAACATCTCCCCATCTATGAAATGAGTTGGTAATTTTGCTAGGTGTAGTGTAGAATCATGTATGTATTGCTTGAGTCTGGATACATGAAACACATTATGTATCATTGTTGTTTCTGGCAACTCTATTCTATATGCTACTATCCCTATTTTCTGTAGAATTTTGAAAGGACTATAGTATTTTCTCTGTAGTTTTGTATACTGATTCCCAGAGACTGAAGTTTGTCTATAGGGTTATAGTTTAACGAATACTAAATCATTTACTTTGAATTGAAGCTCTCTTCTATGTTTATCAGCCATTTGCTTCATTCTGTTTTGAGCTTCCTGTAAGTTTATTTTAAGTAGCTATAGAATTTTGTCCCTCTATTGTAAAAGCTGTTTCCACCTGTGTTGATAGTTGTATTCCCATTATAGGGTATTCTTGAAGTGCCATATACTATTTGGAAAGGAGTCATTTTTGTGGAAGTATTGATGGATGTATTATAGGAGAATTCTGCCCATGGAAGGAACTATAACCACATCCTTGGTGTCTCTAATACAAAACTCCTTAGATATTGCTCTAGGATTCTGTTGATTACCTCTGTTTGGCCATCAGTTTGGGGATGGTATGCACTGATGTGCTTTAATGTGGCTCCACTTAACCTGAATAATTCCTGCCAAAAATTGCTCATAAATATTGGGTCTCTGTCTGAAATTATACCTTGTGGTATGCCATGTAGTTTGGCTATGTCTGAAATAAAAATTTGGGCTATATAAGAGGCTGTAAAACTGGTTGGAAGGGTTGAGAAGTGTGCATATTTTGATAGTCTATCTACCACCACTAATATAGCAGTTTTATTATAAGACTTGGGTAGTCCTATAATAAAATCCATTAATACTTCCTCCCAAATGGCTTCTGGTATAGAACCCGGCTGGCTTCTGAGTATTATATTTGACTTGTTGACCAATAGGACAGGTTAAGACAAAGTATTTAATATCTTGTTTCATATGCTTCCAGTAGAATTGTTGATTAATCCTGGCCAATGTCTTTTGAATTCCCCCATGGCCTCCTACTGGTGTTGAATGTAATTCTCTTAGAATAGTGTTTCATATTGTTGAGTCTTGAGCTATGACAATCCTGTCTTTATAGTGTATCAATCCATTAACAAGTCTATATTTAGGAAATAAACCTGGATTGTCTGATATTTTCTTATGCAGGTCTTGTAGTTCAGTGCTAGCATGTGTTTCCTCTTTGATTTGTTGCATTATAGTATTGAATTGTTGAGTATAAGCATATAAGCTAAATGACATAAGTGATTCTGAGTTGTCAGTTGTAGAACTATCTTCTGTGTAAAATAATTTTCTGGACAAAGCATCAGCTGCTTTGTTTGCAATCCCTAGTTTATATTCAATAGTGTAGTCAAATCCAAGGAGTTTGATTAAAAATCTCTTTTATTCAGGAGTCTGAATTGTTTATTATATTAGCTCCCTTATGCTCTTTTGATCTGTCCTGATGGTAAACTTGTTACCTGTGTCTCCATCTTACTCTTTGTTATAGCATAAAATTCTCTTGCATATGTTGATGCTTTTTGTAATAATGGAGAGAGCTTCTTACTAAAATAAGCTATAGGATGGTTGTTTTGTATTAAAACTGCTCCAATTGTTATACTAGATGCATCTGTCTCTATGATAAAAGGCTAAGAAAAATTAGGATAGGCTAATATTGGGAGAGATGTCATTGCTTATTTTAATTATAAAAATGCTGCTTTTGATTCTTCTGTCCATTGAAAATGTTGCTTAGCTAACATAGAAGTTAGTGGAGAGGCAATGGTTGCATAGTGTTTAACAAATTTTTGATAATAGCCTATTAAACTCAAAAAACCTCTTAAATGTTTGATTGAATTGAGTAAAAGCCATGCTTGTACTGCTTGAACCTTTTTGGGATCCACTGCTAGCCCTTGTGCAGATAAAATATATCCTAAATACTCAATTATGTTCTGTATAAATGAGCATTTAGATGGTTTGATAAACAGTGAATGTTGCTTGAGTTGTTCCAATATAGCTTGGAGATGATTTTGATGTAACTCCAAGGTCTGGCTATATATAAGTATATCATCAAAAAAATACTAAGATAAATTTTCTTAAGAATGGCTTAAGCACTGAATTCATTAATGCTTGGAATGTTGATGGTGCATTTGTTAGTCCAAATGGCATTGCAATAAACTCATAGTGTCTCTCATGAGTTCTAAAAGCTATTTTGTAGATGTCTTCTTTAGCCATTTTGATTTGATGATATCCTGATCTTAAGTCTAACTTTGAAAAAATTGTGGCTCCATATAATTCATCCATAAGCTCCTCTGGAGTGGGAATTGGAAATCTGTCAGATATTGTTACTTTATTTAGAGCTCAATCCAGAATCTCCAAGTTCCATCCTTCTTCTTGATTAAAAGGAGAAGAGAGAAAGGGTGCTTTCTCCGATTATCGTCAATATTTTTTTAATTAATTTTTCAATTTTTATTTTTTGAAAGTGTGGATATCTATAATTTTTGACTTTCACTGATTGAGTTCCAGGTGGCAGATGAATCTGGTGGTCTATATCCCTCCTTGGAGGTAAGCTTGCTGGAATTTGAAATAGTTCTTGATATTGAGATAATACTTGTTGTATCTCTGCAGGTAAGTTACTGAATTCTTTTATAGAGGAATATGTTCCCTATGTTATTTCTCTAATCTGGAAATATGAGATTATTTCCTTCTTTTGCTGTAATTTGGTGAACTGATGGAAGGTAATGCTGTCCACCTTGAAGGATGTATCCCCTTGTAATTATACTAATTTGTCATTAGAGTAGAATTTCATAGTGAGCTTTTTATAATCAATTGTACACTCACCCAATTGTTCTAGCCATTGAACACCCAAAACAACATCTGCTCCTTGCATGGGTAGTAGATAGCAATCAGTGATAAAAGTGTTTCCTTGTAGTTGGATAGGAATATTAGAGCATATTCCTGAACATTTTAAAGTTTCTCCATTGCCTACTAACACTTGAAAAATTGATGCAGGTGTTACTTTATAGTCAATAAATTTGACTAGTTTGGACTGAATAAAATTGTGGGTTGAACCACTATCAATTAATACTTGTACTTTTTTATTTCCAATCAGTCCTTGTAATCTTAATGTCCTAGGATTAGACTGACCTGTAAAGGCATTGAGGCTGATTTTTAGAAATTCCTCTTGTAATATTTGCATTTTTGGCTCAGATTCTTGCTGCAGGTATTGCTCTTGGTCATCATTGACCACCATTAAAGCAAATAATTTGGATTTGCAGATATGACTTCTGTGATATTTTTCATCATAGTTAAAACATAGTCCTTTCTTTCTTCTTTCTTCCAACTGTGTTGTTGTTAATTTCTGGATTGGAATGTTTTGTTTGTTGGTTATATTATTGCTATGGTTGGGTATTGATGGGATAGGCAGTAAAGGTGGTTGGTATATCTGTGGTTGTTTTACTGGTGGAGATTGGTTGACTCTATAATTTTTGGCCATAAAAATTTCATCAGCTAGTCTATCTTCCATTAGCTTAGCTAATTGAAAAGCTTGCTGAAGAGAATTAGGCTGTAAGGCTCTTACTTCCCTCTTAATATCATGTCTAAGCCCTAATTTAAAATAGCTTTGTAGAATTGTGGAATACAGAATTTGATTAAATTTGGTTCTTCAAATTCATTGTAGAAATTAACTATTATTTTCTATTGTAGCTTAGCTAATTCTCCTCTCAAATCTCTGTATAGAGATGTACCAAATCTTTGAATGACCTGTTCTTTGAACTGTGTCCATGAATGCAATTATTTATTTAAGTGCATCCACTGATACCAGCTTAGTGCAGGTCCATCCATGTATACTGAGGCAATTAGAAATTTCTGGTCCTCTAATAAGCTATAATACTGAAAGAATTTATCTGCTTTGAACAGCCAACCTCTGAAATTTTCTCCATTAAACCTTGGCATATCTACCTTAACAGGTCTAATGTTTTGCTATGTGTGTTGTCTATTTGGAATAGAAATTTTTGTATGAGAAGAAGTACATACCTGTGATTGTTGTTATTCTTGATAATTGTTATCCAATTTTTCTTCTATAGCAGATAATCTTCTTGAAACTGCATTTAATATCATAGTGATGGAAGACATTTACTCATCTGTTTTGTTGAGTCTTCCTACACATTCTTCTAATGTATTGGTTGTATTTCTTGTTCATTCTGCCATTACTATTTGCAGGAGTCAACGAGAGCACCAATGATACTAGCCAGGTTCTTGATTGGCTTAAGCCGGGCCGGTTCACTTTGAATCCTTCTCTGCCTTTGGATCCTTACCTCGATAAGGGGGTGCTTGATTAATCTTCAGCCGTCTGATGGATCTTAGTGGAATACAGAGGTTATCCACTGGACCACTTGATGAATTTTGCTGCCAAAAACTGTCTGATTGATGTTAGTGGGATCCAAGTGTCACTGAATGGCTGTTTGATGAAGCTTCTCCAAGAAGTTTCTCAGTTGGAATTTGAAAAGAGTAAGAAGAGATAGTATCGGCTATTCGAGCAACCATAGCTCCAGAGAGATGCCAGAGAGAAAGGGAGCCGGAAGGGAAGAAATCCTAGGGTTTTGGCTGGAGGATCGGTTTTTTCGGTGAGGAAAACTGATGGAAAGGTTCAGAGGAAGAAACCGAAGAAGATATCAGGGAGTAGAGCTTTAAAATTGTTCATTACTTTCTGTTTGACTTCTTACTTCAATTTATAGTCTCTTCTCTCTATTACTAATATAGATCTAGGCTTTCTATACATGGATAACTACTTTCTGTTTAAAAACATTGAGTTTTTTGCACTCTTGTAACTATTTTCAGTTACAATTTGTTGATCTTTTTTTGTCTGGCTTGTGCTCTGGAGTATTTGGTAGTTATTTTTATTGGCTTAGCTGTAAAAATCATTTCTTGGTTTCTTGATTGCTTCTTTATTATTCTTTTGTCATCTGAAAGATCTCTGCCTTGGGTGTTGATGTAGGGTTCATTCTGGAAGTTCTTTGGCTTCTCTTTTGTTATAATCTCTGTTGCTCATCTTTGGTTTCTGATATTTATTAATTCTCTACATGGGTCTTGTATTGAGTTGTATTCTGTTGGATTTATATTGAGTTGTAGTCTGTAATTCCCTTCTTGTACTATAGCCCTTCTGTTGTAATTTATGGATGTATGTGGCCCATTTCTTACTCTTTTAAGTCTTTTAGCAGTAGAATGGCCTATACTGATTCTTATTTTATCATTTCCTATATTATTGAATGAAGTCTTTCATCCAATATGGAATTTTTTTATTCCTTTTGCTTCTGTTGTCTTTTGGAGAATTTGGAATCATATTAGGTGGGGTAAGAAGAAGAAGGCTTAGAGCTACCTGTGCCTATTTTATTATAAGTTAATAAGATGATTAAGCAAATCATAGTCGCAGTTAGAAGTTTTGAGTAATCCTTGAAACCCATAGAGCGAGCGAGCGATCGAGAGAGAGAGAGAGAGAGAGAGAGAGAGAGAGAGAGAGAGAGAGAGAGAGAGGCGTTAAGAATAGAAGAGATGAAAATACACATAAGGTTGTCTGATAAAATATAGTGAAATGACTCAACTTAAAGCCTGAAAAAGAATTAATGAGGTGCTAGATTTGTTCCACCTGGCAAAAGTAGAGAAAATCCCCAAAACGTCAATTTTTTTTTTTGGAAAATTTGAGAGCCTTAGCTCAATATATTCCAATGAAAAAAAAGATAAATACAAAGTTACAGCCGAAATGGCTTTAACGACACTTAAGAAAGAGTAAACAAAAGATACATAGAATAGAAGAGGATTACTAGTCTTCCAAAACGAAAACCTTGCACTAAACCATTAAAATACCCCAAAACAGGTCTGTCTCAATTACAACACCTCCAGATAACCATGCAAAATCCATCAAAGTAGATAAATCCAGTGGGTGTAAAGGCAAGGACTCAGACATATATCCGGCTTTCTTAAAAACAATCAGCCCAAGAACACCATAGCCCAGACATCGGTTCCCTTCACAGCCTTCCAGTTGGTGAAGGAGAAAATCTTCATCCAAGGTCTCTGTGAAAGACATCCAGGCTTTGTCAAGCTTCCAACTGAATTTGGAAAGCTTAAGAGTCATCACAGTCCTGTGCGCAGAGATAAAAGCAGCCTCCAGCAACCAATAACCAGCAGAAAGCATCAAGGGAATTAAGTAACAATTTTCCTCCAGCTCGATATAGTATGCAACACATTTTTAGGCCAAGAATCCTTGATTTTCCATCTAACTACTTTGAATGCAATCCGTTCCTTGATCTGATCAATTAAAATAGTAAGTGGAGATGCAGAATGAGACATGATTCTTTTATTTCTTTCTCTCCAAATACAGTAGACTACAGTCGCAGTAGATAGGTAATGAAGCCTTCTAATGATCTTCTGCACCCTAAGTTCCAGACTATTTAAAACCTGCTTCAAAGTAGAGTGCAGTAAAAAGAATTTTCCATTAGGAAGAATACTCCTAATCAAGTGCATTGAGTAGGGGCATTCAAAAAAGAGGTGAGAATGGGATTCTGGTTCTCCAAAACAAAAACAGCAAACAGAGTTAACTCCCAGCCCTCACTTTTCAAGTATATCGGTAGTTTTTAACCCCCCAAGGTAAGCCATCCAGCAGTACAAAGATAAATTAACAGCCCCTCCTTTAAACCAAATACTATTATGCCAATTACAAGGCAAATTCTCAAAGAGAACCCTTTTAAAATCCCGAGAAGAAGGGGTTCTGTTTGAGTCCCAAGTAATCCAGTCTTCTCCCCTAGCTATTGGAGTAGATTTGATTGAAGCAATAAGCAGAGGGTAATTAATTTCAAGCCAGCTAGGCAATCTCCAGTTGCCTTCAAAAATAATAGCACTAAGCTTAACATTATTAGAAAAAAAACTGCAAATTTAAATCATTTATACCCAAGGATTGACCATAATCTTTTTATCGCAAGGATCATACAGAAGAGAAAATTTGTTACCATTTCCTATGTGGTAGGAAATTTTATCACAATAATGATTTGCATGTAGTTTCAGTTCCTTCCACATAGGAGAAATTCTGCGTATCGAATGTTTCCATATAGATCCGTATTTACATTCAATTTGCAAGCGTGAATCATTAAGAGTCTTCCACAATGTTTTGATCTTGCATAGTACATTAAGTGAAAAAGTAGAGAGAACTCCAATTCCCCCTTTGTCCTTAGGTCTGGTGGTTTTCTCCCAAGAGATAGTAGATAGTTTATTAGATTCCCCATTATGATAAAAAAAATTGGCAGTAAGAGAGGATATGCACTTTAATACACCTTTGGGAATTATCATAGATCTAAACCAGTATGATATAAGATTATTAACTGAGTATCTAATTAATTGCAACCTTCCTCCCAAAGACAAAAATTTGCATTTCCAGCCTGCAAACCATTTCTGGATCTTTTCAAATAAGCTTGAGAAGTTTATCAATTTAGGAGATCCCAAAGTTAAGGAAAGGCCCAAGTATTTAATAGGAAATGTACTTTGAGATATATTGAGGATGCTACAAAGATTCTCCACCTCCTTAGATCCTTTAGAGAAGCAGATAAGAGATTTGTCCAAGTTAACAACTAATCTATATCTTTTAAGCTTTAGGCGGTATTTCAAAGAGCCCACAGAAGAAATTTCTGCTGCTCCTGTCACAAGAAGGTCATCTGTAAATAGTAAGTGAGAGATATGGCAAGAGCCAGCTGAGAAAGGCTTATATCTAAATAGATTGACTTCTCTATCAATCAAGCAAGAAAATGTATCAATGGCTAAAGTAAAAAGGAAAGAAGATAGTGGACATCCTTGCCTTAGTCCATGTTTTGAGAAAAAATAGCCTTTAATTTCCCCATTCAGATTAACTGAAAATGGAACCTCAGTAATGCAAGCTTTCACCCACTTTATAAATCTAGATGGGAATCCAATAGAATGAAGTTGATGCAAAAGAGCCTCTCTATTGATAGAGTCGAATGCCTTTCTGAGATCAAGTTTAGCAAGAAAGCTTCCTTGTGAATGATTATGGAACAACTCATTACAAATTTCATGTGCCATGGTAATATTATCTGAAATATCCCTCCCTTTAATGAATGCAGATTGAGCTGAATTAATCAAATGAGGAGAACTTTTTTAAGTCTAAAGGCTAGAACTTTGGCTATAACTTTGTAAAGGGTGTTGCAAAGTGAGATTGGTCGATAATCTGAAATTAGATTTGAGTGTTTGACTTTAGGAATTAAGGTAATCAAAGAATGTTTCAGTCGATTTGGGAGCTTCTGGGTTTTAAAAAAATGATGTGCTGCATTTAGGAAAGATCCTCCAGTAACCTCCCAGGTAGCAGAAAAAAATTTGGAGTTGAATCCATCCGGCCCAGGAGCTTTGTTCTCATTAATACTTTTAAGAGCTTCTCTAATTTCCAGATCATTAATGTTAGCCTCCATGGCCTTTGCTGATTCAACCGATAGAGCATTCCCGATTGGTACATCCTGAACTATGAAAGAATCAGAGGAATTGCTATTGAAAAGAGCTGAATAGTACCTGTAAATTTCCTCAACAATAGAGTCCTGCCCCTTTAAAATACCCTTATCAGCAAGTAGTTCCCTAATACAATTAGAACTTCTTCTTTCTTTGATTGAAAAATAAAGGAATTGGAGATCATCCTCTGATGAAGTCAACTAATGAGCCTTTGCTCGTTGTTTAACCCAAGCACTCTCCATTTGTAGTAAGTTTATATAGGAGTCTTTAATTTCCTTAGCCACGGCTATAAGATGTAAGTCATTTGGATGCTCTTCAAGCATTTCGGTATTTCCTTTTGATCACCTTTAGCCTTTTCAATTTGTAATTGCAAGGAAGAGGAACTCCTCATAGATACTTTAAGTGCCTTTTGACATTTGATAATTTGTTGGCAAGAACAAAGATGGGATCCCAACATAACCTTTCCAAGCCGCTTTCATGAAATCAGATGCAAGTGTCCAGTAATTTCAAAACATAAAATGATTAACCATAGAGCTGGAATGTTGTAGGAAAGTAATAAGGGGGGAATGGTCCGAAGAGAGGGGAGGAGGCACTTTGTAAAAAGAGGAAGGAAATTTCTCCAACCATACCGCATTACAGAAAACTCTATCTAATTTGGAAAAAATGGGGTTTTTAACCTGCTGATTAGACCATGTATAGAATAGACCAGTATAAGGAAGGTCCAGTAACTCACAATCTTGAATGCAATTAAAGAAGGTCTGAGAGTTTGTAAGAGACAGAGGGTTGCCGCCCTTCTTTTCCTTACTGGAGAGACAGCAGTTAAAATCTCCCATCAACACTCAAGGATCCGAAAGGCCAACAGCAAGTTCACAAATTGAATTCCAAAGAGAGTTTCGGGCTTGAGCATCATTCTCGGCATACACAAGTTAGAAAAGCAGAGATAAGGTGCCATTAATAGTAACTAAACCATGTATTAGCGATTAGAAATTACGGTGATTTAAGTCAATTTTATCAGAACACCATTTGATCTAAATACGACCGCCAGTTGCAACCTCAAAGTTAGAACAACTTGATTCAGAGGGGAACATAGAGTACTTACGCATACAGAAGGGATTAAGGGAATCTTCAAAGTTAATCTTAGTTTCAAGAAGACAAAAAAGATCCAATCTAAACTCCATAATGAGTCTTAAGCAGTCAAGCATACGGCCCTCATTTGTTAGGCCTCGAACATTCCATACACCAAAATTAGGAAAAAATCATTGAGAGAAAGATGAGGAAGGTTTTTTGCCCTTTTTTATGTTTCCCTTTTTGATTGGAAGGTGTTGCGTTGGCATTTGTTTTCAAAACTTCTCCTTCAAGGTGAGTTTTGTTAGGCGTATTTAGTAGCTTTTCTTTATCTTTTCCCTTTGGTTGATCAGAATGCTTAGGAGAATTGGCTAAGGACCTGGTAATGACACCCAGTCTATGAGGTTCACTCAGTATATGAGTGAGTTCCCTTGTAGGATCCTCGAATATGGCTTGATTTTTGTATGCTCGAAGTTCTTACGGTTGAGGAGACAATATGGGTGGGTTTAGATCTGGCGATAGAACATTTTGAGGGATCACATCATTAGTCTCCCATCATCCAGTTTCATCTCCTATTATTTCCCCTGTTGGATCAAGTTATTAACAAGGGACAATTCTACAACTTTATTCTGGCTACGACTCCTTCCTCTATTAGGATTGCGATTGGAGTTATGAATTTCTCGTATAGCTTGAATCCAAGGACATGTTTTATCATCATGAGAAAAAAGTATTACATTAGAACAGGCCGTCGATTTCCAATCATATACAATTGGCTGATTGAACTTCTTCCCATTCATATTGATTGGGATCAATCAGTAGAACGAAGATGTAGTGATCACGCACCGAGAGAAAAGGTGATTCTTGCTTTAGATGCGATGGGTTATCTCTACTGCTACACCCATCATACTTCCTATCTTCGGGAATCCTTTTTCGTTCCAACAACATAGACGGAAATTAGGCAATTTGATCCATAGAGGGATTTCGGTCACTAGATCCTTAGATGGCCGAAAGTCCCATATGAATGGTCGGCCATTGAGGAAGCACGGTCCATCATTCCACACAGCATTGTAATCTTCCAAACAAGTGAACTTAAATAAAAAGAAGTCTCCTTCAAGAGAAAGCAATTCAGGTACCTTTGAACCACTTCTTCCTTACCAACAGAGAACCATAAAACGGTCTCTTACCTATGGCATGACCAACTAAGGACAGGTTCCACTCCTGTTGTCCTTCCAAGAGATCCTCCTCAGTAAACGATACTTCTGAAGAAGCCGATGGGATGTAGGATAAAGGGAACTCCCTGCTTTTTTCATTCTGTGCTAGCAACAGCTCCTTCCAATTACATTGGCCACGGGATCCCACAGTGGAAGCTCCCGTACTCAAATTTGGCGGAGTGAAGGATGAAAGGGGTGGAAAGGAAATGTTGTGGTCATGTGGAGCGAAGGGGAAAATAAAGAAGAACAATAAAAAAGAACTCCTGACCCCCGGCTAAGAGCCGGAGGCCAGAGTGGAGGAAAGGGAGTAAGCCTGGAGGGAAAAGGGTGGAGAGATTTGGATATTAGGGAGGAAGGAGAAGGAGGCAAAAGGCGCCGGCAAAGAGCAAGAGCTGGAGAGAAGCCCTAGCCGCATTCCTTTCTTAAATTTTTTGTTGGGCGTGCCCCTCAAACGTCAATTTTTTGGCTTATGAAATAAAAAAGTGATTGTTGACTTCTATTTCTTTTAATTTATATTGCTGTCTTCTTATAGATGATATTTTTTTTAAATAGTTGGACAAAATTAAGAACCTAAAGAAAACAAATTTTTATATATTAAATATCAGCACTTTACTAATAAATATATTGCTCCTCTGTGCTGTACATTTTACTGTTGTGATTATTTAAGGTTATATAAACAATTTATTTAAAATTATATTATAACGCTTAGAAAGCATATAATTCGAGTGTTATTCAAATTAAAAATAAAAATATTTTAAATAAATATTACATTAATTATTTATTTTATTTTCTTCATACAATCATCATAAATTTTATAATTTTTAGAAATCAAACATTCAATTTATATGCATTTATAATTTAACCTTGTTCTCCATCATAGGCTAAATTTATATTAAATGAAAAAGAAATTAGAATATTGGCTTAGCTAATTAAGTTAATAAAAAATATACAACAATTTTATAGCTCAAACGTAATCCAAAATAAAATGAAAAATATCAAAGCAAAAGCAAAAGCAAAATTGGTGGCCCAAACTAATCAAAACCAAGAAACTAAGGACAAATGCATAGGGTGAATACATGCATAATCAATTTCATCCACCAAGCGGTGAACAAGTATTTGTTAAGATTGTTGATGAGTTAAGTACAATTTCATCGTAGCCCTTGACACCAAAAATTAATTGTGAGTTCTAAACGTGACAAAAAAAAAGATTTAAAGATCAAAGTAAGTTGATGAAACTTAGCAAAAGGGACTCAAAACTACTCATCCATGTCATAAAACCAACTTTTTGAAGTCATTAAGAACTCAACAAAGAGTTTAAGGAAATCTTCACTCTAGCATCATAACATACTGTGGTGTTTATTTTTGGATGTGAGGGGGACACCAAGTAGATTATAGGGGGTACTTATTAAAGTGATTGAGTACGATATTGAGGTATGATGTACGATCTCGAAAGATAGAGACATCACCCTACAAGTGACTTAATCACCTAATAAAGACTCCTAAGGCATAATGGGTCTTCAAATATGCCAGAGATTTCTCTTCTGCTTTATATGGATGAATAAAGTAGAATTTATATTAAGCTGGGTTCTTAAGTTCCCTATGGAGGCCAGCCTCCATCGTTAATTACATCCTAGGGAATGAAATTTTTTATCACGTCGCGGTATCTTCTACGAGTTTCTCCGTGCTAGAAAAGCGTTAATGTTGCCGATGTGTGCGCATTAAGTATCGCCTACAAATTTTCCCGGAGATGCTATAAAAAGCTTGTATAGGCACTTATATTTGACAGTTTATAAACTTTATATTTGCATTCTTCCATTTCATGAAATGAAATCAAGATCACACGATAAATTTTAATAAGAATTGAGTAAACTTTTTGATTTTGGGATTTTAAAGAATTTGGTCATCATCTGATTTTAGACAAACCTAAGTAAAATCAAACCTATACGATCTAAATAATAAGACTAATGACTTAAATTCTACATTATATGGAACTACTTCATTTTTCTTCTGATGTGGCTGATTTGGTGATGAAAATTAGGTTAGGTTTAGTTTAAACATCTCAAAACAACAAGGATTATGATTCCAAATACCACAAAAAATTTCAAGACCAATTAATATGGTATTTTACCTTAATAGATAGTGGTTGGGATGGATGAAGATATGTCTGGCTAGCTGAAATTAGAAATGTTGGGGTAGGTAGACGTGAGGGCTATTAGCAAGATGTAGAGATAGATAGGTTTTGTGCATAAGAAGGAAGGCAGAAGGAGCTGCTGTAGCGAATTGGAAAAGAAGTGAGGGATGAGAATCTAGCTTGATGTGAAGCTACGTCAAGTAAGAGAGACAAGAAAATCAGAATTGACATAAGTGACAGTTGTTGTGTTGAGTGGAGGAAAAGGAAATCGCGAAAAAAAAAATCGATATGCTGCTGGATGAGATGGAGCAGACTCGTGCGGTGTAAGTAGAGGAGCTAGCTGACGTGATTAGGAGCTCGGAATGAGACAGTCGAAGAGGAAATTAGGCAGAAGGGGCTTCAGTTGGAGGGAAGATCGGGTGTGACTCGCTCGGCTGCCAGAGGAGATGCAGACGAGGGAAATACTCGTTCAGCTTGTAGCAGCGATAGACGAGCAAACGAGGGTTTGAATGGAGCTTTGTGCCGAACAGAGAAGGAGGGATCGGTTTCATTCGGCCGGAATGCTTGCTTGGTCTACTGTGAAGAAAAAACTGGTGAGTCAAGCTGCTCAACTGGGAGGGTGCCTGAATGGAGATGGTAGAGAGTGTCGGTTGTTCCTGTGTTTGTTGCGAGGGATAGACGAATGGAAAGGGAGCTCGTCTTTTCGGCTTGCATGTTTGACGATGGGATAAGGCCTAAGGGTGTTATGGGAGGGATGATATTGCAGCCTATTATTGGTTGAATGGGAGGTAGAGGTATGGGGATGGGCGGCTGCAAGTTCCAAGGTGCTTATTATATGTAATTAATAAATAATTAGATAAATTTATCTTGAAATATGTGCTAATATTGATTAAATTTTAATTGTGATAATTTTAGTTAAATTGGATGTCTATTCTAAGTAATTTCGATGATCTGGACGCAACGGCATAGTCCGTTTCATGATTAAAGGTCGTTTGGATCAATTCGACAATGAATTGGGTCACTTTAAATTCAAAATTACCCATCGTCACTTCCGATCACTCGTTACTCGCGCGGACTTGTTTGAATTGTGCACGGACAGTTTCATTTGATAGATTCCATCATTTCAAAGCTAACAACATGATTAATTTTGCAAACGGGGATCATTTTGGTATCATCAAAACCTATTGACTCTAATTTACGTGCAGGAATGTCGAAGGATTTCCTTCTTGATTGGTCAATCGTCGAATTGTGCAATATGTATATTCTGATCAATTTTGACATTTGAACATGGTGCAAAGTCCATTCACCGGTCGGAGGTCAATTTGATTAATTTTGATGATGTCTAGTGCATCTCAACTCTAATTTATGTGTTATTGCATCTAAAGCACGTCGAATTTGTCTCGTGAGCTCGACTCGACTTATGTAGTATACATTGAGGTCAATAAATTCCCCCAATAAATGTGGTTCGCGCATAAAGCGAGTCATATTTGTTGAAAACTGGCTAACCCTTTGGATTGACCATGGATCTTGAATCACTTTAGCTTCAATTTCAATAGCTTATGGAGCTTTGATAGGATTTATCATTAGTATGATGCCCTGTGTTTGGATGAGCTAAATGACATGATTGACTGATTTATCCTGATTAACTTATCAGATGGATAAGAGCTTCTTCCACCATCTACTCTCTACGTCAATGGATTTGTTGAAGATCTCTTTTTTATATCGTGATAGATTTGGATTTCCTCCAACCCTAGCTTCATGCTTGACCGAGTTGGATGAAGGAATTTGTTTGTTTTCTTTAAGATTCTAAATTCTTTCTATCCTAGCTTTAAGTTTGACAGACTAAATGAAAGATTGACATGATTTATCCATATTGACTTGTCCGCAAGTGTATATACGCCCTAAGTCCTGTGCTTGCTATTTTGATGGACTCATTAAAGGATCCATATAGATGACCCAGTCATCTGACTTATATTAGGTCTATAATATTGAGTTATCAGTCTAGTAATATATGCTTTAGTAGACTGAATAACCACAAAATCTCTTTAGTTCGGCCATTGGCTTTATATAAATTATAGAGTTGCTTCCTCTGTCCCGTTCTTTCTATTTTGATGGACTTGATGAGAAAATTGGCTTTGATTTATGCTTTGAGCTTGATCATATTATTTGAAAAGAGATTGAAATTTCACCATGCAGGCAATATAGAGATTAATTTGAGACGGATTTGAATTGAGAGTTTCTTCAGATTGTCTTGGTTCATCAATCAAGTAGAAAAGATCTCTTGGATTCTGGTTGTTTGTAGTCACTAAGCTAGATTTGGTTTGAGATTAAATAGCTATCAACATTGGATTGACGAGTAGGGGCTCTTTCTTTGTGGCTTTTTCTTATGGTTTGTTGAGCGAGAAGAGCGTTAACAACTCAATCATTTGTGGGTTGGTTGAGTCCGACCTTTAGAACATACACGGGTCTTCGACTTAAGTAGTGATAAATTGGTGGTTTGGTCATCAGACTAACGAACATGGGCTCTTTCACTGTGGCCTTTTTTGTGGCTTGTTGAGTGAGTGGTGCGTCAACAACTCGACCATTTTTGAGCTTATTGAGTTCGACCATTAAAACCCATCCATTTCCTAGACTTGAATATGCAGAGGTTGATGCTTTTCCAACTTAGCTAAGCTTCTAAAATTGGAAGTTCTTCTAGCTTGATCTTTGAAATTTGGTGAACCTTGGAGATAAACCATCGATATTTAGGGTTGTCTTTTCGTACAATGGAGTGGATTTTTTTATCTTTGCAAGAGCCTATAACTTTAACAGTAACTGTTATATATATATTTAGGGATCTCGGCATAGAGCTCGATGTCAACCTAAATATATACAAGAAGAACTCCTATTTCGCAAGAGATGATAGAACAACTTTGATCATAAAAAAATGTCCACTGTTTAACAGGGGAATTATAGATGAGTTCAAAAATATGTTACAAAGTTTGATTTTCTTTACTGCAAATAGTCATGATATATTTTTCAATCATAATATGTATATATCTAAGGATCTCGGCTTAAAGCACGATGTCAACTTGGATAAATATATTAAAATGTCCCTATCTAACAATGGGGCTTTCGTAATAACTATTGAGAGAATTTTGAATGTTTTCGGTCCTATGCTTTATGCGTTCGACTTATTGAAGATTTTCCCTTTAGAATTTAAAATTTGCATTTTTTTTCTGTCCCGACTTTTTTCTTTGGTGGACTTAATGGAGTTGATACTTCGTTGCTGAGATGAGAACATCTTTGGTCCTACGCTTTGTGCTTTGACGAACTTGTTGAAGATTCAATCTCAAGATTTTGTGGTTCATATTTTCTTTTATGTTAGTTTTATACCTTGACAGATTTAGCGAAGGAATTCCCTGAATTATCTTGAAAACTTATCAGGTGATACGAACTTACCTTCTGCCCTAGCTTTCTACTTTCATGGGCTTATAAAAGGATGCCATTAGACAACCTGGCTCTCAGAGCCTATGTTGGGTCAATGGCAAAGAGTCATCAGTCTTATGCTTTATGCTTAATTAACATGTTGATGAAATAACTCCCTCAATTCAACCCTTGGTTTTGTATGAACATGGGGATGGCCTCATCGGTCCATTTTTCTTGATTGGACTTGCTAAAGAATAGTTTCCTTCGATCTTTGCTTTCTGCTTAACAGACTTGTTAAAGGAGTTGAGATTTCACATTTTTCATTGATATCAAACTCGGCTTAATGCTTTCTTGAGTGAGGATATTTTTTATTGGATTTTAGAAAATGACCTTACGACCATTAGAGATGATCTCCCAATCTGCGCAACTTGAACTCACCAAGTTGGAGGGATTTGGACATTTAGATGATCATGTCTTTGAACTAACGAAGTAGGAGGATCTCTTACTGTGGCCTTTATGACATGTTGAGTAAGTAGACACGACAGCGACTCGGGCATATTTGGACGTGTTGAGTCTATTGAATCTGATCTTATGCACCCACTTGAGTCTTGGACTTGACCAACTGATGGAGGGTTTTATCATCAAGCTAACGAGGTAGGGGATCTCTTACTGCGGCCTTTGTGGCATGTTAAGTAAGCAGACCTGTCTGTTACTCATCCATATTTAGGCGTGTTGAGTAAGCAGACCTCTCAATGACTTGGCCATATTTGGGCATGTTGAGTCCGACCTTATGCATCAACTCGAGCCCTAGATTTGATGTATGGATGGAATATGTGTTCGACTTGATTTGTTAAAGTTTGTAGACTTGAAAATTTCTTTTTTTGGTCAGTAAGACTTTGAAACTTGTGAATTTGAATACATAATTTGAACATGTATATGGAGATCTCGGCCTTAGGCGTGATGGCAACCCAAATACAAAAGGAGGCCTCCTGTCTTACAGGGGAAAGCCTAACATTTTACTGTAAAGTTTTAAAAATGCCCCTATCAAACAGGAGAATTTCTATTTTATTTCGGAAATACATTCTTGTATCATAAGAGAATTTCCATGAAAAACTTATGAAAGTTGTAAGTATGATATTCATTTGATTATACATTAATGTATAATACTTCTTTAGATAACGACTATTGATTAGCGACATTGATCTTTCACCTTTGAAAACAACAAGCTGGTAGGCTCATCCCTGATATACTTTCTCAATGACAAAGGGTCCTTCCCAATCAGTCTCAAATTTATCGTCAATTTTACGATGAGAAATAATTGGTTTTCTCAACACTATGACAAATTTCTCTTTTTAAAAAGCTCAAGGACGTGCCGTATGATCGAATGCTTTGGACATCCTCCCTTGATAGACTTCTAAGTTTTGCTGAGATTGGAACCTAACTTCATCAAGTGCATCAAGCTCTTCCATCCGTAACGACATTCTCATCTTGGGTAAGATCATGTTAAATAGCTACTCGGAGCGAAGGTAGTTCAACCTAGAGTGATAGAACTGCTTCAGCCCCAAATACTAGTGCATAAAGAGTGGATTTTGTGGGAGTCTTGTAGGTGGGGCGGTAAGCCCATAAAGCTTCCACAAGCCTAGTATGCCACTCCCTTTTATTTTTTGTGAGGTTCTTTTTGAGTAACTTGACTGGTGTTTTGTTGAAAGCCTCGATCAAGTCATTTGCTCTCTGATAAATAAATTGATCACCTGATGTTTAAATCATCATAAAATAGATAATAAAAATTTGGTCACATGCTATTACTATATGAATGAATCTTTCAGCTTGGAGAAATAATCAATGGCTACTAGGGAGTGATGATATGTAGATAATCAATTGGTCATTATCCTGCTCAATTGAATTGGTCAAGATGTTATCGTTGGGTGGAGATTTGGTTCTTGATAAATGATTCATGACATCTCTTGGCATGATCGATATAATCCTTACCATAGATGGTTAGTAATATCCCATTATGTTGATTTTAGTTGTCATCTCGGGACTTGACTGATGGGCACCGCAAAGCCCTTCATGAATTTTAGTTATTACTTTGCTAGCTTCATCCAACCCCAAACAATGTAACCACATATATTTGAAGGATCTACGGTATAGCATGTCATTGACATATGCATAGTGTAGGATCCTTTTCTCCATTTGTGAGGAAAATGATTTACCGTTGCGTAACTTCCCTTCTTTAAAGTAGTCGATGAATGGTTGTCTCCAATTATCATATACTTTCACCATTAAGGCTTTTTGTTGTATTTCTGAAAACTCCTCAAACTTAGAGTTCTTTGAGTTGATTTCTCTCGTTCTTGTAATGGAGTGTGAGGATGAACTGAAGTTGCATCCTGTTGACTTATGCTTAACGACCCCTCTTTCTGTGAGGATTTTAGGTTTACCGGCTCTAGGACCCGACGAGTGCAAATGCTAATTAGCACATAATTGTCGTCATCCATACTTGCGATTTCTTTAGCTAGCTTAGTCAATCAACTTTACTATTTATGGTTCAAGAGACCCTAGTTATAATAATGTTTGAAATTTGTTTCATAAGCTCGAGGGCTTATTTGTGGTAGTGAGCCAATTTAAGCTTATTAATTTTATAAATACACAACATTTCATTAATGATGAGCTGAAAAAAAACAAATCAAAATAAAAAAGACACCAAAAGTAGAGTAAGTTTGAAACAAAAAATTAGCGAAAATTGTAATCAAAATTGAGTTTAGAAAGCTTGATTTAAACTTTAAAAAAAACACATATCTCTATTCATTTCATCAAATTTGAATTGATTATTCAGGAATCCAACAAAAGTTCCTTCGCCCACATACAATAATGCAACCAATTAACCAAACAAAAAAAAACGTTTTTGTAAATTTTTTTCCAACATTTTAATAAAAAAGAAAACAAATCTAATTAAAAGCAATGAAATAAAGATTCATGGAATGACTCTTGATGGTTGTCCTCTAAATATGTTGTTTAAATGCTCATTTGCAGAGGGTGGCATTAAAACGTGCTCGGTTTTCTGGGTCTGAATGACCTTCGAGGAAGAGCCGAATGACCTTCGATAATAACTACATCTGAAAAACAAAGAAAGCAAAGATAGTAAGCAGCAGAAGACGAAAAAGAGAGAGGGGTGGGGAAAGAAGAAGAAGGCTTAGAGCTACCTGCGCCTATTTTATGATAAGTTATTAAGATGATTAAGCAAATTATAGTCGCAGTTAGAACTTTTGAGCAATCCTTGAAACCCATAGAGCGAGCGAGCGACCGAGAGTGAGAGAGAGGCGTTAAGAATAGAAGAGATGAAAATACACATAAGATTGTCTGATAAAATACAGTGAAACGACTGTCAAAGAAAGGAATTAGTGAGGTGCTAGATTTGTTCCACCTGGCAAAAGTTGAGAAAACATCAATTATTTGGCTTAAGAATTAAAAAAGTGATAGTTGATTTCTGATTTCTCTTAATATATATTGCTGTCTTTTATAGATGATGTTTTTTAAATAGTTGGACAAAATTAAGAACCTAAAGAAAACAAAAATTTTATATATAAAAATTCAGCACTATACAAATAAATATATCGCTCCTCTGTGCTGTACATTTTATTGTTGTGATTATTAAAAGTTAAATAAAAAGTTTATTTAAAATTACTTTATAACGCCTACAAAACACATTAATTTGTTTAAAGTGAATATAAAATCATATAATTCGAGTGTTATTCAAATTAAAAATAAAAATATTTTAAATAAATATTACGTTAATAATTTATTCTCTTTTCTTCATACAATCATCATAAATTTTATAAATTTTTAAAAATCAAACATTCAATTTATATGCATTTATAATTTAACGTTCTCCTCGATCATAGGCTCAATTTATATTAAATGAAAAAGAAATTAAAATATTGGGTTAGCTAATTCAGCTAATAAAAAATATACATCAATTTTATAGCTCAAATGAAATCCAAAATAAATTGAAAATATCAAAGCAAATGCAAAATTGATGGCCCAAACTGATCAAAACCCAGGAACTATGGACAATGCATAGTGAATACATGCATAATCAGTTTCATGCACCTAGCGGTGAACAAGTATTTGTTAAGACTGTTGATGAGTCAAGTACAATTTCATTGTAGCTCTTGACACCAAAAATTAATTGTTAGTTCTAAACGTGACAAAAATATTTAAAGATCAAAATAAGTTGATGAAACTTAGCAAAAGGTATTCAAAACTACTCATCCATGTCATAAAATCAACGTTTTGAAGTCATTAATAACTCAACAAAGAGTTTAAGGAAATCTTCATTCCACCATCATACCATACTATGGTATTTATTTTTGGATGTGGGGGGACACCACGCAGATTGTAGGGGTACTTATTGAAGTGATCGGGTACGACATTGAGGTATGATGTGCTATCTCGAAAGATAGGGACATCACCCTACAATGGATCTAATCACCTAATAAGGACTCCTAAGACATGATGGGCCTTCCAATATACCAAAGATTTTTTCCCTGGTTTACATGGATGAATAAAGCAGGGTTTATATTAAGCCAATTTATCAAGTTCTCTATAGAGGCAAAATGTCACCCCAGCGGCTATTCTTTGCTTTGAAAAATGTAAGTCTACTATGTTTTCTCCTTAGCACAGTCATTGCGCACCAAAAGACACCCCTTATGTCGGATAGTCCTATCTTGTGGCCTGTAGACTACCCCTTCAGATCGATAAATCTGAGGTAGGTCAACGACATAGACCCTTCTCAGTGTGGTCCATCTCACACTGACAGGGTCCATCAAAATAAAATGAAATTAATCCTGACTACTCCTGAGCTGATATAAGTCACCTGCATTCACTTAGTAGTCGTCTTAGGTAGGGTTTGATTTATTGCACCATCAATAGGTCACCCCAACGATTGTTCCCGCTTTAGAAGATGTAAGTCTGCTATGCTTTCTCCCTAGCACAACCATTACACACCGAAAGGCAACTCTTAGGTCGGATAGTCCTACATTGTGGCTGGTAGACTACCCCTTTTGAATTGTAAATCTGAGATAGGTCAAGGCCGACATAGCTCCTTCTTAGTGGGTCCATCGCACACCAACAGGGTCCACTACATAACAAAATAAATTAAATCAAATCAAATCAAATTAAATCATATTAAATCAAATTAAATTAAAATGATATTAATCTTGACTACTCTTGAGTTGAGGTAAAATCCAAGGGCACTCTCTTAGTAGTCGCCATAGGCCGGGTTTGTTATTGTGCATCCAATAGATCACCCCAACGGCTATTCCTTGTTTTGGAAGATGTAAGTCTGTTCGCTTTCTTTCTAGAACAGTCATTGCATATCGAAAGGCAACTCTTAGGTCGGATAGCCCTTTCCTATGGTAGGTGGACTACCCCTTTAGACTTGTAAATCAAAGACAGGTTAAGGCCTCCATAGCTCCTTCTTAGTGCAGTCCATCGTACATCGACAGGGTCCATAAAAAACTAAATTCAAAACCAACCTCCCTAATGGAATCAATTTAAACATATCAGACAAACCAAACTTCTCCCCAACAAAGTTGCCAGAAAAATCTGTTGTGTTTATTTTTGATCTATGCATGCAGATCATAGGGGATACTTATTGAAGTGATCAGGTATGACATTAAGGTATGATGTACTATCTCAAAAGATAGAGAGGCATCACCCTTCAATGGACCTAATCACCTAATATGGACTTCTAAGGCATGATGGGTCTTCAAATATACTAGAGATTTTTTCCTTGCTTTACATGGATGAATAAAGCAGGGTTTACATTAAATCGAGTTTTAAAGTTCCTTATGGAGGCAAACCTCCATAGTTAATTATATCTCAGGGAATGAAATTCTATAAGAATATTCTCGATTAAAGTAGGCAATTATTGTCTCCAAAGATTTTAAAGCTATACTATCAAAGAATTAATAATGTTTAGAATCAATTGGGTTAGGTCAAGTAGAGAAACTTATTTTGAAAGCCAAAGGGAATGAGTAAGAAATGCTCATGATACTAGGAAGCCTATTGAGCATTCCAATCTATCCTATAATTAGGCTTTACATATTTGAAATTGAAGAGATTTATTTTGTTTGAGTTGAAAATTCATTAGATTACTAGGGCTTATAATCCACCAATACAAGGTTGCGGAAATACATAAGAGGTGAGAATTTATGCTAGTTGCTCAAAGAAAATAATGACATCATATCCTAGATCTAGTGAGCTTTGGCATAAGTCAAAGCATGACCTAATCTAAGTGAAAATAGGCACATGATTTAACTCCACAAGAGAGGACAAACCACATGACTGGACTTACAACCGCCTGGAGTGGCAGCCAGCTAACTCCTCCTACACTTTAAATTCATGTGGTCTAATCATATGAATTTCCAAGATGGTTAGGCTATTATTAATTTAGAAAGAGACTAAAGTCCTTAAACTCACTACCTAAGAGACTAGAGCATGACTGGTATGAGTAATGACTTAATCTACAAATATAAATATTTTCAAATTTTATTTGATTTTTGATACTTTATTTTAAAAAAGGCTTTGGGACTTTTATATGCCTAAATTCATGATGAAGTAGAGTTGTTGGCCAAATCAAGAGAGAAAGAGGGTGAAGCTCATTTAGTAGGGCTTGCTCTCATAGGTCAAGCGATCCCTATGCATGTAAGGATGGAAGCCCTCAATTTGCAAGAGTTATTCAAGGTACATGCATGATGTGAAATATACAACATTTAGCTAAAGAGTTCTACCATTAGAAGTCCAACTTCCATAATTAAGGATAGTTATGGGTATTCAAATCACATCGAGCACATAACGCCAAGTTATGGTTAGAGAAGCTTGAAGGTTTAGAGTAGAGACACCTCCGGGAAAGCCTAAACCTCAAATTGTATAAAGCCAAAATGATTCAAGCTCATAACAAGTTGGTATGTCTTAGAGCTTTTCAAGTAGGAGAGCTTGTTTTAGTTCTAAGAAGACTAATTATTGTCCATCGAAAGATGGGAAGAAAATTTGAACCCACTTGGGAAGGCCTTTTCTCCATAGAAAAGGCCTACCAAGGAGGATCTTATCAGCTTATAAATTATAAGGGAGAGCGTCCCATGCTTCCAATCAACAAGCTCTACCTAAAAAAAGTTATCCATAAATCTTATTTGAAAATAACTATCAATAAAATTTCTTTTATCTCAAACTCCACCTCTTCATATTAGTTAGAAATATCTTTTCTTACTAATCTGCCACGATGTTTTTATGTTAGGTGTAAGGAGCTCAAGTGGCATTCTATCCTTTAGTAATACAACACCAACACAAACTACACACAACCACATATAAAACAAACATATATCTTTCATCTAGGGCTATTTTGATGTGGGATAAAGCCCCATGTGGCACTCACTCATTAGCTGCTCTAGGTCGGGCTAACATGCTACCTTGCTAGTGTGTCACCCTAGTGGTTACTTGTCTGGAGGATGAAAGTCTATAAGCTTTCTTCCTAACTTGATCATTGCAAAGTGATGAGCTCCTCGTTTGTTTGGTTGGCCTTACTGAACAGCTAGTAAGCTGCCCCATGTTAACTTAGTTTAAGAGGATGTAAGCCTACATGCTTTCTTCTTGAACTAGCCATCATGCACTAACTGGGTCAAGTATATTTAAGGCTTAAGATAAGTCCCCCAGTGGCTCCTTTCCTCCTAACTACTTCAAGTCTTGGTCCAGTCCTTACACGGGACTCCCCACTTGTTAGTCGCCCTAGGTCAGATAGTAGCTATCTCACCGATGACAGACTATCCCGATGATCATTTTCATGTATGAGGATGTAATTCTACAAGCTTTCTTGTTGGATTGATCATCACAAATAGATGAGCACCATAGGTTGGTTGGTTATTGCCATGCTGACAATGACCCAACCGGTGGATACACCACTCATGGTAGAAGTAAGTCTACAAGCATTCTCCTAGAGTTGGCCATCGTATACCTATAAGCTTTATTTTATAGGATCCTGGATAAAGCCCCTAGCGGCACCTCCCCTGTGGGCACTCTATTTGGATCACGTCCTTAACGACCCCATTTAAACACTACCTTGGTTACTCTTGGATTGGACAGTCCCTTTTTCCTAGTAGCCACCCTTGTGGTTAGAGAATTTGTCATGCAGATTTGCAGATTCTCCCTTGGTCCGTAAGTCTGAGATAGGACTAGGCTGATATAAGCTCCTTCTCAATGTGGTCTCTCGCACACCAACAGAGTCCATGCAAACATATAAAGAAAATAAAATTTACATCTTCACTTGTGGATTAGCAGGAAAACCCCCAACGGTACCAAATCAAACTTGGTTGAATTTTTTTTAAATCAATCATTCTTTTATTTATATTCACAAATATAATTAAAATCCAAATTCAAATGAGTCAAATCAAATCAAACTAAATCAAACCAAATCAAGACTTTTCTTAAGCCATATGGACCTATCTCCATAAGCTTAAATCAAATCTCAACCCAAATCAACCCAAATTCAATTGATTTCTTTATAAATCAATTATTCCTTCATTTATATTCACAAATATAATTGAAACCTACCCTCCAATGACCAAAAATTAATCAAACTAAATCAATTCCCTACTTAAGCTCTTTTGACTTACATCCTTAAGCTTGGTCAAATTTGCTTCCAAATCACTCCAAACACAAGTGATTATCTCATGAATCACTTATACCTTCATTTATATTCATAAATGTAAATGAAATATAAATCCAAATAGCCAAAATCAAACCCAAATCAAATCAAATCTCCAATTTTAGCCTTTTTAGCTAGTTTCTTGAACTTGGCTAAATGATACCCAAATCAACTCAAAACCAATAGATTTCTTCATGAATCAATCATTCCTTCAATCACTCATCCAAATATAAACATAAGCTACAATTATCAAACCAAATCTAAGTCAACTCAAGTCAAGCCCATATTGACCCATTTTGACTTGAAATTATCATATGAACCAAAATCTATTTGACTCCAAACCAATTGCAATTGGATTTATATTTTCATCCTAAATCCAAGTATGAGTTCAACTAAACTTGAACCAAGCTAAAACCAAACCAATTGACCCATTTAGGTCTACTTGATCCAAAGTGACCTAAAGACCCTTTTTGAGTCAAGTTCTAATCCAACCCAAGTTGGATTAAACCAAGCCCATCCAAATCTCATACCATGATCAATAATCATCCTAGGCTGATCAACTACCTTGAATCGGGTCAAACCAAGTCAACCTTTAGGCCAAATGAAACCCAAATTAGCCAAAACTCACCATATACCAAATTGATTAAAACCATTGATTTAAATCAATTCATAATCAATGATTGAACATGACCAATCCCTTAATTAAGCTAAACCAAGTCCAATTGACTATTTGATTTAAGTTGACCCAAATTATCCTAAATAGCCAAAATGGGTCAAATCTTGATTTAACCCAAATTAATTGCAACCAATGGATCAAGTTCATTCTAAATCATTTATTGAACTTGACCAAAGCCATAATTGCACCCAACTTGACCAATTGGTCAACTTGACCCAACTTAACCCATATTGATTTAAAGGGTCAAATTAGCCAAAATCTAAATTAATTTCAAATTTTACCAAACCAAAGCCTACAATTATTTTCAATTAACCAATTGAACATGAACCAACACCTAACCCAACCCAATTTGGTCAAATTGGTCAAATTGGTCAAATTGGGCAACTTAGCCCATTTGACCTATTTGAATCCAAACGAACCAAAATCAAACCTAAGCTAAATTAATCAAAACAACTTAAACCAAAACACTCCAAATGATCATTTGAACCTAAACCAAGCCTTGGTTTGACCCAATTTGATCAATTGGTCAACCCACCCCAACATGAACCCATTTGATCAAATGAAGCTAAACCAACCCATAGGACCCTAGGAGCTGGCCAAATCCAACCCAAACCAGTCCTAGATCACTCAAAAATTAGCCCAAAGTAAAGTGGACCCCACCCAAGGGGATTAGCCATTGGGCAAGCCCTCTTTCCATTAGATTCTCCCTTTAAGAAGCAATGTCAACTCCCTCATCACCATGGCAACCCTCAAAACACTCAAGTGAGGCTCCACCTAACCCACCCTAAGTCAGCCATGGACTAATGGGAGGTAAGTTGACTCACCTCCCATGCAAACCGAGCACCCATTAGATTCAAGCTAAGAAACCATTGCACACCAACCCTTGGGCCACCTCCCATTACCTCCTCTACTCACATCGAGCCACATGGATGTGAGTGTGACCTCTCTGGTACCCTGACGGTGGCCTACTGGCCTAAAGGAAAAAGCCCATCTCATCTATCCTTCCCTGCCAATTGTGGGGTATACCCCCTCAATTCAAATGGGATTTGGCACTAGTCGAACACATTAAGCCCTAAAGTGAGAAACAAAATCCCATTGCCTTCCTCAGAGCATTCCAAAGCCTTCCGAGCTCACATTTCCTTCCCCTGCACATAATCCAAATAAGGGAGGCCAATCTGAAGCCCCATTTCATCAATCCTCCACCAAACCTAAATCAACCTTGCACACACTATCACCACACCTCGTCGAGCAATACCAAGTCATTTCCCAAGCTTCCAAGCCACCAAAAGCTCAAGTTTGATCAAAGTCAAAGCTCTTATGTGTGTGGATTGGTCATCTGAGTGGATCACTTCAAATTAAGGACCAAGCTTCTCGATAGAGCTTTGCCTCAACTAGGCAAAGCTACCTCCATCGATCCCACTATCAGACAATAGCTCCGGTGTGGTAATTCCTCAAAATCGTAGTTTAGGTAAATTTTTCATGGGCCTTTGTGAAGAAAACTTTCATCTGAGTTGATCTTGATTGTTTGATATGTTCATCTCCTCCTCCTGATGGTGTGGGATCAATTGATCCCTATTCGAGCTCTGTTGAGCTCGGATCGAACAGAGAAAGACGAATGGTATCCGTCTTTCACCATTTGCGAAGGAGACATATCACGAGCCGTCTATTTCGCATGATCAAAATGGATGGTCTTGATCTAATCATTCTTAGATCAACCGATTTCCTTCTTAATCACAGGATTTGATTGTGGTCATCCAATCTTAAATTGGACGATCTACGGGAAAGCACGTCCCTCACAATCCGAGTCAGCATCCCAATTTGATAACTTAAATAGCCTATCTCATTGCGCCATGTGGAAAGAGCTCCACCTCAGCATGTCGCATTACCAACCACATGGTGTCGACGGGATTAGGGAGTTAATTAGGCTTAATTAATCCTTTTTTAAGGCTAAAACTTCTAAAATTCATAACAAATCCTAGAAAAATCTAAAAAATATAAATGATGGGTCATTTTAAATATATTTTAGAGAGGAATCCAAGAAAATTATTATTAATTAATTTTGAAGAGTAACTTTTGGTTAATTAAGGTTTAATTAAAATTTTAATTAGCCTAATTACTCTCTGATTAATTATCTAATTCATTTCAAACTTTTGAGAGATGTTTAGGGGGATAACCTCTGCCTCCCCTTTTTTTGAAATTTATTAGATAGTTAATTAGGGAAATTGATTGATTAAGCCTTGATTACTCTCTTATCTTAATTAATAATAATTAATCAAATCAACAGTGAATTAATCCATTAATTAAGTTGATTAGGCACTGTTAATAGTGGAGAAACTTAGGGAAATGGATTGGGACCCCTCTTCCAATTTTTTCCTTAAGTTTTCTTCATTCTCTCTTTAAAATTAATTAATTAAGGCTCATTAATTAAATATATAAATTAATCAAAACCCAAATTATATCTAAAATTTAATCAACTATTTGAAAAGATTTAGGGATTGAGACTTAGGCTTCCTTCTTTATTTCTTTCCCTAATTCCATTTCATATTGTTGATTAGGATAATTAGGATTTAATTAGATAATTAATGAATTAACTTGATTAAATATGTTTTCCCTAATTAATTATTGGGTAGCTCTTTGTGTGTTCGATAACCTAAACAGAGAGCTAATAAAATTATGGTTAGCTCATATGTGAGAGAAAACTATAAAAATAATTAAGTGAGTCCCTTAAGCTTAATTAATTAAAAATTATGAGCTAATTACATTAGGCCCTTTCATTTCATAGGAGCATCGCTAATTTACTTTTCATGTGGTTGCATATCATATTAGCTCATAATTGTTTAATTAATTACCTTAAGGTGACATAGGTAAGGGTTAATTAACTGACTTAATCCATGCTTAACTAAATCAATTCATAAAATTAACATAATTGCTTTTAATTAAATCAAGTTAACTCACACATATGAGGAATGGGATTAAGATTAGCAAACCTCTTTCACATCGCTTAAATCAAATCAAACATAAAATTAAAATGGCTTTAAGAAATTTTGGTTTATTTTAAATAAGCTTGTATAATGTGATTGTCCTTAGGAATTAGTTGGATTGAATAAAATTACATGTGAGTTTTACTTTATTTCTTTTCTTAATCATGTTAAAATATTGTATGCCACTTGCATTCATGCATTCACTTCTTCCAAATTAATTAAATGAAGATGATTTCCTATATGTCAATTTGCATGTGTTGGCTTAATTAAAAAAATATGTGTGGCTATTATCACTATTAAATTATAAATGTATTTTCAAAAGCTTATTAATGAATAATGACATATATATAGTGACTTTAGTTATACATACATAGGAGATGCATGTGAATATAAACTTAATGAAGTGAAGTCACTTTCTTACATTCATATGTTCATTTGCATAAGTTTGAATGTTAATGGGTATATAAGTCTGGACATCTCGGGGATGCACGACTCTAAGTAACTCCAAAGAGGTTCCCACCTCACTCCCCTGGTGTAGAACAATAGCTATGTACCTATTTTATTTCATTCTTAAGCACTTTGACATTAGAATTTAGAAAGATCTTTAATTTATTTACACAAATAAGTTAAATAAATCAAACTCTACTTTTGCATGGTTTTCTATTCTTATAGTTATTTATACATCCATATGTATTTAAGAATAGCGGGTATATTAGTCTGGATATTTTGGGGATGCACGACTTTAAGTAGCCCAAAGGAGGTTCTTACCTCACTCCCCTGGTGCAGAATAATGGTGACGTACTTGCTTAAAATTTTCATACATTTGAATGGATGCACAGCTTTAAGTAGCCCCAAGGTAGTTCCTACCTCACTCCCCTCGTGCAGAACAATGGCAACATACTTGCTTAAAACTTTCATACATTTGAATGTGTATTTTTCTAATGAATGAACCCCCCCCCCCCTCTTTTGTATTAAAAAAGACATGCATTCATAATTTGTTCAAGTGATCGGGTTGATTGGTCATATGATTTAGAGTTCTTTTCTTATGCTTTTGTATAAGAATTTAAATAGAGCTTTAAAATAATATGACAAAATAATTCAACCAAATGAAACATCGATTCCAAGTATATGTGCTTACATTCATCATTTAAGTGTGCTAGAAATAAATTACCATGTATAGGTATGTTTGGGACTTAATCATATGCATGCTATATGTGATGGAAAGAAATGAACAAACATGTGTTATGTGATAACAATTAATTCCAATTAATCTTAAGATGCATTTCTTATTGAATGAGATTATTTAAAGTGAACTTAAACTTATGATTAATTTAAAATATGTAATAAGCCATTCAGCAAAGAGAATTAATTAATTAATCAACTTTAGATGTGACTTAAGGTAGGGATAAAAGAGAGTGATCCTCTCTTTTCTTCTCTTTATAATACTTAGTTGTTAAGTGTAGGTCAAATGAAATAAAATAAAACACTAAATAAAATTTACAAATCAATTAAACCACTTAAAGTGAAACCACCCTTTATAACTAAATGTCCTTTATACTTAGAGAATGATAACTCTAAAGCCTAGATAGAACATACCACACAAGCCTTAATATACACACATTAGATTAAGTCACCACTTAGCTTTATGTTAGAGTAGTGCATGGTTTGATGTATATTTATTTTATCATGTAATATTGTAGACTGGATGTTAGGTGTATGCCTTATAGACTGGATGTTAAGCCATGATTAGCTTAATTATATCTTATAAGAGATTGTGCTTAAGGGGTGCCTAAAATAAATATAAATGCTCTCTTTTGTAGGTTGCTTAACCCCTAAGCATAATCTAAATTAGGTCGAGGGCTTGGTTACCCATGTGCAGGGTGTTAAGTCTAAACTATACATATAACTGCTTGGGTTCTATGGGGTGTTTAGCTAATACTTATTTTGCAAGTGTAGTTAGATTTACTTTTCTTATTTTTAATGTAATTTTGCATTAGATATTTGGTTAAGTGTTATGAGGGTTAATGATGAACATTTGCCAGAAGGTTTAATCCTGAGGTGCCATGTGATTCATAGAAGCCTACCAAATCAAATGAAGTAAATCAAATAAGGAAATGAAGGAAGCATAAAGATATGAAGACCCCCATAACACTTATCATTTATAATTTAAAAGTTATTCTTTCATATACTCGGATATATAAGGGTAGAGCTCAGCTACCCATTTCTTTTTCGAGTTGTACGGTGATACCTGATCACAGTGGCCTATTATTCTTTAACATTGAGTTTATAAATTATTTGATGATTTATTTATTTTGTGCAATATAAATGGCATGTATTTTTTTAGTTTCTTTGTTTATGATGATTTAATGTGTGGCATGGATCCACTTAGGCTCTTAGAAAAAAAAATAAACTTTTTTACCCCAATCACAACTCATAACTAATTTTCTAAATAATTCATAACCTCATTTAAAGCCTAGGTATTAAATCAAGATAATTAAAAGATTTAGCAACCCCTTAGGTGAATGTTGTATGCCTAATATCATGCATGTATCTTCTACCACTCTTGTAAAATGATGGCCCCATTTTGCACACATGGGAACCTCTTAACCTGAGAGCAACTCTTATTGATGGGGCTTCACCCTTTTCTCTCTTGATTTGGCCCCTAACTCATTTCATCATGCAATTATGCATATAAAATCTTATGGCCTATGTCAAAATGAAGAGTCCAAAATTAAATAAAAATTGATAAAATTTGTATTATATTAAGTCATTATTCATGCCACTCATGCTCTAGTCTCTTATGGAGATGGTTTAAGGACTTTAGTTTCTTTCTAAAAAATAATAACCTAACCATCTTGTAAGACATATGACTTGACCACATGATTTTAAATTGTATGAGGAGTTAGCTACTACTCCAAACGGTTATTAGTCCAATAGTCGGGTTGTTTACCCACTCATGTGGAGGTAAATAATATACCCATTTTTTTCCTTAACTTTAGGACATGCTTTGGCCTTCGTTAAAGCTCCCTAGATTCAAGATCTGACATTGATATTTCCCCTTGAGCTATAATCATAAATCCTCACCTCTTAAGCATTTCCATAATTTATGTATTGTGAGATTATAAGTCCTAATTTTCTAATAAAATTTTAACTCAAATACATAATTCTCCTCAATTTCAAATATATAAAGCCCAACCAAATGATAGTTTGGGATGCTCACTAGGCTTCCTAGTATCATGACCATCCCTTACACATCTCCTTTTGGCTTTGACAATAAGTCACTCCTTTTGAACTATCCCACCTGATTTTCCAAATATATCTAATTTATTGATAGTCCTATCTTTGAAATCTTTGGAGATAATAATTGCATACTTTAATCTAAAATATTCTTAAGAAACTCACCTTCCTTAGGATGTAATTAACTATGAGAGTTTGCCCCCATAGGAAACTTTAAAACTCGATTTAAATAAACCCTACTTTATTCATCCATGTAAAGTGAGGGAAAATCTCTGGTATATTCAAAGATCCATCATGCCTTAGGAGTCCTTATTAGGTGATTAAGTCCATTGTAGGGTAGTGATATCTATCTTTTAAGATAGTGCACTATTCCTTAATGTCGTACCTGATCACCTCAATAAGTACACCCTCAGTATTTGCATGGTGTCTCCCCCCCCCCACCCATATACACATAAAATCTAAAAATAAACACAACAAATTTTTTTAGCGACTCCGCTAGGGATGGTTCCTCTCTCCATCTCTATTAGACAATTATTTTCTCTAAGCATCGATAGTGAACTTGTATTTTATATGAGTCCAATACTATCTTTCCTTCCGTTGGCACTTAGCTTATTTCATCCTTAAGCAATGCTAGTCAACATCCTCTAGGTTTTAGGACCTCACTCATTATAGATCCTAGAACCCCTATTGGGTTTCCCAATAGGTGAAAAATAAAATTAATTAATGAAAGGAGATGACAAAAATTTAAAACCTCCTTATAACTAGCTTGGTGAGGCAAGGTTCATTCCAATATTTAAGAAAGTAAACTCTTTTGCAAAATGTCACTTTCCAAAAGCACTTTTTCAAAATTCACATAACAAGAAAATTTGCACAAAAATCATAATAAATTTTCAAAAAGCACAAAACTCATATAAAAAAACCTCATCTAATAATCCCCATGATTGTTACATGGAGGTTCTTTTCAAAACCAAAATCAAAATCTTTTTGTTTTAAAAAAGCATCTTTTTGAAAATAGTTAACCACTCAACATATTCAAATTTGTTGAATGAAGATTCTATTTTCAAAAATCATAACATGAAATTGAAACTCCACTTAACATATGTCACATATGCTAGAGTTGAGTTCCTTTCTTTTTCAAAAGCACACTTTTGAAGGTAACCATCTCTATTCAACATGCTCAAACTTGTTGAATGAAGATCCTATCTTCAAATAAAATCATAGCATAAAATTTAAACTTAACTTAACATATTTCACGTATGTTAGAGTTGAATTTTTCCTCTTTTCAAAAGCTAGAAATCACACACATAAAATCAAGACATATTTTGGACTCCATTTGACATACCCAATTTGTCAAATGAGAGTCCCATTTCCAAAATCCACAAAAACAAATTGAACTCTATTTAACATACCTAAATTTGTTAAATGGATTTCCCCTTTCTTGAAATAAATCATAATCACATTTGATTCCTACTTAGCATACCAAATTTGTTAAGTAAGAATCCCATTTTCAAGTCATAATCACATTTGATTCCTACTTAGCATACTAAATTTATTAAATAAGAATTCCATTTTTCAAATCATATCACATTTGATTCTAATTTAACATATCAAATTTATTAAGTGAGAGTCTCATTTTCAAAAATATAAATCAGATCACATTTGGCTCCCACTTAACATGCCAAATTTGTTAAGAGAGAGTCCCATTTTCAAAAAGTAAATCATATCACATTTGGCTTCCACTTAACAAACCAAATTTGTTAAGTGAGAGTCTCATTTTCAAAACAAAATCATGTCACATTTGATTCCTACTTAACATACCAAATTTGTTTAAGTAAGAATCCCATTTTTCAAATCATATCACATTTGATTCCTACTTAACATACTAAATTTGTTAAGTAAGAGTCTACTTTCAAAATAATAAATTATATTGCATTTGGCTTCCACTTAACATACCAAATTTGTTAAATAGAAGTCTCATTTTTAAAAATAAACAAACACAAATCAAATACACTTGGCTCCCACCTAACATACCAAATTTGTTAAGTGAGAGCGTCATTTTCAAAACACATATCAAATTCATTGGCCTCTACTTAACATACCAAATTTGTTAAGTAAGAAGCCCCATTCTTAAATCAACATATATCACACACATAACCCATCACCATAAGCAAAGATACTTTCACAAAATTTTAAAACACATAATCAAAACCTTTTCTTAGCATACCTAAATTTGCTAAGTAAAGTTCTTCAAAATCAAAATTTTCAAACAAGATACACAATAAAATATCTTCAAAGGTCTCTCCAAATATCTAAACCCTGCCCAACCTACTTAAATTGGTTGAGTATGGGTTCTAAATCAAAATTATATGACAAAGATTCTCATATAAAAATCTCTCCAATGACCCCCACTTAACATAACTAAATTTGCTGAGTGTGTGTTCAAATTTCTAAATCAAGTCTAGAATTTATTTCTGAAGGTGAATACTAAAGTGAGGGACTGATTTAGTTATGATTTCAACAAATGAAGAGTTTTAGCTCAATTCAGTATATATGGCTCTTAGCAAGTTTAGTGTTCTCATTCTTGTCCAGTGTTGACTTGGCCCTGGATCAGGCCAAGCTCACCTCGCCCACTATGCGTCTGATTCAGTTTGGTCATGGATTGAGGCTGTGCGAGTTACTTGTGAGGGGAGAGTACTCACGACAGTCAGTAGGGAGGAGGTGGCGGGATAGACACCACTTATTCGCTTTGACATGCCTTCTGACTCTGAGTTCCCTCCACTAAAGAAGAAGGCAGTAGAGGTCTCCATAGTGAGAGCAGCAGCTTCAACAAGATCAGCTCCAATTTTAGTTGTATCACCAACAATGTCAGTGGTTCCCCTGTCTATTTCATAAGCTATTCATCCTATTACCCGACGAGGACTAACACCACCTCGTTGGTCCCCTTAAAGGGGAAGGCTATCTTGGTCTCCGAGATAGTCTCCCCTACCTTCGAGTAGGTTCTAGCTCCCGCCCACTCGACTCACCCGCACTCAGCACGACAACAAGAGCCGAAAGGTTAAGCGACATCATGAGCGAGCAGCTGTAGAGGCAGAGGCAGCATCCCATGTTGTAAAGAAGGGTTCACCCCGGGAGATCACTCCCTTACTCAATGGCAGTAGATTCCATCCCCTCTCAGGCTCAAATGGAGAGGAAGATTACAGCATTGCCTCCACCACTAGCTTATTATGAGGTACGGACTAGGGAGAGGAGGATGCCCTACACTTTATTTTCAATTATTCACCAAATAGGCAGAGCCCAAAGGCACTTAGAGTCTGGTGCATTATTTGACCTGAGATCTTTGATCCCTAAGAGCATCGGATCAGATACATAGAGGCTCGAGTGATAGTATAGGCAGATAGGAGGAGAGGAGGAGGTATGTCTGCAATCGGTAGCCTCTGCTCTTATGGATTTCATAGGTCGATGGGCTACCAGAGTCAACTATATCGACAATATAGTGCTCACATGTACAATTAGTATGAGAGGAGAGCTCCTGCTGAGTGACAACCAGCATCTCCACCATACTGCATCGCTCATTGTCCACCTTCACCAGTACATGTTTCAGTATCCCCTGTGTCGACCAAGGCACAAAATTCCACATTGGGGGAGAAGAGAGCCCCATTAGCGATCCATTTATGGCCTCAGGGTCCCATTCCATCTACTCCACCCATTGAGGTGAGGTCAAGCTCTCTTTCTTGACCTTCCACTTCAACTGTGATGAAGAAGGAATGGTGACCCAAGAGTGTCATAGTCATTCCACCAACTCCACTGCAGTTGGCAGTAGCAGCAGTAATAGAGGGGGAGGGAGACAGTTCTGTAGCTTCTATGGCATTAGATCCCCCCAACAGACAGCACTCTACTTGTAGTCAATCATGAGTATGTATCTTCCAATGAGCATAGTCCTCCCATAGATGGCACTCCAGTGGCAGGCAGTATCAGATGCATTTTTGTTAGTGAGCATAGCCTTACTACTAATCAGCAGCGAGTGTTTATACTGGCATAGTTAGATCATTCTTTGGATGACATTATAGCACAGTATTTTTTCAAAAAGGAGGGAAATCTTATGAAGCGATTAGTCCGATTATGAGGAGGGAAGGATCAATTTTGACCCCAATAAGGATGATTTGTTGGAGGACTCGGCCAAGTTCCACATGGTCGATACCAGTAGAGTCATGAAGTTATTGTGGTTGAAGAAGATGATAATGTCCATTCAACCCAAGCACCTCCTTTAGTAGATTAGGAGATGATGATCAGATCAACTAGATACAGAAGAGGATGGAAGACTTGTTAGCAGCCATCCATGCACTCCAAAACTAGGCCTCAACCCTACAACATATACCAATAGAGGTAGATCATCCTAAGTTAGCACATGTCCTAGATCAACCTAAGAGACTTCTCCAATAGATTAGAATAATGGTAGATTGCATAGAAAGGTGATGGATAGTACATCCATTCATAAGAAGAATATCAAGCACATGGTGGAACAATAGTGAGGGAATCGCTAGCGCAAGCCTGAGGTGGCTCATCTATCCCAAAGGGTAGACCCTACTTAGAGAAATTTAATGTGATCAAGTATCCTAAGGGTTTCGTGCCTCCTTCTTTTAAAATCTTTGATGGCAATTAGAACCCTCACCAACATATTGTACATTTTAGGGTCATTTATTGCAACATCGATGATAGTGATGCTCTTCTTTTCAAATTGTTTATTAGCAGCTTACCGGGAGTTGCATTTGACTAGTATGCTAAATTTCCCAACAATTCAGTAAAGACATTTTGAGTTGGAGCACCTTTTCATCAAGACATTTGTTGGAGCTCATCAAAGGGTGATTGTAGACGATCTTGTTGTAGTGAGATAAGTTCCCAATGAGTCCCTTGTTGATTATATTCTCAGGTGGTGTAACCTGAACATGAAATGCAAGCCACAGTTGTTCAATAATATTCCATTATGATTCTCCTCAAGAATATTCATGGCCCGATCATCATCATGCTTAAGGGCTTGTGGTGTTTATTTTTGTGATGAGGAATGTTGTTGAGACACGTAAACTCACAGATGTACTCATTAGGGTGATTAGGTGTGACATTGAAGAATGATGTACTATCTCAAGAGACAGATGTCATCATCCTACAATGGACCTAATCACCTAATAAGGACTCCTAAGGGCAATGGGTCTTCAAATGTACCAAAGATCTTTCCCCTATTTTACATGAAAAAGTAAAGTAGGATTTATTTTAAGCTGAGTTCGTTAAGTTCCCTATAAAGGCAAGCCCCCATAGTTAATTACATCCTAAAGGATGAGGTTCCTTAGAAATACTCTCGATTAAGGTAAATGATCGTTGTCTCTCAAGATTTCAAAGATAGGACTATCAACAAATTGATTATTTTTAAAAAATAAAGTGGGATTGATCAAAAAGAAAAAAAAGTTATTATCGAAATAAAAGGTAGATGAGTAGGGGATGATCATGATGCAAGAAAATCGAGCGAGCATCCCAAACTATCTTATGATTGGGCTTTATATTTTTGAAATTTGAAGAGGATTATATGGTTGAGTTGAATTTTTATTAGAAATCTAGGGCTTACAATTCCACAACACAAGATTGTATAAATTCCTAAGAAGTGAAGATTTATGCTTGTAGCCTATAAAGGGAAACAACAACCTCATATCCTAAATCTTGGGAGCTTTGGCGAGGGCAAAAACATGACCTAAATCTAAGACAAAAATGGGTATATGGTTTATCTCCATAAGAGCGAATAAACCACCCGAATGTTGGACTTACAATTGCCTGGTGGCCAACTAACTTCTCTTACAATTTTAAATACATGTAGGTAAGTCTTATGCTTTACAAGATGGCTAAGTTGTTGTTTATTTAAAAAGGAAACTAAGTCCTTAAACTCAATCCCTAAAAGATAAGATTATGAAGGAATGAACTCATGACTTAATCTAATGTAAATTTTATTAAATTTTATTTTGATTTTTGGACATTTTTACTTGACATGGGTTATGGGATTTCATATTCCTAATGCATGAGAAAATTGGTTATGGACCAAAATCAAAAGAATGAGGTGTGTTCCACCATGGCTCTCAAAGGTCAAGCCATTTTCTCTATCAAAAGTGGAAGCCCTCCATTGGCAAGAGTGAGACAATATGATTTATGCATGATATAAAACATACAACATCCAGCTAAGGGGTTGCTAAATATTTTATTATCTTGATTTATATCCTAGAATTTAAGTGATGTTATGAATTATTTAGTTTAATTTTGAGTTGTTTAATTGGATAGAAAAAAATTTTCTAAGAGCCTAATCGCATCCAGGCCATTCAATAACCATCAAATACTTAAGAAATTAGGAAAATCATGTCATCCTAATTGCAATCATAAACATAACATCAATCAATTTATAAAATTAGTGCAAAAGAATAAGAGGGTGATGTGGTCGGGTTCCACAATGTAATCCGAAAAGAAATGTGGGTAACCGAGCTCTACCCTTATATGACTCAGATTACAAATGATAATTATAATTTAGAAGGAATTTATGTTATGGGGGTCTTCATTCTTCATTTCTTCATTTCTTCCTTTCTTCATTTCTTTCTTTCTTCATTTTTCTCTTTCTTCATTTCTTTCTTTCTTTCAGTTTGACTTGGGATGTAATTTGCTCTAAGGCTTCACATGGTACATAAGATTTGGTTTTATGACCAATGTTCATTCTTATCCCCCATAACATTCATCTAAATCTTAATTGCAAAATTTACATCAAAATGTGAAAGTTAAATCTAACTAAACCTATAAAACAGATATTAGCTAAACATACCACACAACCCAACTAGTCATATGAATAAGTTAGACTTAGCACCCCACACATGGGTAACCAAGTCCACCTGTCCTAATTTGAGTTATGTTTAGGGGTATAAGCAACCTGCACAGCAAAAGCATTTATAATTTTATTGCAACACCCCTTTAGCATAACCCCTTGCTAAAAACAAGATTAGACTAAAATTGCCCTATCATCCAATCTACGCACATGCACCCTAACATCCAGACAAAATTAATACATCACAAAACAAAATCATACATCAAACCATGCACCTCCTTAACATAGATCTAGAAATGATGACTTAATCCAATGTATGTGTCATTTAAGGCTTGTGTGGCATGTCTTATTAGCTAGGCTTTGAGGTTGAAATTTTCTAAGTGTGAAAGATTCAGTTTAGATGGTGGTTTTATTTTAAGTGATTTAGTTTATTTATCAATTTTAGTTGGTGATTTGATTTGGTTTGAATGAACCTACACTTAGTTACTAAACATTGTGAAGAGAAGAAAAGAGAAGAGAACTTCTCTTTCATCCCTACCTTAAAATATTTTTGAGATAGATTGATTGATGAATTTCATTTAGTGAATATTTTATTATGTGTTTTAATTAACCCTAAGTTTATATTTGTTCTAAATATCCTTATTTAATAAAAAAAGGCAACTTAGGATAGTTAAAGTGGATTACTATCACATAACACACCCATTTATTTCTTTTCATCATGTATACCATGCATATGAATAATCCTAAGCATACATATACATGCAATGCAAATTTTTAGCACACTTTGATGATGAATCCTAAGAGATATGATTTGAAATTTTGGATATTCCATTGATGTAAGTCTTTATTATGTAGAAAAGGGGGATTTCTCATCCATTAACAAAATACACATTCACATGTATAAAATTTATAAGTGAGTATGGCACCATTATTTTCTATACTAGGAGCATAAGATACATGACCAACTTAGGGCTACTTAAAGCCTTGCAGCCCAGGGATGTCCAAGCTAATATACCACTTTTCTTAAATACATGAAGATGTACAAAAAGAACCAAATGGATAAAGAATCTTGCAAAAGATTGTATTTGATTTGATTGTAATTTACATGTGTAATTTGAAGATCCTTCTTAAGTCCTAACATAAAAATGCATAGGAATAGATTTAAGCAAGTGTTGTGTTCTTTTAAATGAACTATACACTTACAAATCTTATGTAAATCCATGTTAAGAGAAGAAAGAGAACTTCATAATACACATCTTATGCTATAATCACATACAAGTTATAATTATTTATAAGTAGCATCACTTCATTCATAATCTTTGAATAGATTTTGAAAATAATTTTTGGTTTTAAAGTGATAATAGCCACTCATATTCTTAATTTTAGCAAATACATGCAATTTGACATAAAGAAACATTTTATTTTATTGATTTTTTTAAATGAATGCATGATTTCATATGGCAAACAATATTTAGCATGCTTAGAAAGAAATAAGGGGATGTAAGCCCATGACTTCATTCACCCTACTTAATTTTTAAGGAAAATCATATAAAATAGGATTATTTAAAATGAATCAAAATTCTTTAAGAAGATTTTTATTTTTGAATTTGATTTGACTTAGGAAAAGTGAGAAATATTTGTTAATCCTAACCCATTCCCCCTTGTATGAATTGATTTGGTTTAATTTAAAATAATTAGGTTGATTTTATATTTTGATTAGGTTAAGGTGTGAATTAAATCCAATAATAATCCCTACCTATACCACTTTAACATAATTAACCAACCAATTATGAGCCAACATATGATATGCAACCACATGTAAATTAAATCAGCAGTGCACCTAAGAAATAAAGGAGCCTAATTCAGTTGGCTCACAATTATTGATTAATTAAACTAAAGAGTTTAATTAAGTACTTTCATAACCATCCTACACATTTAGTTTGATTATAATTTTCTTTGGAGTTCTCTTAGGTTATTAAACACCTAAGAATCTATCTAAGAATTGAATGATTAGGTTCTGGAATGATTTGGTTTTGAATTTGATTAATATTATTTAATGAGGTAATTAAGTCACTAATTAATTAACAAATTAATTAAGTGTTTATCCAAATGAAATAAACTTAGGGGAAAAGATTGGAAAAGAAATCATGGTCTCATTTTCTAAGTCCATTCACTATTTCATGATGATTAGCAAGCTTAACTAATGAATTTATCATTATTTAACATACTAATTAATCATTTAATTAATTAATAAAGTGATTAAGGATGAAATAAGCAATTCCCCTAATTAGTCAAGCAATAAATTCCAAGAATATCATGGGAGGTAAAGGTCATCTCACTAATTAACCTCGAAGTTTGGGATTAACTAGTTTAATTAGGAGTAATTAGCTTAAATATATTTCTAATAAAATCCAAATTGAATTAAAATCACTATTCAAAATTAATTAATTTTAATTTTTTATTATTCTCCTCTAAATGATCTTTAAAATGAGCCTAAGTTCGCATTTTTTTCTACAACTAGTTATAATTTAAGAAAGTTTTAGCATTAAAATTGGATTAATTAAGCCTAATTAACCCCCTGATCCCATCGGGCCATGTGGCGGCTGACGTGGCGTGCTTTCCATATAGCGTGATGTGATTGGTTATTTAAGTTGTCATATCTAGCGGCTGAGTCAGCCAGTGGTGAATGTGTCTTCTTTACGGGTCATCCAATCTAAGATTGGATAGTCGGGATCATTCCTATCATTTAGGCCTAAATTACAGGGGATCTAGCGTGATCTAATCACAGCCATCCATTCCAATCATGTGGAATGGATGGCGTGTGATCCTTCTCCTTTACGAGTGATGAGAGACGAACATCATTCATCTCTCTTCATTCAATTCGAGCTCACCCGAGCTCATATTGGGATCAAAATGATCCCACACCTCCGGAAGGAGGGGGGATGCACATCCAACGGTCAAGATCTTAAAAGGTGACAATTTCCTTCAAAAAGGACCAACCATATTTTCCTATGGCTACGATTTTAAGTAATTACCTCACCGGAGGTTATCACTGACACTTACAATGGATGAGGTAGCTTCGTCAAGTAGAGATGAAGCCCTATTTAAGTAATTAGGTCTTGATTTGTAGTGGATGGTTCGGTTGACCAAGCTCCCCTTCAATGGAGATCAGCTTTGATTGAAGTGATGCTTTATGCAACTTGGGGACTGGGGAAACAACTTGGTTGAGCCTGATGAAGTCCACTGATGGTGTGTGCAAGATTAATTTGGTTTTGATGGAGAATTGGATGAGTTAAGATTGGGATTGATCTCCCCTATTTTGGCTTTAAGTGAAATCAAGAATGGGAAATCAATGGAGCTTGGGAAGCTTAAAAAAGCTTAGGGAGGCTTCGATTGAATCTCCTTAGCTCTATGAAAATGAGTGCATGTGGTTTGATGGGGAGTATATCTCCCCCTCCTTGGATTGGATGGTGATGGGATGAATTGCCATTTTTTATCAATGGCAAGGATTAGAGGCATGGTTTGAGCAACCAAACACCCATGTGAGTCATTTTGGGTAGTGGAGGGAAGGAGAGTGTATGCCCATGTGCTAGGTGAGTGCATTTGGTGATCTAAGTGTTCAACTTCCATTAGAGAGGTCGATTTGGCCTTGGCTTGGTTCATGGCTGACCCAAGCTCATTGGGTCATGTTCAGCAATTCCTTGGTGTCCATGTGGACCACTAGAAGGATGTCAAGTGGCCTTGAGAAAGAAATGACTAAATCCCAAGTAAATTAGGTCATAGGATACCCTTTGACCTAAGGAAAAAATGGTCATTTGTCCATGATTTTGATTTGGGCAAATTTGAAATGATTCAAAAATGGGTTGGGTCAAATTTCAAGTGATTTGGAGTTCATTTGATTTGAATTGGTTCAATTTGACCCATTTAGGTCAAGTTGGGTCAAATTGGGTTAGGTTGACCAATTGGTCAAATTGGATCAAACCATGGGTCAAGTTCAAATGAACATCTGGAGCCTATAGGTATCATTGGTTTGGTTTAATTTAGTTTAGATTTGGTTTTAGTTCATTTAGGTTCATTTAGATCAAATGGGTTGAGTTGACCAATTTGACCCATTTGAACCAATTAGGTTAGGTCATGGGTTATTTTAGGCTTGGTTGATCATTTGAAATGCATTATAAGCTTTGGTTTCAATCAATTTTGATTTAGTCTAATTTCAAGTTGATTTGACTTTTTATGTCAAGTTGGGTTCATGGTCAATTGGGCTAGGTTGAGTCTAATTGGTCAATTGAAGCTTTGGTAAAGTTCAACAATCAATTTAAAATGAATTTGACCCATTGGTTGCAATCAATTTGGCTTAGATCAAGATTTGACCCATTTTAGCTTTTTAGGTCAATTTGGGTCAACTTAGGTCAAGTGGTCAATTACGCTAGGTTTGGCTCAATTAATGACTTGGTCAAGTTCAATCATTGATTATGGATTGGTTTAGATCAATGATTTCAATCAATTATCCTATAATGAATTTTGGCTTATTTAGGTTTCATTTGGGCTAAGTGTTGACTTGATCAAAGACTAGGTCTGACTTGGCCTAACCAAATTTGAGTGATTGATCATCCTAGGATGATTGTTGCTCATGATGTGAGGTTTGGATGGGCTTAGTTCAATCCAATTTGGGTTGGATCAAAAGGTCCTTTAGGTTATTTTGGGTTAAGTGAGCTTAATTGGGTCAATTGACTTGGTCAAGGCTTGATTGAACTCACTTATGGACTTATGATGGAAATATAAATCCAATTATAAGTGATTTGGAGTCAAATGGGTTTTGGTTCATTTGACAATTTCAAGTCAAAACGGTGAACATGGGTTTGATTTGGGTTAGTTTGATTTCGATTTGATGATTGAAGTTTATGTTTATATTTGGGAATGTGATTGAATAAGTGATTGTTTGAAGAGAAAATTCAAGGGTTTGGATTGATTTGAGAATGATTTGGCTAAATCCAAGAAATTGGCTTAAAGGATATAAGTTGGATTTGGATTTGAGTATTGAATTTAGTTTTGACAATTTAAATTTATATTTTATTTATATTTGTGAATATATATATAAATGGGTTATGAGAAAATATTTTTAGTTTGGAGTGATTTGGATTTGATTTGAGCTAAGTCCATGAGATGAAATCAAAGGGATTAGGAAAGATTTTGGGATTTGAATTCAATCATGGGTTTCAATCATTTGATTTGGAATTGATTTGTGATTTAGCTTTTAGAATTGATTTATGATTTATGAAAATCAATTGAGTTGGAATTGATTTAAGATTTGGGTTTTTGAAAATGATTTATGATTTGAGAAAATCAATTGAGTTGGAATTGATTTAAGATTTGGGTTTTGGAAATGATTTATGATTTGAGAAAATCAAATGAGTTGGAATTGTTTTAAGATTTGGGTTTCAGAAATGATTTATGATTTGAGAAAATCAATTGAGTTGGAATTGATTTAAGATTTGGGTTGGGTTGGTTTGAAAGAGGGAAGCAAGGATTGGGTTCAAGCTATAGGGTAGGCAAGTATTCCTAAACCCCTAAGGCATAACTCATTCCTATGGCTAACTCTTCTAAGTCTCTAGGGTTAGGTTAAGTGTTCACCTAATCACTAGAAGTGTCTTAAGACTAAGAACTCTTAGTGTCTAGAGGAGTCCTATGTCTAAGATGGAGAAGTTAAAAGCTCACTCCAAAAGTGAGGTCAACAGGGCTTTACCATATTGACATTTGAGAAACTAATTAACAAGGTGACTAGCCTACAAGAGGAAGCCAAACAATTGCCTTTTCAGGACCAGTTGGCCAAGCCCAAACCTCAGAGGGTGCTTGAGATGAAGCCATGGGTAGTGACAACAGTTGATTAGGGGAAGCAGCCAGCTAGGGTTCAATCAGATAGGCCTCGAGCTCAGCATCCTCCTCTGCCACCTCCTCTGCCACCACCTCGGCCGTCATACCAGCCACCTTAGTTTCTACAGTGGTAACCATAGCCACCTCCTCATCAGCATCCTCAATAGTATTCCTACCTACCACTAGGTAGCTATTACTTATCTACTCTTATTGATAGATTGAATAAGTTTTATTCATTCAAGAGGGAGGTAGTCAAAAGATCTTTAAGAATCTCTTAAAGAAGCTTGATTTCTAGCTACTATAGCCTGAGGCCAAAGTGGGCAACAATCATGATCCAAACTATTGACCCTACCACCACATGTTAGGTCATGTCTTAGAAGATTACATTACCTTTAAGGACTGGCTTGAGCATAGCTACAAGTCGAGTGCCATCTTCATCCCCAAGGAATATCTATTAGAACAATATTCTAGTTCTGTTAGAGTAATTCTTGTGGATACATGCAATCCTTTCTAAGATAAAGAAACTACCCTTACAGGTGCCTGAGGAAGCTCAAACCTCCAACTCCAAGGAAGGTTTGCAAGTTTCTAAGAACAACTTGAGGAAGGTAGGAGCATAGCAGTAGCAACGACAACCTCCACTTTCACGAGATAGTCAAGTAGCACAACCACCGACCAGTTCCAGCACTCTTTTCACAATTACAACTACAGTTTCTCTAGTCAGCTCTTCTTCTAGTAGTCATATTGTATCAATGGACAGGGGTGCCAAACCCCTTATTCTGCTTATTTTACTTGATCTCTACTTTGTACCTTCATCCAAATCTAGGAAGTCAATGAAGAAAGCTAATTTCATTTATATTTGTATCACTTCTGATGATATGCCTGAGTTTATTTCTATAGAAAGCTCTTTGAGTCTAATTAATAATAACTCTAGTTCTAATCATTCCTCTTCTAGTTTAAAAATGGATTACCCATTTCTTAATCACTCAGGTTTGCTCATTAAGATTGATTTAGAGTCATCTAACTCCGATGATCTCATAGGAGAAGCTGTAGGTGAACCTAATGAGCAGGTAAAACTTTTCACTAAACCATCTCATGAAGTCACTCAAGTCAACCTTTGTAGTACTAAAGTTCTACCTCCTAGGGTGGAACCTCAGTATAAGGATAAGAAAGCCATTGGTTCAAGCAAATAGATAGCCTCTTCATAAGATGCTCCACCTATGGATATGCTTGTGGAGGACCAGCCCAAAGTTGACTACAATGTCCTCGCTCACATGAGAAAGTTGTCAGCTAAGCTAAGCATATATAATGGCCTTGTCCCATCCAAAGATATGAGGGAGTCATTGATCAAGGCCCTTCTTGATCCAAAAATATGCTTTGCTCAGTTGACCGCTATTGGAGAGGAGGCATGTTATTCAAGAGAAGCCCGTGGAGTTACATTCACAGATGAAGACCTTCTTTTGGGGATAATCGAACATAACTGTCCCCTCTGCATCACAGTGGATATGGCAGATTCAGACTCTCCAGGATATTAGTTGATCCAGGTGCATCAGTGAACATTATGAGTCTAAAGACCCTTGCCTACCTGAGAATTGAGATCTCTGAACTCTGAGTAGATCGGATGATGTTGAGAGGATTCATTGAGCAAGGTGAGAAGGCTTTAGGCTCTATACTGTTTCTATTAGAGAGAGATGATTGGAAGACTGAAACCAAGTTTCATATCATAGACTCGGATACATATTTCAAAGCTTTGCTTGGGAGACCGTGGATACATGAGAACAACACAGTTCCATCCTCTCCATATCAGTGCATGAAGTTCAAGAGAGGTGTGTTGACCTCACTTTGCAGTGAGTTCTTAATCTCCTCATCTTAGATCTAAGACTCTTCTAGAAACTAAGAGCTCCTTAGTCATAAGACACTTCTAGTGATTAGGTGAACACTTAATCTAAGCCTAGAGACTTAGAATGGTTAATCATAGGATTAGGCTATGGCTTAGGGATTAGGATAACTCTCCTACCTTACAACCCAAATCCAATCCAGATTCACCCTATCAAACATATAATTAAACTCAATTTAAAATCCAAATCCAAATTCAAATTCAACTCCAAATGATTGACATCCAAAATCAAGTCAAATCAAAACCCTTTCTAAGCCTTATGATTTATCTTATAGATTTAGGCTTAGCTAAATCCAAATCAATCCAAATTCAATTGATTTTCTCAAAGATTAATTCAACCCTTTGATCAATTTATCAAATTCAAACTTAAACTTAACTTCAAACCATGATCCAAACCTAAATCCAAACCCTTAAGCCAATTTCATGGACTTAGCCAAATCTCATCCAAATCAAACCTAAATTAGTTGATTTACTTAAAATAAATCAATCCTTTAAACATCATTCCAAGTTCTACCTAAAATCATAATCAAAACCATCAAGTAAATCATTCAAAATCAAATGGAAATTAAAATTAATTAATTGATCGATGCTATCAAATCATGAGATAATTTAACTCAAGTTAAAATACATGAAAATTAAAGTTCAAGTTTGCTCAAAAGATTTTTCACAACTTTAATAAATTATTTGAATCAAATGAAATTTTAGTCAAATTTAAGCCTAAATTAAATCAAATCATGATTTGAATGTTAATTCAATATATATATATATATATACAACAAATTATATATATATATATATATACACAATCCATTTGAAATCTAAAATATACAGAGAAAGAGAGAGAGAAAAAAAAAAGAAATTAAAACCAATTCTAAACATCAAATAAATTTTGGTCAAACTTAAATCAAAATAATTAATTTATTAAATTATGAATCTATGTTATAATCAATAATTATTAAACATAATTAAAACTATCATATGCACATAACTTATAAAATTTCATTCAATTATTTGCTAAAATCATTAAAATTATGCCAAAATTTTTAAATCATAATAATAAATAAAAATCAAGTTTCACCAAGTAAAAAAAAGTGAAAAAAAGGAAAACACAAAATAAAATAATGCAAAAAGAAAATAATAATAATAATAATAATAATAATAATAATAATAATAATAATAATAATAATAATAATAATAATAATAATAATAATAATAATAATAATAATAATAATAATAATAAGGGGAGAGTTGGGAGAGTGTAGGAAAAGGCATCTCTCTCTCTCTCTCTCTCTCTCTCTCTCTCTCTCTCTCGGCCATCATAAAACACGTCACATAAAACAAACAAAAAATGATGAGGCTCTATTCCTTTTCTCTCATTTTTCCCTTCACTTGAGAGCAGCTCTCCCATTCTAGCCGCCCCTAAATAAAAAATATCTCCGAGCACCTATCCTTTGCTGGACCCAAAGCCAAAAGCTAACTCCCCACTTCAGCCGACAAGCTCCCTCTCTCTCTTCCTCCAGTAGGTGACCTCCCTTCCCTCAGTCTCTCCAAAACTAAGACACACAACAACATGCACCAGATAGCTGATCAAGACTTCCTTGATCCCAACTAGCCCCCATAGATCCAGTTACCTACAGAAAGCACATAAGACATTCCATGAAATTTCCATTGATCGACCATCACAAGAGTCATGGCTCCTCCATGTAAGTTTCAGCACTGCAGCTGCTGAAGACTTCTCTTTCTTGCTGCATGCATGACCCGGCTCCCCATCCTATGTTCTACGTGACTTAACACCTGCATCAAGCTGGCATGATTCTGCTAAATGCAATTTTTGGAGATCCAAAGGGCATCCCGCTCTTGCAGACGATGTTTCGGGATACCCCAACCCTCTTTCGAGTGCATTTATTGTGGATCATCTAGTTTTACCACCATCAAATCTAAGCCAAGCCTAGCTACTCTTGTGGGTTGCATGGTAACATTTATGCTGGAAGTGTCCTTTCTTTTCCCTTCCATGGACTACCTCTAGCACAAGAATCACTACTTCCCAAGCTGTAGAGAAAAGGTTGGCTACTTTGAAAAATTAGATCCTTGCCTTGTGGTGGATACAACTAACTGAACTGACCACTTAGCATCCCTTACAGGCTAATCCAAACTCCAAATAGTAGCCACCTTGAGTTTCCATGATGATAAATCCATATTGAAGCCTTTAATTCATTTATTCTCACTTTCCTTTGTCCCAAGAGTTTTAGGAGTTGAGAAGGATCACTCTTATCTCTTCTCAAGTTCTCAAATATGGAGTTCGATCAAATTTGACGAATCATAATGGTGACTCGATCTTTGGGGTGTTTGGCTAGAGGTACCCAACAAGAATCTCAATAGTACTTCGATTCTTCCAAATAAAGTCACCTCTTGATTGAATCCATCAGACATTAGCTCCAGTGAGGTACAATTCTTAAATACTTAAAAAGCTTTAAGAATCTTATGTTGATGTATTGAATGCATCATCAAGAGCCAACCTTTAGAACCCATGCACTTTACTTTTTTAATCCTTTTAGCAAGAGTTTAGAGATAAAAGCAAAACTATTTATTTTATGTGTTTGAAATGAATAGTTTTAATTAGGTAGAATAGCATAGTGATTTGATTCCACTTATCAAACCATGATTAACTCATGGGCCATTTCAATTTTTGATCGAATGATCATGATTAATCCACATTATTTTATTTGTTAAAAAAGGATTTAATCAATATTTAGAATTCCAAAAAGAAAATAAATAAATAATATGTGATCAAATAAAAAATAATAAGAAAGGTTTAATCAGTGGTCCCTTGGACCATCTGATCAAAGATTGGATGGTCTGGATCAAACCCGTAGTTTTAAAGGGTTAATCAATGGATCTGATGTAAATTAATCAGGATCGTCCATCCAAAATATGCGGAATGGATGATCCATGATTCATCCCTGCCCTCGCCTACGAGAGACTGCGACTGTCCATCCCTTAAGGCTTGATCCGAGCTCAATTGAGCTCAGATTGAGCTAAGATCGAACCCACACCATCAAGAAGTAAGAATAAGAAGATCCAACGGTTAATTTCAATTGGGATGACACTTCCCTTCACAAAGGACCAAAGAATTTCTACACTAGGCTTGGTTTTGAAGCATTCCACACCGGAGGCTATCACCGGTGCTCCCAACCATCGAGGAAGCTTCATCTAGTGGAGATGAAGACCTATTAATAGTTTGAAGGCTTAAGATCAAGTGGATCCTCCTATTGGCCAAGATGAGCTTTAAGTGCTTGCATCTTTGGTTGAACTCTTCCTTCCCATGGCTTAGGTGCTTGAAACTTGACTTGGGTGAGCTCAATTGGATCCTCTAATGGTGCTTGAAGGAGGAATTGAACTTCTATGGAGAATTAAGCAAGTTGACACTCTCACTCACCTCCCCTATTTTTGATTTAAGCAAACCAAGAAATGGAGAATTGCGAAGATCTTGAGAAACCTTGGGAGAGCTTGGCAATGCTTCCTCTGAGTTCCTAGAGCTCAATCGATAGTAAGTGATGTGGAATGAAGTGGAATTAGGGGGAGTATATCTCCCCCTACAAGGATCGGACGGCCATGAGCCTCCCTTCCATTTTGATCAAATTGATCCTATTGAGTGGGTTTGTTAGGCCATTTTAAGCTCCACATGGTTCAGTTTTGGCAAAGTAAGGGAGTGGAGGAGTTTCCATGTATTAAATGAGGTGTGGGAGGTGATCCCATGTGCTCATTTTGAGTGGGGTTAGTTTTGGCCTTGGGTTATTTTTGACCCAAACTCATTGGGTCATGTGCACCACTCTTATTAGTGTCTATTTGGTCCACTAAGAGAATGTCAAGTGTCCATGAAAAGGATATGACCAAATTCCAAATGGAATAGGCCATAGGTTCCCCCTTGACCTAGGGGTAACATGGCCATTTAGCTTTGATTTCAATTTGGGTAGATTTGGAATAGTTTGAAATCAGGTTGGTCCAAATTTCAATTTGGAGTTGATTTGATATCATTTGGCTCATGTTGACCCATTTAGGTCAAAATGGGTCAACTTGGGTCAAGTTGACCAATTGGTCAAATTGGTCAAACCAAGGTGTCAAGTTCATATTAGACCATTTGAACTATTTTGGTATCATTGGTTTGGTTCAATTTGATTTGTATTTGGTTTTGGTTCATTTGAATTCATTTAGATCAAATGGATCAAGTTGACCAATTTGACCCATTTAACCCAATTGGATTAGGTCATGGGTTGGTTTAGGTTTGATTGGTCATTTTAAATATTTTGGTAGCTTTGGTTTCAATTAATTTTGGTTTGGTTTGATTTTGTCTTGATTTGACCTTTTAGGTCAAGTTAGATTTAGGGTCAATTGGGCTAGGTTGAGTCTAGTTGGCCAATTGAGGCTTTTTCAACAAGTGATTTAGAATGAACTTGACTCATTGGTTACAATCAATTTATCCTAGATCAAGATTTGACATATTTTGAATTTTTAGCTCAAGTTGGGTCAACTTAGGTCAAGTGACCAATTGGGCTATGTTGCTCAAATGATGACTTGGTCAAGTTCAAACATTGATCATAAACTAGTTTTGATCAATGGTTTCAATCAATTTGGCCAATGGTGGATTTTGGCTAGTTTAGGTTTCAATTGGGTCAAATGTTGACTTGATCAAAGTCTAGGTTTGATTTGGTTTGACCCAATTTGAGAGATTGATCATCTTATGATGATTGTTTAGGTAGGATTAGAATTTGACTCAAAAAGGTTCTTTAAGTCACTTTGGGTCAAGTGAATCTAAGTTGGTCAATTGACTTGATCAAGACTTGAATCAAGTTTGGTTGAACTCACATATGGACTTAAGATTGAAATAAAAATTCATTTACAAGTGATTTGGAGTCAAATGGGTTTTGATTCATTTGATAATTTCAAGTTCAAAGGGTGAACATGAGTCTGATTTGGGTTTGATTTTTGAATTTAGTTTTGATTTGATGATTGAAGCCTATGTTTATATTTAGATTCATGATTGAAGGATTGATTGAATCAAGAAGAAAATCCAAGGGTTTGATTTGATTTGAGGTTGATTTGACCAAGTTCAAGAATTTAACTTGAAGGGTGTAGATTGGATTTTGATTAGATTTTGATTTGAGTTTTCAATTTAATTTTGGGTATTTGAGTTTATATTTCATTTAGATTTGTGAATATAAATGAGAATATAAATGGGTTATGAGAAAATATTTTGAATTTGAATTGATTTAAATTTGATTTGAGCTAAGTCCATAAGATGAAATCAAAATGACTTAGGAAAGGTTTTTGGATTTGAAGTGATCATGGATGTCAATCATTTGGAATTGATTCATGATTTGAGAAAATCAATTAGAATTGATTTAAGGTTTAAGAAAATCAATTAAGTTGGGATTGATTCGAGTTTTGATTTGGAAGTGAAGTTGATTTAAATTTGGAATTGGTTTGAAGTTGATTTGGATTTGAGAAAATCAATTAAGTTGAATTGAATTGGGTTTGAAGTTGATTTGGATTTATAATTGGTTTGAAGTTGATTTGGATTTGATAAAATCAATTAAGTTGGAATTGATTTGAGTTTGAAGTTGATTTGGATTTTGGTGTTGATTTGAATTTGAGAAAATCAATTAAGTTGGAATTGATTTGAGATTTGATTTGGAATTGGAGTTGATTTGAATTTTGGTGTTGATTTGAATTTTGAAATTTGATTTGAATTTGAGAAAATCAATTAAGTTTTAAATTGATTTAAGTTTTGAAATTTGAAGTTGATTTGAGTTTTGAAATTTGGCTTGAAAGAAGGAAGTGAGGATTTGTCTGAGTTATAGGTAGACAAGTTTTCTAACACTCCAAAGGCATGACCTATTCCTATAGCTAACTCTTTCTAAGTCTTGGGTTGGTATTCACCTAATCACTAGAAGTATCTTAAGACAAAGGAACTCTTAGTTTTTAAGAAGAGTCTTATGTCTAAGATGGAGAGGTTGAGAGCTCATTCTAAAAATGAGGTCAACAACTTCAAATAAAAATCATATCAAACATACTTGGTAGCTACTTAACACACCAAGAGGAGTAGGCCTACAGTTAAGGGGCAGTCGGTGCTACCTCCGCACCACTCCACTCATTGCCCACCATCGCCTATCCAGCTCACAGCATCCCCCATTCCAACCAAGATCTAGAAGCCCCCATCCGGGGAGATACCAGCATCATTGGTGATCCAACTACATCCCAAGGATCCCATTCCATCTACTCCACTCATTGAGGTGAGGTCAAGTTCTCCTATTTGACCTCCCGCCTCAGCTATGGTGAAGAAGGAATGGCGACCCAAGGCCATCGTGGTCGTGTCACCATCGTAGTCATAGCGAGCTATAAGCTTGTAGTCTCCACCTACAAGAGCAAATGGAAAAAAGGGGCGAGGATATGTAGTGCCCATGGCGGGATCCTTCATAATCAATGTTCAACCGGGTCTGATCGATATACCTAGTGAGCACATTCCTTCTAGAAATACTACTAAGTAGGAATGCCCAATGTATTTATCGTGAGCATACACTACCGAAGACTAAGTGTTTGTCCCTGCACGATTAGACTGCTCTTTAGATGAGATCCTCACTCAGCACTTCACTAAGAAGAGGGAACTCCTCAGGGGTGATCACTCTGATGAGGAGGCCGTTAGGGTTAGTTTTGATCTAGATGAGGATGATCTCTTGGAGGACTCAGTGGAAGTCCATATGGTCGACTGGGTTCCCTCCTTAGGGATCAACATAGCAGAGGGTGTTATAGTTGAGGAAGATGATACGCATTCAACCCAACACCTTCATCGCGAATCACATGAGAGATGAACATATCAAGAAATGGAGAAAGAGTTGAAGACTTGTAGCGCCCCTTGCACTTCGGCCGTGCTCCATCAGTACAACCTACTCCCTTTGAGGCCAACCAACCTGGGTTGTTGCATTTTCTAGATCAGCACAAGAGTACATCTCTCATGGACCAAGATAGTGAAAGTCTGCATAAGAAGGTCACAGATAGTACCTATGTGCCTGAAAGAGATATAAAGTAGATGGTGGAACAGTAAGAGAGGGAAGCATTAGCATAAGCTTGAGGTGGCTCATCCGTTCCAGAGGATACACCTTACCCAGAGGAATTCGATGCAGTTCAATATCCCAAGGGTTTTGTGCCACCATCCTTCAAGATCTTTGATGGCAGTGGAAACCCTCAGTAGCATATAGCACACTTTAGAGCTAGCTATTGCAATGTCAGAGGTAGTGATGCACTTCTCTTTTGACTCTTCATTAACAATCTATCAGAGATTATATTTGATTGGTATACTGAACTACCTAATGATTCAATGAAGACTTTTACTGAGTTGGAGCACCTCTTCATCAAAAGATTTGCTAGAGCCCAACAAAGGGTAACTGTGGGTGACCTTATTATGGCACTACAAAATACCAATGAGTCTCTTGTTGATTATATTCTCAAGTGGCAAAACTTGAATATGAAATATGAACCACAGTTGTTTGAGTAACATGCAATATAAATTCTTCTCAAGAATATTCATGGCCCAGTTGCTTTCATACTCAAGGGATTTACAATCAAAACCATTGAGAAACTAATCACAAGGTGGTTAGCCTATAAGGGGAACCCAAATAGTTACCTTTTCAAGACTAATCGTTCAAGCCTAAGCCGTAAAAAGCATTCGAGAAGAAGCCAGGGGTAGCAGTGTCAATAGACAAAGGGAAGCCAGTGTAAGAGACCATGCTTAACCTCCATTGCCACCTCCTACCACCACACCTCGGCCAGATAGCCACCGTGGCTGCCAGTGGCCACCTCCTCCACATCATACTCAGCATAGGTGCTCATATCCACCACCATTTATTACCCACCTACTCTTACAAATAGATTGAATAAGCCATATTCATTCAAGAGGGAGGTAGTTAGGAAGATCTTTAAGAATCTCTTAAAAAAATCTAACTTTCAATTATCTGAGCCCAAGAGGCCGAAAGATGTGGGCAAGAGTAATGATCCTAACTATTACACCTACCACCACATGGTTAGTCATGTCTTAGAGGATTGTATCACCTTTAAGGATTAGCTAGAGGGCAGCTACAAGTCGGAGCTATTGTTATCCCCAATGAATACTTGTTAGAACAACCCTCCAATTCCATTAGAGTAATTCTTGGGAATACTTGTGATCCTCATAAGATGAAAGAAGGTTGGGATAGTGCCTTATCCCAAACCTCCAAAAAAGTGGTCTCTAAGATCAAGAAGCTTTCTTTATAGATGCCTAAAGTAACTCAAACCTCTAACACAAAGGAAGGGTTGCAAGTTGCCAAAGATAACTTGAAGAAGGTGTCAGCTTAATAGCAAAAATAGTAGCCTACCTTACTTGTCCGGGATAGCATAGTAGCACAACCACCTTCTGAGTCCAGTATTCCTTCCACAGTTGTAGCTATAGCCACTTCATCCAGCTCTTCTTCCAACAACCATCCATGAGGGGAGCTAAACCCCTCACTCTTCTTACTCTACATGATTTATATTTTGTACTTCCATCTAAATAAAAGAAATCAAAGAAGAAATCTATTTCACTTACATTTGTGTCACTTCTTATACTCTTGATTTTATTTCTTTAGATAACCTCCAAGTTTAAATAATAATAGCTCTAGTTTTGATCATTCCTCTGATTTAGAAATGGATTTCCCATTTCTAAATCACATGGGTTCACCTCTTGAGATTGATTTGGAGTCATCCACTCATGATCCCTTGGAGAAGTGGTAGTATACCCATGATAAGGTAGAACTTTCAAATTCATCATTCCAAGAGGTCACTGAAGTTAACCTTCATAATGGCAAAGTTCTATCTCTTAGGGTGGCACCTCACGATAAGGATAAGCAAATCATTAATTCTAAAGAGTAGATAACCCCTCCACAAGATGCTTCACACATGGATATACTTATGTAGGATCAAGTCATGGTTGACTACAACATCTTAGCACATCTTAGAAAGTTTTCAGCTAAGTTAAGCATATATGATGCCCTTATCTTATCCAGAGAGATGAGGGAATCTCTAATCAAGGCTCTTCTTGATCCGGAGATATGCTTAGCCCATTGTCCACTACTGAGGAGGAGGCTCGCATTTTAGAGGACACTCTAAGAGCTATATTCAGTGATGAAGACTTGCTTCTAGGAATGACCAAGCATAACCGCCTCTTTATATTACAAATATTGGATACGTGATATCCGAGTTCTTGTTGACGAGTGCATGAACTGCGGGAGAAAGATTTTCTATATGGCCGCCTTCAATCTGTGGGTGAAAGGCAAGAATATTAAAATTTATCTTTTTGGGATGCCACGTAGATTCATAGATGTGCTTATTTAGGTGATCAGGTACGTTAACAAGGAATAGTGCACTATCTCAGGAGATAGAAGTCACTACCCTTTAATGGACCTAATCACCTCAATAAGGACTCCTAAGGACAATGGGTCTACATATGTACTAGAGATTCTTCTCCTACTTTACATGGAAAAGCAAAGCAAAGTTTATTTTAAACGGGTTCATTAAGTTCTATGGCTAGCATAGTTAATTACATCCTAAGGGATGGGATCCCTTAGAAATACTCTCAATTAAAGTAAATGATCATTGTCTTCAAATATTTCAATATGAAATGACTACCAATCAATTAGTTAACTTTTGAAGATCAAATGGGATTCATCGAGAGGGAGTTATAATCAAGCCAAAAGAAAGATAAGTAGGAGATGACCATGATGCTAGAAACCTAGCATCATCTCAAACTATCCCATGGTTGGGCTTTACATTTTTAATTGATTTAATTTATTTGAGTTTTTTTATTTATAAATTTAGGACTTATGATTCCATAATACAAGATTATGGAAATGCCTAAGAGGTAAAGATTTTTGATGATGGCCCAGAAATGGGAGAAGGAACCTTAGAACCTAAATCTAGAGAGCTTTGGCGAGGACCGAAAGCACGACCTAAATCTAAGGAAAAAATGAGTGTTTGGTTTACCTCTAGAAGAGAGGAAAAATAACCCAACTGCTTGGACTTAAAATCGCCTGGGGGTGGCTGGCAACTAACTCCTCCTATGATTTTAAATTTATGTAGGCAAGTCTTATATTCTATAAAGATAGTTAGCTATTATTTATTTAGAGAGACTAAGTCCTTAAACTCACTCCCTAAAGAGACTAGATCATGTAAGGACAGGCTTCAAATGACCTAAATCTAATGCAATTTATATTTCATTTTATTTTTATTTTTGGACAATCATTTTTTACTCAAGCTAATAAGATTCATATGCTCAATGCATCAGAAATAAAGTTATTGGCCAAAATTAGCGAGAAGGGAGGAGGTGTGTTTCCACCATCGCTCTCAAAGGTCAAGCCTAGTTTCTCTAACAAAGGTGAAAGCCCTCCAATCAAGAGTGAAGCAAGATGCATTTGCGCATGATGTTATAAAAGAAATACTCATCCAAATTTAAGAGGTTGCTAATTATTTTATCTTAATTTTAACATTAAGTTTTAAGTGAGGTTATGAGTTCTTTATTTTTAATTTTAAGTTATTAGATTTGGAAAAATATTTATTTTTTTCTAAGAGCCTAATCCACATCCATACATAAAGTAAGGATGAAACTAGGAAAAGATGTCACTTAATGCACAAGCTAAATAAATCATCAATCAATTTATAAAGCTAATCAAAAGAATAAGAGGTTGTTGTGGTTAGCACCACCATAGAAACTGAAAAGAACAATTGGGTAGTGAGCTCTACCCTTATACAACCTGATTACAAATGAATTAAATACAATTAAGCAAGGAATTCATTGTTATGGGGGTCTTCAAGCTTCACTTCTTCATTCTTCTTTTCTTCTTCTTCTTCTTTCTTCTTCTTGGTTCCTTCTTTTGGATGGTTGGAAGGTGGATGCTCCAAATGCTTCACATGGTGCATAAGATGAGATCTTATGACCAATGTTCATTCTAATCCCCATAATAATCATTCCAAAATCCTAATTACAAAATTTACATGAAAAGGAAAAGTAAATCTAGCTAACACCTACAAAACAAAGGTTAGTTAAATAAACCACTAAATCCCAAGCATGTATATTAGACTTATCACCCCACATATAGATGACTAAGTCCACTTGGCCTATTGGATTATGCTTAGGAGTATAAGCACCTGCATAGCAAAAGCATTTATATTTTTATTTTATTTATTACAGTGCCCCTTAAGCACAATCTCCTGCAGAAGACAATGGTTAGACTAAAATCACCCAACCATTCATTCTCTGCACATAAATCCTAACATCTAGTCTAAAACATATATCACAAAATAAAAGTAAGCATCAAACCATGCACCGCCCTAACCTAAAGATAGAAGTCGTGACTTAGCCTAATGTGTGTGCTTTAGAGGTTTGTGTGGTATGCTTAGCTATGGCTTTAAGTTAGAATTTTCTAAGTGTGAAGCATATTCAACTTAGAAGAGAGTTTCATTTAAGTGATTTAGTTGATTTAGGTTGATTTTATTTCATGTTTCGATTAGGTTCAAGTGAATCCTACAATTAATTACTAAGTTATAAAGAGAGGGAAAGAGAAGAGAACTTATCTTTCCTTCCCTAACCTAAGTAGTTTCTAAAGTAGATTCATATTTTTAGTTTTATTTAGTGAATATTTTGATTAAGTGTTTTAATTAATCCTGAGTTTAGATGAATTCTAAACAACCTATTTAAAAAAAGTATTTTAAGATTAAATAAAATGAACCAAATTCACAAAACATACATCACTTTATTTCTTTCCCAACATGTATAACATGCATATGAACGAGTCCTACATATATCTATACACACAAATGAGAATATTTAACACACTTTATGATGCATGCTAAGTAATTCATTTAAGAAAATTTGGAAGTTTATGATGCATGATTTTCATTAAGTAGAAAAAAATTTCTTATCCAATTTTCACATGCACACGAAAGTAAGAAAGGCATAAGTGAGTACAAAGACCATTGTTAACCGTGAGGTATAAGGTATAAGACCTACTTAAGGCTACTTAAAGCCTCACAATCTCAGGGTTTTCCAAACTAATATACAACTTTCCTTAAATACAAACATGTGTACAAAAGAAATGAATGGAAAAGAAAGAAAGCAAAAATTTATGTCAGTTGATTCATTTTGTTTATGCAATTTATATGAGCAAGCATAGGTACCCTTCTTAAGTGATAGTATAAGAATGAATAGGATATGGAATTAGGAAAGTGTTAGGTTCTTTTCAAATGAACCACACATCTTACCAAATCTTATTCAAAAAATTATACTAAAAGAGAAGAGAAGAAAACCCTATACTAAGCACATCCTTATATCTTACTAACATGTAAGCTTATAACTAAAATATAAGTAACACACTTTCAGTTTTCATAATTGATTCATATATTTTGAAAATAATTTGAATTTAATAGTGATAATAGCCACTCATATTCTTACTTTAGCCAACACAAGCAAATTTGACATAAAGTAAACATTTTCATTTTAAATTTGAATTTTTAAAATTATGGATGCATGAAACCACATGACACACATATTTAATATGTTAGGGAAAGAACTAAAGCAATGAAAGCATATAAACACATTCACTTTAATTAAATCCTAAAGATAGTCTTAGGAAATAAGAAAGCTTAAAGTAAACCAAAGTTCATTTAATATGATTTTTTTTTATTTAGAATTTGATTTAATTTTATAATTTTGGGTTGAGTTTGTGTTCCTAACCAATTCCCACATGTGTTTGACATTTTTGTTTAATTTTTAGATGATTAGATTGATTTTAGATTTTTATTAGGTTAAGGTATGAATTAAACATGTTAATTAACCCTTACCTATACCACCTTAGCATAGTTAGCCAAATAATTATGAGCCAATGAGATGATATAAAACCTCACCAGAAATTTAAATTCGTAATGAACCTAGGAAGAAAAGGGCCTAATGCAATTTTTCTCATGATTAATGGTTAACTAAGTTAAGGAATTTTAACTTAAGTAATTTCAAAACACCCCCCACACATATGAGTTGGGTTTAGATTTTCTTAATTGAACTTAGGCTCTTCAACACCAAGCATCTACTCAAAGTAGATTAATTAAGTTCTGGAAAGTTTTAGAAATTTTAGAAAACTAATTAAGAGAGTAATTAGTGAATTAGCCCTTAATTAAGAGAGGATTAAGAAAAGAAAATGAGTTTTGAGATTAGCATAAGGAAAATATGCCAAAATTATTCCAGCCTCCCATTCACCGGATCAAACCTTAATCAACTCCAATAAGGGATTAAAACACTAATCAAACCCTTAATTATCCTTAATTACATTAAGGGAGTAATTTGGAAATACATTTGCAATTCTCCCATTAAGGCTTGATTTGAGTTTGATTGAACTTGTATATGGACTTACAATTGAAATATAAATCCCTTTGCATGTGGTTTGAAGTCAAACGAGTTTTGATTCATTTGATAATTTCATATTCAAAGGAAGAATATGAAAGGATTTGGGGTTTGATTTTTGAATTGGATTTTGGTTTAGTGGTTGAAGTTTCTATTTATATTTGGATTCATGATTGTAGGGTTGATTGAATCATGAAGGAAAATCAAGAGTTTGGCTTGATTTGAAGTTGATTTGGCTAAGTTAAAGATTTTTGCTTGAAAGGCTTAGGTTGGAGTTTGAGTAAATTTGAGTTTGATTTTTGGAATTGGTTTTGATTGTTTGAATTTATATTTCATTTATATATGTGAATATAAATGAGAATATAAATGAGTCATGAGAAAATTTCAAGGATTTGAAGTGATTTGATCATGATTTAGGCTAAGTCCATTAAAAGGAATTTAAAGGACTTAGGAAATTTTGGAGTAGGGCTTTGAATTTGGAGTTTGGTTTGATTGATTTAAATTTATATTTCATTTATATATATGAATATAAATAAGAATATAAATGAGTTATGAGAAAACTCATGAATTTTAATTGATTTGATCATGATTTAGGCTAAGTCCTTAAGAGGGAAATTAAGAACTTAAGAAGGATTTTAAATTTGGAATTTAATTTTTGGATTTTATTGATGGATTTCAATTATGGATTTCAATCACATGAGTTGATTTGAGTTAGGAGAAAATCAAATAAGAATGATTTGGAGTTTGACTTGAAGGAATGAAGGTGGGGAATGGTTCAAGCTAAGGGAAGGAAAATTTCTCGACACCATTAAGGTATGACCTATTCCCATGGCTAACTCTTCTATGTCTGTGGCTTGGCCGAGTGTCTACCTAATCACTAAATGTATCTTAAGACTAAGGAACTCTTAAATCATAAGAGAAATCACGCCTAAAATAGAGGGGTTGAGAGCTCATTCTAAAATGAGGTCAACAAAGAGTGCCCAATAGGTGTGGTGTGACATGGAAACACAAGCGTATTGGTGTTGATCAAAATGATCAACAACACCGAAAGATCACAAGCACTAACAAAATAATCTACCCCTAACCCAAGGTGTGAAAAGAATCCAGAGCTTAGTGCAATGTGGCTCTACTTATGTCCAAGACATAAGAGAGAGAGAATGAATCCACTAAAGGATGGAGTGTGTGAACCTCCACTAGGGAAGCAGGTTCAATTCATCCACGAGCGGATGAGAGGTTTGATTTGATTTAGGTCTCACTGAGGAGAAATTTTCACTGGGGAAGAGGGTTGAATTTATTTCAATTTTGTTAGGTTTGAATTTTTGAGATGGACCCTGTTGGTTTGTAATGGACTGCACTGAGTAGGAACCACAGAGGTCAAGACCTAACTCAGATTTACCAATCCAAAGGGTCGTCTACTAAACACATAGTAGGATTAGCCAACCAAAGAGATGCCTTTTCGGTATGCAGCAGTTGTACTAAGAAGAAAGTGTAGTAGACTTACATCCTCCAAAGTAGGGACCAGTTGCTGGGGTAATCTATTAGCAAGATAATAGATTGAACCCAACCTAGGGCTAACTATTGAGTGAATGCCACTGGGGGACTTAGAACAGCTCAAAGATATTCAAGATTTATTTCATTTTTTTAGATTTGTTTATTTTGATGGATTATGTTAGTTTGCGATGGATCATATTGAGAAGGAGCTCATATCATCCTAGACCTATCTCAGATTTACTGAACCAAAGGGAGTAGCTTCCTGACCAATGGGAAAACTATACGACCAAAGGAGTGCCTTTCAGTTTGGAATGATCAATTGAAGGAAAAAAAGCTCGAGGACTCACATCTTCCACTATGAAAGACCATTAGGATGATCAGTTGCTTTGGGCAACAAATCAAACCTAACTTAGAATGCCCATTGATTTGCGATAATCATTCTAGAAAGAATCTGTCATAATCTTGCATCTTCCAAAGTGGAATTATTATCGGGTAACCTGCTATGGTAAAATAGACAAGACCTAAGGGTAACTACGAGTGAGTCCAGGGACTTATCTCAACTCAGGTAGTCAAGCAATTCCTATAGGGAGTTCTATTGACACTGCCCGAAAGATATGATGCATGCTTAGGAAAAGAGACCCTTTGGGGGCTTGAATTCTTAATCCACAAGCGAATTAATTTTTGTTTGTTTATTTATTTTATTGTGGACCCTGTTAGCCTACAAGGGATCAAACTGAGAAGGAGCTTATATCAGCCTAGACCTATCTCAGATTTACTGAACCAAAGGAGAATCTATGTATCCGCTGAACAAATTCTCCAACCACAGGGGTGGCTACTAAGAAAAGGGAATTGACCAATCCAAAAGTAACTCAGGTAGTGACTAAATGGGGTCGCAAAGGACGTGATCCAAATAGGGTGCCCGCAGGGGATGGGACCGCTAAGGGCTTAATCCAAAACCTTGGAGAAGATGACATGGCTAGTCATATATTCAATAGGTAATCAGAGTCCATCTCAAGGAGAAAGCTCGGGGACTCATATCTGCCAACTAATGACCACTGGGGTGACAAACTAGCAAAGTAGCATGTCAACCCAACCTAGAGACTAATGAGTGAGTGCCACGGGCTTGCTCCTACATCAAATAGCTCAAGATAGAAGATTTGAGTTTGTTTTTATGCATGTGTTAAAAGGAAAAGGATGCCTCTGGGGGACTCTTACAACTACCTTAAACAGACTAGAGGATTTGACGAAATGGTGTCATGGATGGCAAAAAGAATTCTCTCTAAGAAAGGATGTTGCTTGGGTTCTCTTACATCTATCTTAATTGTGCTAATCAAAATAGGATGCATCTCAAGTTCTCTTACACCTATTCTAATAGCGTCTGGAGATTGTGTTCATGTTGTGAAAGAGAGATAGGATGCCACTGGGGGACTCTTACACCTACCCTAGACATGTCACGGTGAATTCTCAAGACAAGCAAATAATGCTTCAAAAGAAGATGAGATTTGATGAATTGAATCAAATTTTATTCTTTTTATTAATAATTATTTTCAAACATGATTTGTTTCATACGTAATATTTCTTTAGATAGAGCCGATTAATTAGATGCAATAGGTGTTCCCTATTACAAGCAATAAGTTGATAAGATTCTCCTTGGTAGGCCTTCTCTATGACATAGGGGCCTTTCCAAGTGGGTTCAAACTTGCCTCTCATCTTTCGATGGGCAATAATTGGTCTCCTTAGGACTAACACAAGTTCTCCTACTAGGAAATACCTAGGGCGGACCAACTTGTTGTGAGCTTTAATCATTTTGTCCTTACACAACTTGAGGTTCTGGCAAGCCCGTAGGCGACTCTCCTCCAAACCTTCAAGCTCTTCTAACTAAAAATTTGCATTCTATTCTATAGTGATCATGCCACCCAATGCAATCCTTAGTAATGGGAGTTGAACTTTTAAATATAGAATGACTTCAGACCCATACACTAAGGAAAATGGGGTAGACTTAGTTGGAGTTCGATATGTGGTGCAGTAGACCCACAAGGCTTCAACCAACTACTCATTTCACTATCGTTTGTTGTCATCAAGAGTCTTCTTCAGTATTTGGATGAGAGTTTTGTTGAATGCTTCCGCTAAGCCATTTGCATTAGGGTAGTAGATGGTGGAGTATCTCTAATCTATACCGTGTCTTCTAGCAAAGCTATTGATCTTATGCTTTTGAATGCAGTACCATAATCAGATATAATTCATCAAGGCACCCCGAACCTATATACGATATGGTTCCTAAAAAATTGAAGCACAAGTTAAGCTATGACCTCTCTGAGTGGGATCACTTCCACCCACTTAAAAAAGTAGTCGGTAGCAACTAAGATGAATTAATGCCCCTTGGAAGAAGAAGGGTCAATCCACAATGTTGGTGCCCCAACACTCGAATGGCCATGAAGCCAATGCAGGGTGTAGAAGGTTGAGTGGTTGGTGGAGGACCACAATGTGCACCTAACACTAATGGCATCTCCTAGCTACATCCATGCTCAGAAACATCAAAGGCCAAGAGTATTCTAGTCTCTTGATCTTCATCTTCATCTTCACCAAATTGATGTACTGATAGACCTAAATGTACCTCGGTTATAATGCCACAAGATTCATGTTTGTCAAAACAACGTAATGACATTTGGTCAAATGATCGTCGGTACAGGGTACCATCAACAAGATTGTAGGAGAGAGCTCTTTGTTTCACCTGATGCGCTTGTGACTTTTCTAGAGGTAGTTTATCGGTGTTCAAGTAATCTATGAACGATTTTCTCCAATCCAGCTCCTTGTCCATTTTGGCAATGCCAACCTCCCCTTCAAGAGAAAGTCTCTCGATGAGTTCAACATCAACACGGGTAGGACTTATCTATTTTGGACCCTTATTGAAATGGACTCATCTTCTGGACATGTCAATTCTTTGTCAAGTTTGGCCAAAGCATCTGCTATTGTGTTCTCTACTCGGGGAACCTTGTAAATAACTTGTGAATTTAGGCTAACTTTCATGGTATACTCGTAGTAATGATGAAGCTTGGGTTTGAGGACTGTAGGACCCTACCGGTTAATGATCAACTGATAATCCCCAAAGATGTTGATGCTTTTGACACTGATAGTGATGGCTAACTCCAGACCAGCAATCAAAGCCTCATACTCGGCTTCATTGTTGGTGCAGGGGTTGGAGAGATAGTATGAAAATCTCATCACATCATGGTCTGGAGTTAGGAGAACTATTCCTACCCCTACCTTTCCTCGGAGAATAGATCGTGGTGCTTCCCCTTTGTGAAAAGAAGTTGCACCATCAAAACATATCTCCCATCGATGATTGTCAACCTCCCCTAAATTCATGATTTGTTCATCCGAGAGATCTTCACTAAGCGGAGAATCAGCAGGAAGTGGGTGTGCTGCTAAGAAATCTTCTGGTGCCTATCCTTTTACCGCACAGAGGGGTATGAATATGATATCAAACTGCAAGGGAATCATGGACCAGCATGCCAAATGTTCGGATAGCATTGGCCATATCATGAGATATTATAGTGGATTTGTTCAAGAGATCAAGTTCATCTTATGAGAAAGCATATAATCTTGTAGCTTCTGAGAGGCAAAGATCAAAGCTGGGCAATGTTTCTCAATAGGTGGATAGTTTGCTTCAACAAGAATCAAATGATGGCTGAGGTAATAGAGAGCATTCTCCTTCCCTTCCTTGTTGCCTTAGGCCAACAGAGCGCTGAGAGAGTCATCCAATGTAGTAGTAGGATGAGTCCGCCTGATAAGGGTCTAGAACCGACGGCTTCACCAAATACGCTTGATGTCTTTGAAGACATGCTGACACTTATCATCCCACTTAAACTTGGCATCCTTTTTGAAAAGTGCTGAAAATAGCTTGCATCTCCCTGATAGGTTGGAGATAAAGCATCTTAAATACTTCAACCGTCCTTGAAAGGATCGAGTTAAACTTTTAGGATGTGGCATTTCTAAGATAACTTTGATCTTTTGATCTATTTCTATTCTCGCCAAATAACAAACACAAGGAATTTTCCCGAAGCTACTCAACGCACGTGGGATTCATTTTGAACTTATATTGTCAACTGCTCAAAACTACTCAAGTTAAAGAGGTGGCATTTCTTTTCTTTGCTCTTAACTACTAGATCATCAACATAGCACTCAACCTGATGATGGATGAGTTCATTGAAGATCTAAGTCATGGCCTATTGGTATGTAACACTAGCATTTTCAAGGCTGAAAGGCATGACCTTATAACAGAAGATTCTGATTGGGGTTCAAAAAGCAGTGTTTCTTTCATCTTTAAGAGACATCTTGATTTGGTTATAACAAGATGACCCATCAATGAAAGAGAAAATTGCATGAGATGAGGCGATGTCCACCATTAATTCTAGTATAGGAAGAGGAAACTCATCCTTAGGACATGCCTTATTTAAGTCCCTAAAATCGACGCAAATGCAAATTTGGTCATTCTTCTTCTTAACTGGGACGACACTAGCTAACTAAGTAGGATATTTCTCTTCCCTAATGAAACCAGCATCGATCAATTTCTTGATTTTAGAAATGACATGTTATTCAATTTCTAATCGCATGCATCTAGGAGCTTGCTTAATAGGGGTAGCGTTAGGATCTATTGCTAGCTTATGGACTACTAAGTCAAGAGATAATTTGGGCATCTCTTCATAACTTCATGCAAAGTAATCTTTAAACTCAGAATAGCCTAACTAAGTCATTGATTTCTTCTTCATTCATTCAAGAATGAACTGTATGTCGCGTGGATTTTTTCTCGTCCCAAGGTTGATTTCTTTAAGCATGTCAATTATTGAATGAATCTTCCCTTCAAACTCTAACAGTGCCTCTTTGATTTGGAGATCATCTAGATCATCTGAGATTTCTAATACACATTCTCATAAGAGTTGGTGTTGTGTGAAGAACCTATCGACTAAATGATTGATAACAACCAAGCAAGAATCATCGCCATCGACCGGAGCCATTATATGAATCTTAGTCCCGCTTCTTGATTGTACCTCCCGCTTGTATTATTCCATAGCTTTTTAAAATACATTCACCTATTTAGGCCATGTATGAGGAACTAAACCTTTCTATATAAAGATTATGAACACAATGCGGTACATAGCAATACGTAACTGTCCATTAATTCTTTAAATGAATCCTCCTCAAATTCTACATCAACTTCAGGACTTGAGGATGATGATCCCAGAAAGACTCTGCTTCATGTCACTGGAAGACTTAGGGACTTCCTTAACTACTAAACATTTAAATTTTTGAGATGAAAGTGATGTTAAACCTAAGGTTCCCAACTATTGCCTAATAGTTTCACATAAACCTAATTCGAATACTTTGCTTTATGGGCCATCTTTATCTTATTGAAAGTCACCTCCAATAAAACCCACTAAGAGGGGTTGGCTAGTATACTAATCACATTAGACTCATCCTCTGAGCCGGATTCCAAGTCTATGTGAATAGTAAGGGTACTACTATGAACTGGAACATGACTTCTGTTGGTTGATGGCCAACTAGGGGGTCTTCCACCTTTGGAACTACCTCTATTTCTACCTCTGCCTCTTCCTGGTGGAGGTTGAGCCATCCTACCCATATGTTCATATGATGGAATGAACTGTGTGTGGAATGTAATATGCGAATCTATTTTTTTTTTCTCAATTCCTCTTTCTTGTTCACTTGGACTTTCATTTTTCTTTTCTTTTTCTTTTATCTTTTCTTTTTCTTCATTTTCTTTTTCTTTTGATTTTGAGTTTGAATTTTGTCTAAGTTTATGAGAAAGGGTATTTTGAGAAAGATAGTAGGTCATATCCTCATAAATCTCAACCTCTCTAACTGAGAATGGCTTTTCATCTCCATTGATATGGAATTCAATCCCATCTTTTCTGAACTTGATACACTGATGGAGGGAGGATGGCATGATCTTGGTCTGATGTATCCAAGGCCTACCGAGCAAAGCCATGAATGAAGTTTTCGAATCAATGATGTAAAAAACTTAGCTTGATCTTCCGGTCCTATCTCCAAAGGTAACACTATAGAACCTAAAGCACGCTCACCTTATTCATTGAATACTCTCAACATCATCCCATCTCCTCAGAGTGTAGAGATGTCAATCCTCAAATAGGCAAGGGTCTTTAGACTCATAATATTCATTGATACACCTAGATCAACGAGAACTCTATTAAGTCTAAACCTATCCATGTCAACTGTGATGTTGAGGGGACGGTTGTGCTCCAAGCCCCCCAGAAGAAGGTCTTCATCTATGAATGTGATCCCTTGAGCTTCTTTTATATAATGTGCCTCCTCACCAGTAGCGATCTGCTAAGCTAAGCATATTTCATGATCAAGGAGAGCCTTGATTAGTGATTCCCTCATCTCTTTAGATAAGACAAGATATGCATGCTTAGCTTAGATGACTACTTTCTTAGATGAGAATGTACATTGTAGTCAACCTTGGCTAATCCTCCACAAGCATATCCAAGGGTGGAGCATCCTGTGAAAGAGCTTCTCGATCTTCTGTACCAATGAATTGTTTCCCTCTATCTTGAGGTGCTGCCCTAGGAGGTAGAACCTTGCCACTACGGAGGTTGACTTTGGTGATCTCTTGTGGCAAGGTAATGGAAGGTTCTACCTAGACTTGAGCTCACCTGACTTCTCCTATGGGACCCTCGGGGATGATTCTAAGTCTATCTCAAGAGGTGAACCCACATTCGTAGGAAAGTCCAACTCTAAATCAGAAAGAGAAAGATCAGAATTGTTATAGTTATTTTGACTTGAAGAGTTATCATTAGGAATAGAAGAAGACAACCTATCAGAAGTGATGCAGATGTAATTCAAACTAGTATTATTCTTTAATTTCTTGGAATTGTTTGGAAGTACAAAGTAGAAATCAAGTAAAGTGAGTAGGGTAAGAGATTTGATACCCGTATCCATCGATACAAAAGTTCTACTAGTAGAAGAAGTAGAGCTAGCTGAAGTGGAAGAAGTTGCCAGTGTGGAAGCTACAACTGTAGGCTGGAGGTTGACCTCGGTTGGTGGTTGGGCTAATGGGCTATCAGTGACACATCTTCTTTGAGCTCCACTTTTCCTTGAGTTGGCAGCAAACCTTCCTTCTGATATTGGATGTTTGGTGACTCAAACACCTGAGAAAGCATCTTGATCTTTTGGATGATCTTCTTAGAGGTTTTAGATAAAGAAATATCCCAACATTCTTTAGTTTTGGTAGGATCACATGTATCCCCAAGGATTATCCTAATGGAACTAGATGGTTGTTCCACAAAGTATTCCTTTGGGATAATTATAGCACCGGTCTAGAAACTATGTTCAAGTCCTTGAATGTAAAGTAATCCTCAAACATGGCTAGCATACAATGATAGGGGCAAAAGTTTA